>OW796113.1:4484906-4907725 GCA_941860345.1 Chrysodeixis includens | reverse complement strand
ATAAATTAACGCTACATCTTTACTTGAGGTTTTAACAGCCTTTCACATATTTTTCCTTTCACACGACCCCCGCACTAAGGAATTTAATCCTTGTATCGCCGGAGCTTTCACAGACATTCAACTCACATGCACAAAGACCCCCAAGACTTTGTGGATCGCACAAATTCTTGTCCTTGCGTACAGTGGTAATTAGCGTGGTGATCTATAACACTAGGCTATCCGTACTGTCAAAGCCCGCATTCATTCAAACATAAAACCTGTTTTACAGACTTAGAAGCATTGAAGCTGTCAGTGATCCAGAGCTCCGGGGCAGCGGGTGCGGCCGGCGCGGCGCAGCACGCCGCCACAGCCGCCGCGGCCGCCTTGCGCCCACAGACCCCGGAGTGGCCAGCCAAACCCTGGGCCTCCTCCGCCTGGATACCTGCTGCCACTTGGGGCTGGTCTTAAATTCCCAGGACCTGATTTTAAGTTGTCTAAATTACAATCAATGCTGATTTCTAAGAGGTTTTTGTGACCTACTGGCTCAGAAAGTTGTGATGAAAGTTTTTTTTTTATTAATCCTGATAAAGGTATGTCTGATTTGCATTTTATAAAATGTTGCTTTTCTTAGTTTGTTATTTTTCAATAAATGTTTTTGATTTTAATAACTTTTTTTATTTCTTCTTCCCGGATTAATTTACTATGCGACGAACCAGTTAAACTCTGTCAAACAGTTGACATGTCGAAAATTTAAAAGTCACTAACCCTACACAATACACCCTGCCTAAAGTATCAGACAAAACCGGTAACCTACTTTACATAAGCTCTGGAAGTCGATGCGAATTCATCAATAAAAATGACAAACAGAGCAAGCAAAGCTCATTCACCTATTGAATCGCAAACTACGCTTGCGCGGTTGCCATGGCGACGGGAGATGAAGCTCCATCTATCGTCCTTCACAGCATCCTCCATCTGTGCCTCTAAAACAAAAATACACTCGAATTGTGTTAAAATCATGATTTAAAAATGAAATTGTTTAATAATGTTAATTGAAACACAATAAGGTAAGCGATATATTGTGATCTGTGAGTGTGATCGTGTATCTAAGTGAAGTGAATAGGGTGTGACTAAATTATTAATGTGCAATCTAAAGTTGACCCTTTACGTAATCACTAACGTCGTTTATTTACACATAGGTGGGAAACTTAGTTCGTTACGATGGATAAATGAGTGATACCGTTTTAGGTCTCACGAGTGTATTTATATGATACGGAGAATGTAACAGTGAGGAATTCCTGAAATTGAGTGGTATAGAATAGTGCATTTGTGTATGGATAAATACTAAGTAATTAATCAAAAAATAATTCGTGTAATCGCCTCTCTTCACAGTAATATTGTAAGAGTCAGCTACATAAAAACTTATCGTTAACCTTGTCAGCCTTTCGTCATGTCGATTTAATTAATTGTAACGATTAAGCTAGGATTACTTATCGACAGTAGTGGCAGGGGTTCTGAACACTAGCGGAAATCGGAAATCTTCAATAGGACCTGCGTGGGATTTTATCATGCCACTCATTTGAAGTCTGAATGCCCTATATCTCTCTATTCTTTTTAAGATCTCAAGATGTCTCGTCGCCACTACTACATACTGCTGATTCTCCTGTATTCTGGCGCACAGTTCGCCACAGCTGACATAGACAGACGAAGGTTTTCAAACCCTACGTACTACAATGTAGGAGGCGTACTTTCAAGCAATGAGTCCATTGCATTCTTCAAAGATACCATCTCAGTAAGTGTTTAAGATTTTTCTTTTATTTCTGTAGCTGCTTATATGGAAATATTAGGTTAGGAATAAATATTTTTTCTGCTGTAACTTGTACGAACCTACAAAGCTTTTTAACCTTTATTGAATAGGCCTTCACTTACTAGTATGGTAATTGGCACGAATTAGTCCACCTAAAATTAGCTACTTGGTAATTTCACGAAAAATAATTAACGATAAGAGTTTTATCTGGGAGTTTTTATTAGAACGAAAATAATAGTTAAATAACTTTTGGCGACCAAGGTCAAGTCGCACTTGACCTGTGGTCAAAGCAAAAACGAATGGCGTTTCATAAGCTACTTGAGACAAACTCTAATATTTGTACCTACATGCTTATCTTAGGCACCTATTTCTCAAATACTCATCCAGAAATTAATTATGCATTCTCAAACCAAAATTAGCTACACCATTTTACGTGGACGGCAAAAGCCCAAGCATAAATAATTATGATTTACCACGCGGTGACGTTAATTCTAAACGTACTGAATTGCTCGCAACTAGTAACGCTAATTCGTATTTCCCTTAACGCTGGAGCTAATTGCTTACTTAGTTATTAATTTATCTCACAAATTACTATACCGAATTATAGTGAGTAAATATTTTTCAGAATTTGAATTTCAAAGATCAATATGTACCTCGAGGAGTGACTTACCATGATTACTCGATGCTTATGGACCCGAACCCTATTAAAACAGCACTCATGGTCTGCAAAGACCTCATTGCTCATCGCGTAAGTATCACCCAAATCTTAAAACAATCTATAGCACGTAGACTTACCAATGACAACCTCAACTGGCTATTTTACACAATTATAGATTAAATTTAAATTAGAATTAATAGAGAATTATTAAAAAATTGTAAAAGGATTTAAACGTCTCCCGCGTAGGCGATTAGAGGTATAAGACGGTGGCTAAAGCCCCAGAGCCAATTGGATTCATCATGTTCACTTTTTACAGTTCAATGCCCTTTTATTATGATAATATATGTTCAAATATTATCAAAAATGTACTAATATTGCCAGTTCTGAAAATTAATACTCAGTAACTCAAAAAATCTTTGATCTCTCTAGGTATACGCAGTCGTGGTGTCCCATCCATTAACCGGTGACCTGTCCCCGGCCGCAGTGTCGTACACCAGCGGGTTCTACCACATCCCAGTGATAGGCATCTCCTCCAGAGACTCCGCCTTCTCCGACAAGAACATCCACGTGTCATTCCTCCGCACCGTCCCGCCTTACTCGCACCAAGCCGACGTATGGGTGGACGTGTTGAAACATTTCAATTACATGAAGGTCATATTCATTCACAGCTCGGATACAGACGGAAGGGCTATATTGGGCCGGTAAGTGAACCGCATTGTTGTAGATGCAATTTGAATGGGACTCTATTGTGTGGCTTCGTTCGTCGCTAGCTGATTTACTTAACAGTTTAGTGACAAAAGCTTCGGATTTATGAACTCTATTTCCGAACTACTATTAAAATACTTACTGTGATACTAGTTACTGCGTATTCGCGTAACATGCCTACCGACTTCTTTCCCACTATCATTCAATGCCTATACTTTCTTTCAAAATAATAAAATTCGACCTTTCTCATTTTGAAAGAGAGACTTCTCACTGGTGGACCCCTCTACGGGAAGTTTCTACTACGAAACAATCAACACGCGAGTACAAACTTCATAGGCTCATAGTTCATAGGTTTGTTCATAGGTTCCAGACAACTTCCCAAAGTGTGGACGAGGATGTAGACCGGAAGGTAGTGGTGGAGCAGGTGATCGAGTTCGAGCCCGGACTGGACTCCTTCAGCGACCGCCTGCTCGATGTGAAGGGGGCCCAAGCCAGGGTCTTCCTCATGTATGCTAGGTAAGTCTGCCAAAAGCAATGGCTTACAATAAAAAATGTACTGTCTATGTATTCACTAATAGACAATACATTTTTATTATAAGCCTAAATACTGATTTCATTATCAGGATAACGCCACGTTCCATTAATAGCACAAGGTTCCGCCACTTTGACAATTTGCGGGCATTATAGCATAATTATCACGTTGATCTCTCCTAATCTCTAGTCTAGAGCACTTCAATACATTAATCCATCTCATTTGTACAGCGGAAAGATAATCAAAACAAAACTCTAGTTTGCTATTTTACATTATCGAATTGTTGATTTTAGCAAAACAGATGCGGAGATAATATTCCGTGACGCGACGTTCCTCAATATGACAACCGTAGGGTATGTCTGGATGGTGACAGAGCAAGCGCTGGACGCCGCCAACGCTCCCGAAGGCCTGTTGGGATTGAGGCTGGTCAATGCGACCAACGAGCATGCACACATACAGGACTCCATGTAAGTATCCAATCAAGCCTCGGTATTAGGTTATATGGGATTGGCTTTCGCTTCCCATCAAACTGGATTTAGGTGAATACAGTAATTTGCACGGAGCGTCTGCCTATTTAAAGTCTACAACGTATTTTAATGGGTGACACATTATCCCAAAATTGGTAAGGGTAGCTGTCTGATTTTTTATAAGTTAAGCATCTAAACTATACCTAAACAATGCCTAACCATTACCTAAATGACCTACATCATATGAGTATATCATACATGATTTATCTATGAGTATATTTCAGCTACGTCCTCGCATCAGCAATACGCGACATGAACACATCTGAAGAGATTCACGCACCACCATCAGACTGCGACAATTCGGGCTCTATCTGGACGACCGGCCGTCTTTTGTTTGATTACGTCAGAAAGCAACGGCTGGAGAGCGGCGCCACCGGCCATGTTGCTTTCGACGACCACGGGGATCGCGTGCACGCGGAATACGACATGGTCAATGTGAGGGCACAGGGAGAACACGTCGCCGTCGGAAAGTACTTTTACTCAAAAGTAAGAGCACCCATTATATTCTAGGTAGACTTGATTGAAGCAATCCCGTTTTTAATGATGCTATTGGCTCAATTTAGAAAGGTTTCCTAGAGATAATAGCTAAGTTTTAACTTTTCATTTTGATTGTTCGATGTTACATATCTGGGCTAAACTACCGAGATAGGTACTTATACAATTTGTCGTTTTAGGAAACTCAAAAGATGCGGCTAGAATTAAAGGAGCAAGAAATTATATGGATGGGACGAAGCACATCGAAACCTGAAGGATTTATGATACCAACGCATCTGAAGGTCAGAATCATTATTCATTCATATCCAAGCGAAGTCCCTAATTGTTATGCAACATTACCTACATTGAGTGCGCATGAAAATAGGTAAAGGTTTACAAATTTGTGTATCATTGATGCTAAAACTGATATTTAAGTTCTATGTATGCAATGATGTTGTAAATCATAAACTGTAAAATGAAGTCTACACACGAGCCACCGAAACATTCTACCAAGTTTGCTATAAGAATATGAAACTGACGAATCAAAATCAAAAGGTTTTTATTTCGTAGGCCTTTTTAGGCACTTTCAAAACGTTACTGACTCTAGTTGCGCGATCGAGTACATCTTAAATGCTTATTTTCTAGGTGTTAACGATAGAAGAAAAGCCGTTTGTGTATACTCGTCGCGTCGAAGATGGCGGCGACTGTACTCCTGAAGAGATTCCTTGTCCTCATTACAATGCCAGTGAGGATACAGGTAAAGAGTAGGAATAAAGAATTGCTACTCCTATCTATTTAGGTAGTCTGACAGCTTAAAGTCTGTGCTTACATCTACTACATAAACGTTTAGGTATTTTACTAGTTTATTGCCTATTTTGTGACTCCAATCCAAACAAAAGATTTTCTTTTCAGACCAATTATATTGCTGTAAAGGATTTTGTATGGATCTGTTGAAGCACCTATCAAAGGCGATCAACTTTACGTATTCCCTGGCTCTGTCACCTGATGGACAATTTGGAAATTATATCATACGCAATCTTACACAACCGGGAGCTAAGAAGGAATGGACGGGTCTTATAGGTAAACTAGCAAGGAATAATAAACTTAACAACAATTTTCTCGTAAACATGTGTCAAAATATAACTTTCATAAACTTTTCTTAACTTTTGTACTTTTATTTTGTCCCGGTACATAAATACCGAAAATTTATCGATTTTTATTGGACTAATTTCAAAAAGGTTCTTCTTCGCCTCGCTGGAAGTGTCGTGCGTTGTAATATCCACATATTTGAATCTCTTTCGGAAATTCTCCAATAAGGGGTTTGGTGTGTAAAACATTATTTGTCATCAATATTTACAGGTGAATTAGTGTATGAACGTGCAGATATGATAGTGGCGCCACTGACAATAAATCCCGAACGAGCCGAGTTCATTGAGTTCAGTAAGCCATTCAAATATCAAGGAATTACAATCCTAGAGAAAAAGGTCCGTACAAAAAGTTTGCATCGCCTATTAAATAAGTCGCTGAAGTCTTAGAACATTAAACCAGCATTGGTTTAATGCTCTAAGCTAAAGTACATACTGGATATAATATCTAATGAGATCTTATATGTAACAATACCATTTTAAAAATGAAATTCCTACATCACTGGCTGATTTACTCGAAAAATATTAAGCCGATGCCATAAGTCTTTTTAAAAAGATTTTTTTTTTCATAACAAGTACTTTAAGGCATCTTAACAGTTTTTTTTTTCTATATTGATGCCAGTAATTTTTAATTATTTTTACATGTCAATATAGGTCAATTAAAAAATAAATAATGTTTGTACAACTTCATAATAAGCAAGTAAGAAATATTGTTATCGTAAGTATATCAAAAGCCTGCTAAATGGTCCAACTGTGCAAGATCGAATATCTCTTGGGTTATTACGGTTGGCTTGGATGTTGTGTGACCTAATCCATTCATTTTCAGCCATCACGTTCATCGACCTTGGTATCTTTCTTGCAACCATTTTCCAACACCTTATGGATTCTGGTGATGGTGTCAGTGCATGTAGTTGCACTGGTCCTATACCTTTTGGACAGATTTTCACCGTTCGGAAGATTTAAATTAGCAAATATTGATGGTACAGAAGAAGATGCTTTGAATTTATCCAGTGCGATTTGGTTTGCTTGGGGAGTGCTGTTGAACAGCGGTATTGGCGAAGGTGAGTTCACTGAGAGATGGGAAAGATTCAGTGTTTTCTACGTTAATGGTGTAATTCCAGGTTTGATATGAAATATGTTTACTAAATAATATGATTTCAGGCACTCCTCGCAGCTTTTCAGCGCGCGTACTGGGCATGGTGTGGGCTGGCTTCGCCATGATCATTGTAGCCTCGTACACTGCCAACTTGGCTGCCTTCCTCGTGCTTGAGCGGCCTAAGACCAAGCTCACTGGAATCAACGACGCTAGGGTAAGGGCTAATGTAGAATTCATCAAACATAAATGATTAGTTTTGATGCAGTCTGGTTTAAATTATTGGAAGTCGTTAAACACGACTGATGCATACAATGGGGGGGCCAAGCATCTGCTTGTGAATTACACAACCTCATACTTTGCAAGTATCCATTGATCAGACCATGTATCAAGATTAATTCATGCTGGCAATATTTCCGTAGGACTGCTCGATGGTGCCGAATGAGGGGGAGGTACAACTTCACTGATTAATATTTTCGGGCTAACGTAGCTGAATAGACTAGTTTAGACAGTAGCTAATGCTTTATTTTTATCCTTAGCTCCGTAATACAATGGAAAATCTGACGTGCGCAACGGTTAAGGGGTCGGCCGTTGATATGTATTTTAGACGGCAAGTTGAATTGTCGAATATGTACCGAACGATGGAAGCAAATAATTACGATAACGCTGAGCAGGCTATCGAAGACGTTAAGAATGGGTAGGTGGATATATACCGTAGTTAGGAAACTGTAGTCTGTTGCTGGTTACCACTTTTTGATTAATTTCTTAGCAACCATTTTCATCCTTTGTAGCTTTTTACATAATAGCGTCACTCTGTTTAATAGTTTTTGTTTTACCTAGACAAAAAACTACTTTTTACCTTCCTAGTTTACATAGAAGAGCGACACTTTTAGTATTTTGTATTCGTCCTTTATTTTAATAAATCACATGATTGCAGTAAACTAATGGCATTCATTTGGGACTCGTCACGGTTGGAATTTGAAGCAGCCCAGGATTGTGAACTGGTGACCGCCGGAGAACTGTTTGGTCGTTCAGGATATGGTGTTGGCTTACAAAAAGGTTCTCCTTGGGCGGATCTAGTGACACTTGCAATATTGGACTTTCATGAAAGTGAGTAGCTTCAAATAGGTATAACTAGTATCTGTGAGAAAAAATCTTTTAGTAGCTATGATTGATTATTTTGGTCTTTTTAGGTGGTATAATGGAATCTCTGGACAATCTATGGATCCTTAGAAACAACATGTTAAATTGTGAGGAAAACGAGAAAACACCGAACACTTTAGGCTTGAAGAACATGGCGGGAGTGTTCATCCTCGTGCTGGCGGGAATCATAGGTGGCATAGTGCTTATAGTGATCGAGGTGGTGTACAAACGGCACCAGATCAGGAAACAGAAGAGGATGGAGATCGCGCGCCACGCGGCCGACCGGTGGCGCGGCGCTGTGGAGGTAGGCAGGGCCAAGGCGGAAGCCGCCGGCGTCACCTACGACACCGACAAACACCAGCTAGAGAGTAAAATATAGCGCGTGCCTCCCCCACTGACGACTGATACGCACTAAATGTAGCTCAGGGATTGCGGACCGTTGTTACAATTACCTTACAATATTTTTAGATACCTATTCCGAATTATACACGTTGATGTTTATTAACAAACCTTTTAAACACTTAAAGACACTATAGGAACTTAATATACCAAGTATTTATTCATAGAGGTATATTAATTAATATGTTCGCCATCCCCGACGTAGAGAAAATATTGTTAACGACCAATATTTAAATTATATAACAAATAAACACGTTTCACGTTCATGTTCATTCTTAATTTTGATCACTGGAGTCCCCGCTGCTTTGTGGAGCTTGTACAACAACTCGCTGGACACGGTAACGTAAAATTGCTGTTGTAAGTAGTATTGGTGTTCTATGGCTTATTGTATGCACGACACGGAGTAATAAACAAATGGAAGTATTATTCATATTGCTAAGTAGACGCTAACATAAAATGGTCTACTTGTAAAACAATATTATCTTGTAGAGTTTGTAGTTTTACTAAAACATTTCCATTTGTTTATTATTCTGCGTCGTGCTTGACGGACGTTGATTAATGCTGATGTGTTTCAGAAACGCAAGTCACTTCGAGCAGCGATCCTGCCATCGCAACGTCGTGCTAAGTCCAATGGCGTGAAGGAGGCGGGCAGTATCAGCCTGGCTGTGGAGCGAGGAGCACGTCGCCGAGACGAGCCGCGGGTGCCGCGATACCTACCAGCGTATACACCCGATGTCTCACATCTTGTGGTGTAAGAAAATAAAGCTAGACATAGTACGTAGTAATGGTTTCTCAGTCTAACATGTTCTGGTCGACTGTTCGGCTGCTTACTCAAAGTCCAGCAGTTCCTAAAAAAATCTACCTACTGCGGAAATAGGTACTAAGTTGATGTTGTGCGTCCTTATGATAGAAATAAATTGTTGCTGTGAAATTAGCAAAATTACTTATATAAACAGAATTTACAAGGCTCAAATTAGATAGAATTTCGTTTGAAGTTTTATAAGAGCACATTCTTTTATGTGCGACAAATTACAGGCCTGGTGTAGGATTAATTTCACGTTTCGTGAAGACAAATGATTGTTTAAGGCTTGCTACAGTTAACTGTAGATGAAGCATTTGAGTACTCCATTTGTTTACGAATCTGTGACAACTTTGAACTCCAAATAGCTGTGACTAGTTGTAAGGTTTTACTAATGTGTAATGAAGTTGTGTACGACCCTATTCGAATGGTACTAAATGTCTACAAGAATACCAATTACTTATAAGGTTGTTAGTGTCTGCCATCAGATCAACTGTTGTGATCAACATAATTTATACAAGAATTTCAGATTTATAGTGTCTTTTAAGTGATTTCAGTATTAACAGATGTGATTAAGATTATTTGTGTATACCTACGTTTTGATATCTCCGATTCAGTATTAAATGTGTCAAAATAAATAAGGATTATTCTCGATGGTTTCCTTGAGTTTTATTGACAAAGGGAGGTAAAGGTTCGCTAAAATGAAACAGCATTTTCAACACATCTATATATTTACATAAGGATTTTAACAGTGCTATAT
This sequence comes from Chrysodeixis includens, assembly GCA_941860345.1. NCBI lineage: Eukaryota > Metazoa > Arthropoda > Insecta > Lepidoptera > Noctuidae > Chrysodeixis > Chrysodeixis includens. The sequence continues at coordinate 4,897,707 of OW796113.1, read as the reverse complement.
GGGAATTATATATAGTATCTACGTAACAAGAGCTATGGTGCTCTTTAGCCACTGTCAAAAGCAAGCCAAAATGTTACATTGCCAGGATAAACATAGTAGGAATGTCTTGGGCAGCTGCAAGGTTCCCGCGTGACACCACACTGCGCGCAGCCAAATCTTTGCCTCGATTTAGGTGGACGTAGCATGGGATGCTGCCGTCACGCGACAACCTTACAGCCTACAATTATTCCATAAGATAACATGGATGGTAAAGGCCAAAATAAATATCTATCCAAAACATCCAATAACAACGTCCATAATACATAGAAGGAAGATTATTAAAATACATTTATATATCTCATACAGAAATAACGTCGATCTACCATTGCGAAGTAATATTGTGCTCTATTAATACTGCGATGGACAAAGATGTGAAGTCCGTTATTTGATCGGTATCGACATTAGCTATGGCTATTTTCATGACCTAGTAAATGGTAACATCTTAATTAAACCGTCTCCAAATCCTATAAACTACGTCCTCTAAAATACATATAACATCATGCTATATGAATGAATTGTTATAATAAAATATTCTATGCTCAGTATATAGGTGTTGACATTAAGTTAGCTGGCGAAACTAACGTACAGTTATAGTAAACCTATCCTCGATACAACAGCCAGAAATCAGAAACTCACATGATCACACATTGTTAGTTGTACATTTTCTGGCGACTTAACGGGACCATTCATCAGATTATATTCTAAACAGCGATAAAATTGTACGCATTATTACGATATAATTAATTAGGCAAAGGAAAACACTTATTATAATATTATTATAGTTCTACAAATTATGAACTTTTAAATAAATTGTTAGTTGTAACAAGTGTGAATATAGATCACCGCTAAGTGCTTAGTCGGTGAATTTACGGTTAGGGTTGCGGCCGAAGAGCGCGGTACGGATCTCCGGGAGCAACTGCTGGGCTATTAGCTCCAGGCGGGACTCCAGGGTGTTGCAGATCTGGAACAAACACTCACTTATCAATAACTATACATTCACAAAAAAATATTCGAACAACAAACTGCAACGGAGGACATATTTTTGACTACTTATAAAATAACTACACAAGTATGAACTCAATTTACACGATATGTTTTCTACATATCGTGTTAATTGAGTTGATATGACACTAATCGATATAGCTTACCATGCATGACAGTTGTAAGACAATACACATGTGACATAATGCAAGTTATGCGACAAATGTGTTGGTGCACTATACTTGACACTTGCAGTGTCCGATAATAATGAATTTTAGAAGGAAGAAGAATACAATATTTTGATTTTAACTTTATAATTTGAAATGAAACTGAACTAAGTAATATTTCTAAAAATTTCAACTGAGAAATATTTAACGTCACAAGAGGATGCAAAGTTATATGAAATGATTATGCCATAATCCAACGTGGAGTCAAAGAAGATGGAACTTCTAGCTGTTTGTCTGTTTGAATTGCTTATGAAACAAGCTAACAAATAATTTGCTTTTATAGTTTTGCTTTATTTTTTTTTTGTAATCAATGGTAGTCAAATGAGCCCAAAACTCGACAGGGTCGAGTCGCTTTATTGCGGAGCTCATATGACCAACTTCCAGCATCACCATCAGATCAGCAATATGTCATTATAATATAGCATTATCAACATACATACGCATGCAAAATATCAGAGCAATCGGAAACCGAGAAGTGGGTTCAAATTTCACTTGGAAAATTTGATACCGGATTAAAGGGGCAGTGAAACATAAGTAAAAGCTGTAAGTTCTTTGTGATACCTTGATGCGTCCCTTGGCAGCGACGAGCTCGATCCCGCCGCACGTGTCGGGGGAAAGGAAGGCCTCGCCGTCGATCTTCAGAACGGTGTCCTTCTTGATCTTTTCCTTGTAGTCCGACTGGGCTTTGCCGAGTACGGACTCCACGAGGCTCTTGTCTGCCTGTCGCACGCGGAGAGTTACGGCCGGCTCCATCAGCTGTAATACATTTTTTGGTGTTACATAATGTAATGTATAAAAAGTCTTTAATTTATTTTGCTTTTGTAAAAAATGAGTGGATCGGGGATGAGCCTTGGATGTAAACCTCAACGATGGATTATTATTTTAACATATTGACTGTATGATATAAAAACAAAATAGTGTAGTAAAGTGGAAAAGAGAATCAGGTACTTTTGTCTAGTATTTAGGTATTCAATATTCAACCTTATGTACATAAAAAAGTTGCTGTTTGACTATTTGTACTGACCTGGAAGAGTGCTTGCACAATGAGTGTGGTAAGCAGTTCTCCGTACATCTTCTGGTCTTTAGGCACCTCAGCCAGGCGCTTGCGGGCCTCGTCCAGGAGGTTGCGTACGTGGTCTTCACGTACTTTGAGCACCCTAAGACGGGCCTGGTTCAGCATGTTCGATGAGTTGCTATTTAACAAAGGAAAGAAAGCCTATTATTAGTATATTATTTTATCACTTTGAAGATTCTTCACAAGACGAAATCCCATAAAGACTAGTAATCATAAGCAAACTCTCTATACAACACACAGCTCGTCTTTCTCTGGACTTTGTATACTTATGTTTTACAAATAATAAATTATTCTAAAATCATAATTCATCTCAATTAAGTTTTAAAATTATGAGTTAATGTCACACCAGTTTAAGCGCTACTATTAGTATCTGCTAACCAATAGCAAAGTTTTATGTTGACCAAATTTTATTTGCAGTTTAAACATTTGTTTAAACTGCAAATATACCATAATTTACCTTGTACAAGTTTAAAGTGCATGAAGATCGTAATGTCATAAAATATTAAACATAAGATAAACAACTAAGGTATGACCTTGAATTATTCATCAATATAGTTTTTGTTACCTAAAAATAATCTTGCAAGATCTGGTTTATATTCTGAAGCATTGTGTTTATTTTAGATGTTTTTGTTGTCTTAAACTACTGATGAATTTGTGTGTTTCATTTTTATGTTGCGTGCCAAAAAATATTGTAAGGTTTGATCTTTAGCATAGTATGGTGGGGTAGGGTCAGCATATCTGATTTTACAGCATTTCCAGTTCTGGTCCCATTCAAATTAACATTGCCTTTAAATGTTAAATAAGCAATTCAGTTCAGGATTATTTTCATAGTGACCTATTTTACATGAAAATCTATTATGTCACTGCCAATTAATATCATTTCATATTTTATGCTAGAATCAAGTAGATCTAAGACTTATTATTGTACTAAACCTACACGCAGCATTTTGACCTCATATATCATTATTTGTATTTTTGTATATTATACAAGTCCTATTTTCGGAATGTAATATAGATTGCAATTACATTTTTATTGAATAAAGAGAGGTATACTAAATATTAGATACAACTCTGATTTCAAGGCTTATCAATAAAGATAAGTTCTTTAACCATTGTTATCACTTCATACTATATTCTACTACATGTCAAATATTGGTGAAGAAAATATATTGTTACATAAACTTTCAAAATCAGATGATTTCTCATGAGTTAGAGCAGGACTAAAGGCACAAAGATTATAAAAGTACATCTCTAAACTAAACCTTATGAATATTGTTTATGGTCCTGTCATGTGACAAAGTTAACTTAGCATGAAATCTATAAAACTGCACTGAGAAAGAATATTGTGAAAATAGTATATAGAATACCTAAATGCAAGATTTATTGGAACTAGTAAATGCTGTTTGCATTCTGAATAGCTAAGATATCATTCATAAAATGTTTTTTTGGTCACATGACAGTGTCACACTCAATGGAAATCTATGAAAATAAAACTAATATATAATAATATAAAGTGAATTATGGGAAAGGAACCAAGTAGACTATCTTAGAATATAATAATCACTGCTGTAACTTTGTTTGAAGACTGCAGTATAGAGTTAATTGATGAATATGTTCATCTCCCCATTCCACGAATGATAGACTTTCCAGAGATACTAATCCTAGTGAGATGAACAGTAGAGTACTACTAGAGTCAATGCCTTCTGTAGATACCTAAGAGGCCCTTATTACATTGAGAAGATCAGAAGTATCAGATAGAAGTACTAGACTGAATGGCAGAACATGACTTCACAGCACATGACTAGTACTGTGATAAGATTTTTGCCTAGATACTATTGCAAATACAGCCTCAGGCAATTGATAATTAGTAGTAAGAGAAAGAGAAACTGATCTAATTAGTCTAATACAAGTACAAGTGCAACCTACATCTTTTTCTGGAGTTCAACTTGTTTCTCTTTCTTCTCGTAGTATTCCATGATCTTGAGTCGCTGCTGTTGCACCAGACGACCCTTCTCGATGTTGAACTCCTCCTCGGCCTTAGCATCGATTTCCTCCGCCTTTTCATTGGCCTCTTGCTCAATGAAGGCCATCATGTGCTTGATCTAATGGAAAAATACATGCATATTTGAATAGAAAATCCATTACTAACATTCGAAATCGATTTTACATCCATTTTTACTCCAAGAGTAGTATGAAACATAATCGGCAAGTGCCTCATTTTCGATCAATTATTCTGACAAATCCATGTCGACAGATCTACGCTGCGTTTTGCAGTATTGCTTATTGCCTTTGCATACCTGCTTTTGAACATCTGCATCGCTGAGCGCCATGGCTGTTGGTTAATATTTAGCACCACTAACACGAAAAACAACCGATAAAGAGCCAGAAACCTAAAAACTGGCTCGAAGAAGTAAGTCGACGCCTATCAGACGTGCTTCTTCATTGAACAATCATATGATCCCGGTGTTGCCAAGTAATACATTTTTTTTGCTTTTAAAGCATAGACAATTCAACCAAATGGTGACTTTCTTATTTGATTCTTATCATATTCAACTAAAATATTTTAATTTAACCACAAACGATATGCAAAATTACTTCAGAGAAGGTTTAAAAACATAACTCATCATCACTCATGCCTTCTAAAAGTTAATTAGGTGAACGCAATAATAAAACTAGAACAAAGTCGACGAGAATTAGAACATTCAAGAGTTTAATAAAATTTTATATTGATATGACAAATTGCCCAAAAAAATCTAAATATAGTCATAACAAATGTTTTACCTACAGCAAATAACAATCTATGTATTTACATAGTTTAGTTTCTGCTGTAGATATTATTTACTAATCTGGTTTCTGCTTGGGACAGGAGTACAGGAAACATTATTATTTAATAAATTCCCTACTACTTTGTACTATGGATTGTGAGGTAAATAAGTTCATTTTGAATTTCTTAGGACATAATATTGACTAAAATTCGTACTTTACAGTATCAGAACATCACAGTTTAAATATTACTACTTAGTAAAGCATACTTGTCTTAATAGGAGTCTTATTGTGTGGTAGAGTATCCTAACAAAAAAGCAATCTCATACCAAAAATATTTTATTTGAAACTAAAATAGCTATTACATTTTAGATGCGACTTCACGCGATCCTACTACCGTAGTCGTTCAAAAATACTTGAAAGCCAATTAAATCATTCTAGTCGAAAACTTTCAAGGGAACCAACGAGTTACAATATATTGATTTTTAATCTAAGTCCAAATCATGTCTCGTAAAATTTTATACATTAACGAAATAGGATTTTCTTGCAATTTTTTATATAAGATTGACAAAGATATTAACATTATTAGTCAACGGAATGCAAACTTAAAAAGTAAAAATAATTTCCAATTGCCAGTTATTTATTGATTGCCTGCATGATGGATAAATTCTCCCGGATTTTAATGTAATTTTTTAGCTTGGTAATTAAAATAAGGGTTGGCTGCAAGAGTCAAACTAAAAACTATTAAATCCAATTAAAGTAAGCTTTCTAAAATTATTGTGACTTTAACTCTTATAAATAGCATATAAATTAAAAATTGAAATTGGCACGTTACCGCATTTTTTATGTTCTCATGTCTTATTCAGTTGATAAATAAGTTACTAGGGCGAAAATTGTTACAGTTTTCCGTCCGCTTTCAACAATATGGCCGCCAGTTGTTTAGGGTAATGTGGCGTTCGACAAAACTGAGTGAAATTGTTAAAATATTTATTAGTGACGTAAAGATGTATAAAGTTTTCAGCGTTTTATAGCAGTGTTTCATGCAAAGACGGTCTTGAGCATCTTTTGAGTTCGTCTTAAAATTTTTGAATGCATATAAATCGTCGTCTAAATTGGACAGTCAACAAACTTTTGTTTATTTCATTGGAGTGGATTTATTTGTTCCTGCAGATAATACTCGATTATGAACCATTTATACTGGTACTGAAATAGTGGAACAAGGACTGACGTCGACACATTAGGTAAATATTTTGTAATTTTAAAGAATCGGGTATACCAAAAACAGGGGTCGCCATTGTTTGACAGGGGACGAATAACCATAGTAAAATACTGATATATGTATGATACCTACTTCATTTGTTGTTATTAGCCAATGTTATCTCGTATTTCTATCTTTGCATTGAATACCTCAATACGTATGTATGAAATTCGTTGCTCTCGTTTCATAAATACCTGATAAACTTTGAATTGTGAGCTGTTCTAGTCAACAACTCTACAATTTTACCGTAAGGTATCGTATATTTTACATAAAACTTCCTATCTGTTCATGAAAACGAACTTCAGGTTAAGTATTTAACAATAAATGTGCCGTTTGTGTATGTTTTTAATATTATTTCAATATGTATCTGTAGAATTATATTTTTGTTGACTTACCTACCATATTTTACGTTATGTTCCTTTTAAATCTAACATTGTTTTGCCTAAAACGTTTGCCTATTTCCTACTTAGGGTTTACTTAGTCCAAGTAAATGCCTAACATAGCCGAATGCAATACACTCATGTCCAGCCAAGAAATTGGAAAGTTGGTACTGAAATATCAAGTTGGAAGACTTTTGAAAAAGAATCTCTCTAGCTCTCTGTATGAAATGTTAGTATTTCATTTAAATGTGTTAATACATGCCACTTTCTACCTTAGTTTAACTTATGGTTGGTTATCATACAGCATCATAACCAGCTTTTATTGGGCTTAATTGTGTAAGTGTAGATTGAAACTTATCAATTCTATACATCTTATCAATTTATATATTATTTTTAAATATTTATGCAACATGTGCTTCAGTAATGATTAATTTCCAATTGAGAATAAGGAAAATTGTTTTAATTGGATTAACTTGTATCCACTGTAAACTATAGTATTTTTTTTGTGATAATTTTTGTGTCTGCATTGCAAAATTTGCACTAACTATACACATAGTACTTTAACAAATACACTGTCATGTTGGAATCATAATTGAGGGTAGATTGTAATAATTAAGACCATTATCAGTCACAGTTTATCATACACATGTTATTGTTAGAAACTAGTACACCTGAAGTTGTAAGTTCATCAAACTTATTGTAATGTGATGTTTCAGGTTATGGCAAACTTGAATTTTCAACAAGCACCTAGAAGCCTAGCGAGTGGCGGTGTGGGCGGACGTGTGAGCTCAGGGCTGGTGGGTGGTGTGTCGGGCCATGTGACGCCCACGTTTGGAGGCGCCTTGTCGCCCGGCCGGAACTCCACCGCAATGCCTGGGGGCGCTCCGCCCTCTATGGCATCGCGTTCTACACTATTCGGCCAGAGGGCGTTTGCAGACCGCAGGGTACCTATACCAAACGCGTTATCGCAGCCTAACTCAAATTCCATGGTAAGATATTCTGTAATTTTAATAAACATGTTTCATTCATAGAAACTGTCTTTTCTGTTGTTTGATTTTGTATCAAAAGGATATTATTCATACTTTAAATTGTTATTGACATGATGTTATCTTATAAATGTTTTTCTTTATTTAGATATCTTTGCTAATTATCTTTATATAAAATGGTTTTACCTGTTTGGTTTTAAGTCCATATCCAAATCACAATGTAATAAATCCTCAAGTGGTTTGGCAAGAAACATGGTCAACAACTTGAGAAATGTTATTTAAACATCAATGAATTGCCTACTTTGATTTTGAAATAAAACTAGAAAGATTAGTGTCAATATTTGTATTCAACCAAATAGGACTGTTTCTAAGTGGTCTTTTACAAAATCTGATAGTCCTATGGAATTTATTACTGATATTATTTTATTAAGTTTATGAGTTTATTTTTTTAATTTGTTTGTCTGTAGTCGAGTATGGGCAACCTGACTCGGTTCAACACGAGCAGTAACTACCACTCGGTATTTGGCGAGGGCGGAGACACGTCGACGCCCCCGCTGCTGGATCTCAACGAGTTCCCGTCACTGACGGCGCGGGGGGCCGGCGACCAGGCGCCCGCCGCTGCGCCGCCGCCGCCCGGCTCTAAACCTTACGGTGCGATACCTACCTCTTCCACACCAAGCGACAACCACGACATCAATATGCTCATTTCTGACGTTGAAACTATCGGGACAGGTATAGTATAATAATACAGCATTGGTGGTCAGGGGTGTTGACAACAATTTAAAAAAAATCTATGTCTGTGGCATGTAACAATGGTTTTGAACAGCTGAAATGAAACGAGCATAATGATGAGTGACGGGGTGTGCTATGCCTTAAGCTTTGCAGATGGGATAAATTTGAGTGATGTGAGTTGTCTGTGAGCAGTGGGTATGGTGAAGCAGCCCACCTCGGAGCAGTCAGAGTTCACGATGTCGTCGGAGGACTTCCCGGCGCTGCCGGGCACGTCGAGCGCGGGCGGCGCTGTGCCGCTGGCGCCGGCCGGCCCGCTGCCGCCGCCGCCCGACTTTACCAACCACACCAACGACAAGCCCCGCAAAGGCATACAGACCTCACCCGACGGTAAATATCTATGACACCTCACTTCTCCTACTATCCCTGTTATATTCTAATAACCATCGGAATTCTATCATTTTTTTCTGATTTCTCAGTTTTGGTACTAAACCGTTAATGTATTTTTATTTTGTGCTATGTCATTCTAGTGATATTTGCTGCATTTCTTTTCTTTAACATGAACTAAAGTGTTTTTGTTTTGTATAATGCATGCAATGTCGTACCCTAGAAGTGGCAGGCATATTAATAAATTAGATAGTTAAATAAAATGAATTTGCACCTCACATGTAATTTTTTTGTCCCTAAAGTTATCAGTCAAGGAGCACATACGGAATTCTATGGTGTGTATAATGAATATTTTGGAAGTATATTAAACTGGATATTGTGATAAGGCAGTGTTAATATATGGTCCAGTTGATATTCTATTGACAATTGTATTTTGCACCCAAACCAGCTGAGGATTAATGTTGTGTTATGTTTTAGGTAAAGTAACGAATATACCAGAGACGATGATACCGAACCAGTTCGGTATTGTGGGACTGTTGACGTTTATCCGCGCGGCAGAGTCGGATCCTAGTTTAGTGTCGCTGGCGTTAGGGCAGGATCTCACTGCGCTCGGTCTTAATCTAAATTCACCGGACAATCTTTATCTAACTTTTGCTGGACCTTGGGCGGATATGCCGTGCAGGTTAGATACGTCTTCACTATTACCTGATATACGAGGATAGCCTACTAGCGCATTTTAGTGGCGATTCGATTACGTATTCCAATTAAATTCTAACAGGATGATTCAATTTCCATGTTGCTCTTGAACTGGAACGTATTTTACAGTATAATATGAATAGTCCCGCAATTTAAATTCCATTATGTATTTTGTTACATTATGATTCTAATTAGAAACTAACTTGTTTTTCAGACCACAGGATATGGACTATCACGTGCCTCCTGAATATCTAATCAATGGCTCAATTAGAGAAAAGCTGGCACCTCTACGACTGAGTCGATATAAAGAAGACCTTTTGTTTTATTTGTTCTACTGTTTCGTGGGTGACGTGCTGCAAATCGCAGCTGCAGCCGAACTGTGAGTTCATATTTGTAATTAACTTGACTTCTAAGTGTATAGGCATTCTAGAAATTGCAGTTAGGATCACTTTGTGTGATTTTTACGTGTAATCCAGTAAAGATAATTGTACAAAAGCTGAATTTTGTTTATCCGTGATAACATAATACCATAACATTAGTGTGCAAATGAAAAAATAGGTTCTTCCCATCGTAATAATTACTACACTTGTAATCATACGTGACTTTCTTCAAATAAAATGCTGCTATTAGTAATGATCTAGATAAGGATATACCCAATACAGTGTTTACACAACATTAGTTAGTACGTTTTATCATAACGATGTTTATCGTTTCAGTTATAATCGCGAATGGCGGTATCACATGGAGGAAAAGGTGTGGATCTCTCAAGCGCCCGGCATGCCTATGGTGGAAAAAACGTCAACATACGAGCGCGGCACCTACTACTTCTTTGATGCGCACAACTGGCGTAAGGTATGATAGAAAACACAGATGTTATTACATGATTCTAATTATTGAGAAATAATTAATGTGCTATAACAATATAACGAATGTTTGAATTACACGCCTGTTTATAGCCTGTGTTGTGCGCAAGTACATCAGCTGATTTGCTCGCGTACATAAATTCTTCGAATACTTTCTTTTTGATGAAAGATTGGAAGGAATGTTCTTACACGAAGACTGATGTCTTATGTTCTATATGTATTTATTTTTTGTGACGTGTTGGCCAGGTGGCGAAGGAATTCCACTTGGACTACAGCAAGCTGGAGGGGCGACCTCAACTGCCACCGCATGTTCTCACGTAGCGTCCTCGCCGCGTCCTCTCTCATACACCTATTGTAGTTTTGTTATATAAAAAGTACAAGTTTAAAAAAAGATACTCTCTTTTATTTGTAGACTTAAAAATTCTTACACAGTAATAGTGCTAATTTTGTCTATATTATCCTAAGATATTATTAGAACTATGAAAGTACTCTGATTGCGTCCAAAGGACAATTGCTTTTCTTTTCATACATTGATCACTATGATGAGTAACCTCTCCCCAGGCTGTTTTGGGGTTAGCTTTCAATGTGATCGATCGACATGAGTCTTTCTCTAAATAACACAGTATTGCATAGGCGGAATGCCTCATCTATTAAGAAAGACGAGGTGAAAATCTTCAATTTCATTTCTTTTTCAAGTCTACTCATCTCCGGACATTCTCCACGACGACCGCTGCTTAACCCTCATTATCGGTCAAAATGTACCAGCTTTCTACTAACTCACTTTATCATCATTTTAATTATCTTTTCGATAGTAGGTAATGTCACGAATAATGGAGTTGTTGGGAGGGGAAGACCACGACAGACGTTCCATGACCAAATAGGGAAAGTCCTAAAAAAGGGTCAGGTCAGGAGTACCCTAAACCGACGGGCGTGTATAAAGCGATTGATGAGTGTGGATGAAGCTAAAGTGGTATGCCAGGATCGTAGCAAATGGAAAGATGTGATCTCTGCCTACCCCCAAGGGAAAGAGGCGTGACGTTTATGTATGTATGTATGTACGATAGATTAGGTACTTAATATATTTACTGAAAGCTATAAAAACCATCTATATTTCTAAATAACTAACTTCTGACGATGCATTGTGACAAAGTTAGTAAAATGTGTCCTTTGGCTTATCATATTCGTTAGACTAAGAAATATTAACGTTACTCGTTGGATTTCTTTGGATAATTTGCGTATTTCGTCTTTTTACTGATCATATTATTAGGTGTCGTCATATACTGTGCGGTGAATGCAGTTGAAATTTGAGAATAACCTACTAAATTAAGTACCTACGTATTGTTTGAAATCCGTTCTTGCCAGGATTACTACACGATTTTATACCCAGCATTTCGTTTACTTTCTTAGAACCGACTATTTACCTTTAAATTTTGTTTGGCTGGCATACAAACAAGAACCTACATAAACCTGCTTTCTACTTACTAACATTAGTCTTACAATTTTGTCTTGGATGATTTAGCTACACTGATAAAGTCATTTGCAGCCATGTTACGGGTTGTCAAATTTATTAAAATATTCATGCATAATATGAATACAAGATGTGAGTAATAAAACAAATTATAGCGATATATAACATATAATGTAAAATCTCATGGGGTAAACTTCCCGAAAATATTGTACATTGAGAGACAAAATATTACTTTTAACAGCACTTAAGTTTTACAATTGTTTCAATAAGCATGTTTCTAGTTCCTGGTGGGACTTCATAAAATATTCTCTTTCTAGTTGTAATACAACCTAATCCACTCCATAAGATCACTTTTAATTTGAAATACAAAATTAATACTAACATAAACTTAGTCTAACTTATGTCCATGGCATAATAAAATTACCGAAATTGAGGTGTTAGTAATCTAATGATCTTCAGTAGATTTATGCCTAAATGCTAGCATGGTGTGACAAGAGTGATCAGTCAAGATCGTCTGTGCTGATGGGTGGTGAGGCAGCTTCCTCAGCAATTGGAGCGCCTCCACTAGCATTGTCTTTCATGGTTGGCTCATCGTCACTGTTTTTGCCGGGAACCCAGAGACCAGCGTCCACACACCTCTTCATGAAGTATATAGCTTCCTGTTCTGGCATCTTAGCTATAGTTGCTTGAAGTAATGGGACATCTTGTGCATCAAAGCACTTCTTTAATTCCTGTAATTTATTAATTTGTGTAAACATCTGTGTTTTAAAGCTAAAAATATATTTGTCTATGGTTTGTGTGCCAAAAATCTACTCAGTATAAGGATGTCAACTGCAACTAATGGATCAATAAGCAAATATGTGGCACTACTTTTAAGTTAATTTAACATGGGGTTAGTTTTTTTCAAGGCTATCACAATTTTGGCCATACAAAATATACAAGTCTAACAATAAGGTAAACTTGCTCATTCTTGATTTATCAGTAGCTAAATTTACCTTGTTCAATAAATAAACACCTACAAGATTACAATACACTTACATCAGGTAATTCCTCATACACTTCCACAGGGTCAAGCCCTCCGGGGCCAAGCCTCGCCTTCCTCTCCTCTTCCTCCTGTTCTCTGATCGCCTCATTAATCTTCTCTGCTGCTCTCTTCTTGATCCTAGCCTTGAACTGCTCAAGTTCATCATCAAATGAGTCTTTGTAAGTCTTCTCTGCTATTTGAATCCTGTAAAAGCATGAGTAATAATGAAGACCATTGGTAATAAATAAATGTAATGTAATAATTAATAAAAGGTAAATGATATACTTTGAGAAGAATGAGCCAACACAAGCTCTGGGATCCACATCCAGTTGTTTAGACAGCTCCAATATGTACTGCATACAGATGGTTTGATGTGCAACATGAGCCATCAAGTCATGTTTCTGAAAAACAGAAAGAATATAAATATACTTGCTATGAAACAAAATATCTACTGCTGTAATTGTTAGTTCATTCATGTTTAAACATATTCATGAGATCCAATGCAGAGCCACATAGTTTACTGAAAAATCAGTGTAGGCATCACTTGTTACACACCTCTTCCATTTCAAGGTTGATGCACCAGATGACAAGATAGTTGGCAGTCTCCTCGCACACTAGCTGACTGTTGTCCTGCAGGAATTGCCTCGAGTCCTCGTAGCGACGCAGCATACCAAACTGCTTCAACAGCTTTTCATTCTCTTTGATAAACTTTTTCATCTTAGCCTCCTTTTCCTCCTCGGTTAGGTTCTCATCCTTGGGTCTCGCCGGCTTTGTGTTGATGACCGTTTTAGTAAAGCCTGGTTCACTGATCGTATCCACGTTCCATGGCGTCTGCCGGTCTTTTTTCATGAGTTCCTCTTCTTTTTGTTTAAGTTGTTTTTCTTCTCTCTCAAGATCAGCTAATGCCTTTTTAAGAGAGCTCAGATCGGTGCTAGAACCAGCTTCTGATATCTTTTTCCTCGTTTCGTTTATTAGTCTTAAGTTTTCGGTTTTCTTTTGCATGTGCTCATCCCTTTCCTTCCGGCGCTCTTCCATCCGCTCAATCCTGGCTTGGTGCCGCCAGCGAAACAACGAAGGAGTATCAATGTTAGGGTGGGTTTCATCTTCATCATCAGAAATCTAAAAAGAACCATTGTTAATTCGGGTTATGGAAGAGTATAAACAACAGTGAAACTATTAAATGGTTTGTAATTTGTACTTACTTCTATGTCTTTCCATTTGCTGTAATCAACCATTTTTATTTATTATAAAGTGTTTCACTTTCAATACGATTGGATTATATTATTTTAAAGTAAACGATTATTCACTTTGTTTCGAGAAACAGTTTGTCGGGAAAATTCTCGCAATACTTAACGCCCGTAACAGATAATAAATAGAAACGTCACGTCGCATGGTCATAGCACATAGACAACGAAGTATTTAGTAAGCAGTTGCAGAGTTTTAACGTCTTTGGACAACAGAATTACGGAAATGGGAGAATTTATTAAATTAACTGAAGAAAACCGCAACTAAAAATACTATTTTACAGCTTCATTTAATAATAATAATACATCGTAAAAATCGGTGTCACACCTCTCTACACCCCTTAGCCCTACTCTCTGGTGTTGCCCACCTGCTGCCTATCGTGGCGGTATAATAGGAGGCCCATCTTGGAGCCGGCGAGTCACCGCCTGCCAATTTTAATAGCATTTTCATGTATTGAAAGGCAGGTGCTATAGTTATCCATAGTTAGAGAAGGAAAAACATCTAACATATCCTATCCATAGCCCAAATTCGTGTCATCCATAATTTGCAATAGTTTTGTAGTTTGTACCTTGGGCCGTCCATGTCTGTTCTTTTATAGAGCAGGGGTGGATGGCCCTTGGTAGATGGCCCCATCACATTTTAGATTAAAGTTCTCAACAAGGCCTCTGCATGTTGGACCTGTATGCCCGTGTAAGCCTTTAAAAAGGACCGGGTTTCTTCCCTAGAAGTTATCCCGTGAATTGAAAGAGATACATCGTAATAGTTAAAATAATTTATTCTTAAAACTAAGTAAGTAACAAACTACAAAATTAATGTATATGACGTGTAAGGACTAAAGCAGCCGAATGTTTATACCTATGTTACAATCATTGTTTTCTTTACCGAAAAAGCTACTGACTTAGCTACAATAACTAAGTATTACGTAAATAGAGTACTAAATGAACAATAACTGTGTATGAACACATGAACTACGACTGCTTTTTTGGACAACTAGACTGATCGACGTTAATATTGACTAAAGAGTTCTTTAATGGACATGATTTTTAACTCTTTCACCAACAAGGCTTCTTAAAATTATGTTTTTTATTAGTTTACTGTTTCTTTTTTTTCTTGGCCAGAGTCGTAAGAATTGTTGTCATGACTGTCGTGGTCGTAGTCATGGCTTCAGTTGTACCACTGGTGATGTTGTAGGGTTGCTGTTCTTCAACTTCTTGATTTTGAGAATCATCGGGAATGCTGATTTGGAACTGCAGCAATACTACCAAGTATGTCACCATGGTGGCCAGCAACTGTTAGTACAAAAAAGCAAACGTTTTTTTTTTATTCTTAGAACTAATTGTTAGGATTATTTTGATACAACCTTGGAAAGAAGTCACAATCGAATTAAACGTGGGTATTCATTTCATAAATCGGTTGGCCCATTCATAACTTGTCTTATACTTACGGATTTAAATAGAGTTCTGTTGACATTGAAGAATCCTCCTAGGCTAATTTGCGAGGGGTTCATCTCGGTAGCTCGCAGGAACATGTTCACTTCAGTTTGAGCGTCGGTGTTCATCCAAGAGAGCTCAACCATCAGCAGCTTCTTTTGGAAGTTAGTTCGTACCTAGTTAACAAAAAAACATGAAAGGACAAATTTATAGATCAACTTTTCTTGGATGTTCATAAGCGCCACATTATCCAAGGCTTACTTACATTATGAGAAGCATAGTGAGCTTCATCGCAAATAAAGAACAGTAGAAAGATACTGCACAAGGCCGTCAATGCAAGACCTATGTCCTTGATACCAAAACCCTCGGATATCTGACTAAGGAGTCCATAGATCGATAGAGTTATGATGAGGAAGAGGTAAAGGTTGACGAAAGTGAATGTGTAGCAGTTGGCGATGCCGGTGTCGCGGGAGAGCTTACTCAGGCGAAGCCACAGAGCTCGGTATTGGGCCACTTTGCCCGCGGGCCCGATATGACGAAGTGCCTAGAAGAAAACCAAGAAAATGTTGGTATCTTTAAACCTATGATAAACATCGTACAACGCTTAACAAGAAAGCGCGTCACTTTTGTATTGAAATTGTATGCAAGAACGAATCTTACCGTTTGAAAATCTTCAGCCAAGATATTGGCGCAAATGCTCAGAGTTTCGCACAATAGATACCAGTATCCACCAAGCATGTAGGTCAGGATCTCTAAGAACACGTAAGGCACGAGTTGCATCGGCTTGAAGTGTACCATGGTGACGTGTGTTACGATGACGGTGGTGGTAGATAGGATGGGTATTATTACAGCAATCGCCAACGCTTTCTTGTACAGCTTTACCGGGAGAGTTCGAATTGATAATTGTTTGTAGACAACCTGCAATAAATGTTACTCTCGTGAGTTTTTAGGTCGAAGCTATTAACTAATAATTTGCAAGGCTTTTTCGAATTCCGTTTAATGATTTTCTTTTTATATAAATGCTCAGAACCTATCAAAAAATAGGTATTAAGAACGCGCTTTGAAAACGTACGGTTTTGAAACACCAAGACGGGCAGGAATGTATATTGGAGATATGCATTGATAAATCTTATTGATGCAATTTACTTACCTCAAACTCAGCCCACCCGTTTAGCACATTAGCGATTTTTCTAGTTTCGTACCACAATAGGGGGACTGCTATCATTGGGAACAGGTACACAGTGAAGAGATATTCAATTACAGCTTCTTCAAATTTCCCCTCCGCAGTCCGAAGAATCTGCACTTTGTGTAGCGACAGATATAGTATGTAGCTGACCATGCTACAGAACACGAGAACGGAGTACAGCATGGATGCAGACGCGATGTTGAACTGACTCACGCCAGGAGATGGCCGCGTTATCGGCAGGACACCCATAATCCTCAATATCATGAACACAGGCTTGATGTTCTCGTAAATTATATCGTTCGAAATATTTGGTTCTACGAGCTTGTTCCTCATAGGCACCACAATATTCGGTGAAATAGGATTGACGGGTGTTCGCACCGGCGTAACATCCAAGAAAATAATTTTATTCTTGGGCTTCACATTTAACTGAACGGGGAAGCCATTCGGTATGGGAACAGTCGTTGGAAACAAACTGTTACTCGCGTAGAAAGACATTTCTCTGCCTTATTTTTTCAGTTTATGACCGCCTTTACAAAGTTGATGTTTAACACTGACTGAATGAAGTTTTTTCCTGAAGAGGAAGCTTAACGACGTCGGGGAGGCGGCGCATCATCATATTTCAAAGGTTGACAAGTTGATTGTACCTATGTAAGTATTGGGTTGTCCTTGAGTTAAACTTTTATTGCGTGAGTCACCTTGAATGAGACCTTCACTTCACTCCGTTTGACAGCACATCATCTTTAACCTGCATGCATAAGGTGCATGGGCAAACAGCGGCGTCGTTATTTTGTAGTTTGGTGCCGCCCTTGGCCTTGTGGGAATTAAATATTAGCTGACACTGAAATTCAATTTCATGGTTACGTGACGCGTTGTAAATTGACTTCAGAGGAGGACACGTGTGTTAAAGGTCAGTGAAATAATACTGAAAAAATATTCTGAGCTTTTTTATTTTATATATGTATTCTATAACTACCTACACCGTTAAAGAAAAAATATCTCGTCGTTTACTTTTTAATTTGATTATATTGAATTTAAACCACATTCTCCAGTATAGAATACAATAATTGGATAGGTAATTTGTCATCTAACCTTAGAAAACGATGTAGATTTTCCCATCAGTGTATCCGGGCCAATTTACCTAATCCTCGATTAACCCGGCTGCGATGCAGCTAAATTTGATTGTGAGCGGCTTAAGAAACCCCTGCGGCCAACCTTTCTTCATGATTGCTCCCTAAGGACTAGTCCTATATCTTGCGGATGTCTTTCACAAACGGACCTCTACGTTTATTGGGTAGGTTTAACTCGGATTACATAAAATACCGCGGGCTGAGGAATTACTTCTATCATTGCAGGAAACACTGAAGAGGTTTTATATTCAACTGGAGTGTCAGATAAAACAAATCTTAAAAGATTTTTGAAAAACAAAGTTCATTTCTAAATTAATATATCAGAGGTTTATTTGTCCCTTTCTTACTTTGAAAAGTTCTTTAATATACCCGCATCACGCATGTAGGTAATGTTACGAGAGTTTTTCACGTTCGTCCCAAATTTTGCATTGCGTAGGTAGGTGAAAGGTACCGTAAATTTCGCCGGTAATAAAGTGAGATGCGACGGAGGCTGGATATTGAAATCTCAGCAACTCTTGAGCAGGGAGCTTCGAGTGCTGGTTGTCACTCGCACACGCTCTCACGTTGATCCACCCACGTTCATTGATAATATTGGCTTTCTATGATTTATATCTACTAACGTTTACCGTTATAACCACCGAATGAAAACTACAGTTATTTAGGATGTAAGTTAGGAGAAAGTTTTTCTATTTAACCGATCGCTTTTCCCGCTTAGCTCTGAAGCAGTTTGTATGTATTTTTAAAATAAAGTAGGTAGATATAAAAAAAAATACGAGAACATTTAATTGTCCAGTATTCTGTTCAGATAAAAAGATCATCAGATAAAAAGGTAGGCAAATATGTTGTAGTGACTTGATTATTTCGAAATGTCTGTTTGCACGTGTGTAATATTTATTGATTCTGAGATCTTTATATAAAAAAATCCCAAAAGCGGAGACGAAACTAGTTAATTAAGTAGGAACTTACGGTTCCCGAACAAGACAAGGCAAATACTGGAAATAAGGAAGAAGCACTACAAGTTGTGCAAGTTTAATCCAGCCGCACATCCCCCAAATTAATGAATAACAAAGTTATTTACCTAACTATGTTATTTAAAAGTTTGTAAGCGCTGCGTCAGGCTTCCGTCCGACGTCTTCGCTTCCCAAAAGTTATGTAGTATCGCAAACTTTATCTATAACAACCGACAACAGACATAACCGACACGATGAGACCATAATACTAAGAATACAACTTTGTCATTTGCTGTTCCGCTGTTCGTGAGACATGCCGATAAAAATGGCCTAAGGAAATGTCAATTAAATGCAGACGGCCGTATATAAGTTTTAACTGCAAAAGTTCTAAGAAGGAAGTTCAAATATATATTATGTAACTAGAATGTTTTTTTCACTGACATATATCCTATGTTTTGGCAAAGAAATTTTGTTAGTCATTTGTCATTTTTTTAAATAAAAATCTTACAATGATTATGTTACAGGCCTGCAATACAACGCGTATAATTTGTAGATGTTGTAAAAAAGTAAGACCACGAAAAAAACGAAACCACAAGCCGTCAGAATGTCTATGATTTTCCGCCATTTTTAACAGCTGTGACTTTACTGCGATGCCTACTAAAATAGGGGGAGAGTAAGGATATTTTATTCTCCTACTATTTTACCATGCTCATATATTGTGCATGTTGTTTTTATATTTGTTTGTTTGTGCTCGTAAATCAAAGATGTGTATTTCATTTCGTAAAACCGAAAGGGCTTCTTTGAAATATAATGCATTGGGATTATACCGTTTTTGATGGAATTACCAACTGGATAAGACGAAAATAGTCAATTGGACCATTCGAAGCAATTTGTCAGTCGGTGATTCATAGCAGTTTTTCAGTTACGCGATTCATAGCAGTAATCACTCAGCAGTTACTCAGATAATTCTCAGCAGTTACCTAGGCGATTATTAGCAGTTCGAGCGATTCGTAGGAGTTTCTTGTAGCTCCTTAGTTATTCGTAGCAGTTTGGTGGTTTGTAGACTTTACTCGAGGATTATCAGTTTAAAAGCAAACTAGATCAAGGGTGTCTAATAATGAAAATGGTTTTTGAAAAAAGGTTTTGACAACTGACAAGCTTTGCATAAAATATACTTAGCTTTGGAAAAAAAATTTACTTCTCGAAAAAGGTGACTTGAATTTTTGAAACTATTATACTATGACACTTTTCCTTTATAAGAATAGTTTAGTTACTTCAGAGCCAGCTAGATTAGGATTAGAGTAGATTACAACGTATAGTTAGGTGGTATTAGGACTCGTACTCACGTAAGTCGGAACTACTGAACTAGGTTGAACACCGTCAAGCGCGGCTAATACTAGTTGTAAGAGTCGGCGGGAATGCGTTGGACGTGATAACTATTAGCCTTAACATACGTAGATATCTAGTTTCTACATATATTCGCTTCTTAAGACTTCTTTAGGACTATGTAATGTATGGTCAGGGAGATCATTGATGTAAAAAATGAATAGCTAACTAAAATGAAATTGTTATTTTATTAGATTCTTGTCGCATAGTAAAACTAATTTAATTTAGATGTTTAGATTTAGATGTTTAGTTTGGGCTGTTTCAAGCTAGTGTAAATCTGTGTCATCCTTTTACTTTGCTTATGAGAACGAATGAATATTGGACCTTTATTCAGTAGCCATTATTGTGAAGCATTAGTTACACAAATAAAACTTTGATCTCGGTCTCAAAAAGGTAATTCATCATCAAAGATCACAAAAGGATCTTAACTTGTGTCTTTTACCTTTACAAAAACTTATTGAACAATACACAATGCTATAGCTAACTGTATATATGTATGTATAGGGGTCAATCTTAGCTAAAAGCCAGTCTCAGTACATTAAGTAACAAAGTAACCTTTTTATATCATTGGCGGGACGAGACTTCAGCTTGCGTAAAACGTCATGTTTCCAATAAACCGATATTAGTCTTTGTGAAGTTTGGGCGGTCAAAGTTATCAAGAAAACTTAGAGACTTACGCATAAAATTTGTTGTAGTTTTACTGAGGTTTATTAAAGAAGGGAAGTAAAATTTTATAGTTATGTAAATGATTTTAAAAGTTGCAAACTGTTGCAGATGTAACATTGTCGCAACGTGATATCAGTTTCTCAAACATATCCAATTCTCATTCTATCTCATCTGACAAACTACTCCCGATAATACTTGATCCGGAAGGTAAATGGTACAGTCGTATTTATCACATCTGTCCTGTGGGATAAGTTCCCCATTTGTAGGGGAGCGAGCGCGGAGTTTTTGCTCAGCGTTGTGCAGAATGAGGGACGGCCAGTGTTATCTGGTCCTCGGAGGGTTATCGGACACTGGCATCTAAGCCATGAATTACTAACGTGTATAGTTCCTATAGATGTAGAGTGTATTGTTATGTAGATAAGATTTTGTGCGCGATGGTATATAATTTCTGATTCATGACAACATCACCTTGTAAGATGCCAAATTTTAAACAGTTTCCAACATTGATTGTTCAGAAGACAGACGGATAAATAGCCAAGATAGGTGATAGTAAGCACAGTCCGACAATAATATTTCCATTCTACAAATTGTACATTTTGTTGTCTGTAAATCACATAAAACTTATGATTCCGTTGACTTGTTTCATCGTTGAAAATTCAAACTTGTTAAAACTGTTGATAGAATTTGTTTGAAAATTCTTTAAAATATGTGGAATATTGCCAGCTACAGTGAACTTCGTAAAAGTCAATCTTTGCAACTGAGTTATATTGTTCTTTCTTAGATTTAACTAAATATATTCTAGTACTTAGTTATTACTTTTATTTTGGATGTCCCCTCAAACAAGATTCCATTAAATGTTCCACGTTGTAAATTTTACTCTTATTTAAGATACTTTTTCTTTAAAATTCATCACTGAAAATCTCAAGTCAAAAGTTGTAAAATAAAACTATCAATCTACTCCTTGAAGACATGAAAACATGGAACGTACTACTTCTTTAGCACATAAATACCAGCTTGTTTTATTTTCTGAAGCGCGATAAATATTCAGATTTGCATTTTAAATGCACGAGCACTCTAAAGATATATCTGCCGGCCATGCAAATATTTGTTGGAGCGCAGTTTGAGAGGCGCGGGGGCCGTTCCCGCTGAACGCACTCCGCCTTAAGCCTGGAGTTGTCTCTATCGACAGCACACACTGGCAAACACATTAGAGCGACCTTAGGATACACTTTCTGGACTGTGTCAAGGCTAGGATATTGAATTATGTATCATGTTGAAGGCCACGTCTGGACACAAGGCTGTCGAAAAATTTAGGTAAATTATGTGCCAATATATTTTTGTGAAAGTTTCAAAATGTATAAGTAATGAATCAGCTTGTAGTTTCAGGATCAGTCCGATTAATAAAAGTATGCTTTAAATAATGATGAAAGCAAGTTTGACTTAATATAATGATGGCTATCTTCTGCCGAGTAAGTGGGCCAGAGTGCAAATTTTTGGCCTACTTCTGCGTTTTCTTTTCAAAACTAGACTTGGGTCGGGTGCTGGTCTCATGGGATTTCACTGAATAAAATATGTAACATGAAGGGACCGCCCATCGGACCTTCACAAGTTCACAACCCATTACTGGGTAATAGAAGATCCCTTGGTAAGGCTGTTTTAGTGAGAAACCAACTTTCCTTTCTACTTGAAAACTAAACCCATAACTTGATAAACATCTTTTACACCAATTTTGATTTAACCGAAAAAAAAATCAGATACATTCCACAAATACTTCAAAACAAAAACAAATCGATCCAATTGTTGTCCAGTTTAAACAATTCGTTTTGTACATTTTAAAGTACTTTAGCAAACTATCGAAGGCACGTAGAATATAGTCTAACACTCTCAAATATGGGAGTAAATTAATAACGCTTACAAGTTCCAGTGTTACACAGAATAGACACAGTCGGAGCAAGCGAGCAGACATGCGGAACTAACAATATCCGTTCCCGTAGTCGCTCTACGAGACTGAAGCTACTCGTATCTTACGATGCAATGTACAAGCCAGATGAAAACATACGTACGTAAGTAACGTACACTTTTCTAGTGTCCACTTTGATACCCACACTGATGCTGAGATTATGCAACAAATTCTCTAGACTATTTTGCGATGTATTTCTGCACATAATTATTTTTTTGACATGTTTTGGGTACTTATTAAATGTCAGAGAGATATTATAGGTCTACAGTTGGTGGTCAAATGACATAGTTACTTCTGTATTCGATTATATAGTTTATTCTGTATTCGTATTGTTTCCTGTATATATTTTAAAGCTCAAATAACCCGTCAGATGAGATAGGCATATGGAATTGAAAAAAAGGGTATTTATTCATATAAAATTATCAACGTACTAAGACGAGGCCTGGATCCTATGATCGTTGCTAAGTTTTTGCTAGATAAGTTTTTATCTTTACTTTAGCTGGAGTTTTGCCAAATAGTTTAGTGAAGCAGGCATCAAAGCCTAAGATACGTGTAACTGTAAAGTTCTTTGACATAGCTATTAAATAAAAATAAAAAAAAACTTTATTTTGTATTTTATTGGTTGCAAGTACTAGTCCATTCTTGATATGAATACTTCATGGATGGCCATGGTGAAGGCCGCGGTGACCGCGAGCGGTGACGAGGTCTCATTATGTCGTTAACGTGCGCTTAGAACCCTCTCACATTACACCATAAAGGTTAATATCAAGGCCTTGTGATATGACTCAGTGAATATTGTACGTCACTCAATTCTTTATATTAAAAGCTTTTATTTAACTTGCAGTGTATGGATATTTGTGTGTTCGGGTGAAATCTTTGAACTCAATTTTGAAGTAGATATATTCAACCGTTTGTGCTGAAATTTTGTGGACGCATTTTGTTTGGATGACAATATATGATAAGATATGTGACGTCATTCTAAATTCAATATGGCGGATCATACAAGATGTCAGAACAGTTATATTTAATCCACATATACAATATGGGTATCAAATGAAAGGGCTTGTTAAGAGTGACTAGAAAAAGAATATGACGTCATTCTGAATCCAATATGGCGGACCATGCAGGATGGCGGAATAGTTACCTTTAGTCTACTTCTACAATATGGGTATCAAATGAAAGGGCTTGTTAAGAGTGACTAGAAAAAGAATATGACGCTATTCTGAATCCAATATGGCGGACCATGCAGGATGGCGGAATAGTTACCTTTAGTCTACTTCTACAATATGGGTATCAAATGAAAGGGCTTGTTAAGAGTGACTAGAAAAAGAATATGACGTCATTCTGAATCCAATATGGCGGACCATGCAGGATGGCGGAATAGTTACCTTTAGTCTACTTCTACAATATGGGTATCAATTGAGAGGGCATTTTGAGAGTAATAATAACTTGAACAGACTGAGGAACCTAGCCAGCGATAACTAAAAAGTAAAAAATAAAAAAAATTAAGTAAAAAAACTTTTTAAGAAAAAGCTTTTATTTAAACGCTCTAAAAAGATGAAAATAAAATATTCCTTTTGGATTATACTAACAACTCCTCATTATACACAATTTATATAATATAATAATAAAAGCTTGTCGCGAGGTTTACATACCTATCAACATCCCTTTATATCATAATAATTTGTGGTAAATCAAGCGACAAGCTTTTATTATTATATATAAATTGTGTATAATGAGGAGTTGTTAGTATAATCCAAAAGGAATATTTTATTTTCATCTTTTTAGAGCGTTTAAATAAAAGCTTTTTCTTAAAAAGTTTTTTTACTTAAATTTTTTTATTGTACTAGCTGTTGCCTGCGACTTTGCCCGCGCGGATTTCGGTTGTTGTCGTAAAAACATTACTATTTTCTGACCTTTTCTGATATTACCCAATATTGAACGCAATTATTGAAACTTTCCAACACTTCCAACAACTATCGTTATATTTTAGTAAATATATAGAAAAACTTAACAAACTATGTACTAAAACTGACTTAAACCTTCCTCGAGAACCTCTATACACATTGGTGAATGCAGCATGAA
Source organism: Chrysodeixis includens (assembly GCA_941860345.1). Lineage (NCBI taxonomy): Eukaryota > Metazoa > Arthropoda > Insecta > Lepidoptera > Noctuidae > Chrysodeixis > Chrysodeixis includens. The sequence goes on along the minus strand of OW796113.1, from coordinate 4,872,796 downwards.
AATTGGTGCAGTAGTTTTTAAGTTTATCGCGAACAGACAGACAGAAATGGCGGAGGAATTTATTTTATTAAATAATAAGTAGTGATTAGTATTGTAGTAGAAGTAGTTAGTAGCCATGCCAGATGAGAGCATTTTATGCTGCATTATGTTTGATATAAAACTATTGTTGCCAAACTAATTATTTTGTTTGACCACGTGAACGAAATTTTAACTCCCAACTTTGTTTATGGTATTCGAGTATTTAAAAAAATAATTTGTATATTTATCGTAATCGAGTAATTCATAAAGGCATATTTATCAAAATTCAAATAATAGTTAAATAACACAAATATACATTTTAAACCTTAATGTTGACAGTCTAATTAGCTGTAATCTTGAGTATGTTTAGACCAAAATGGGTGTTCACAATTCTGACTTGTCGATAGTTCCTCGATCCACTTTAAAATGCTTGAAATATCGGTTAGAAACTACAAATTTCATCCTTAATTTACACAAGGGTGATAAAGACAAGCATAGAACTAAATTTACAATTATTCGTTCAAATTATCAATTATAATAATATATTATTAATCTCAATATATTATCTAGAAAAATATTAATCCAATGTCAATTTAGTTTTCTGTTTTACATTATAAATTAAATGAGCATTTAATTAGAATTCATATTTGCGTGAATACAAGTCATCATAGTAAAATTTTCAAGTAAATTTGAGCACTAATACAATTTGATTTTGTATAAGCGCAGACGAAGCTATTAAGAACTTTGTAGTAGGTAAAGTTTGGGACGTCTAATTGGCGGGACTTGTCTTTAAACGATTCAAGTGTTATGGGTCTATACTGATAGTGAACGTAGATATAACTAAGGCTAAAGTACATAAGTACTGCCTCAAGCGTTTAAGAGTGTAGACATTGTCGTAGCGTTGTCGTAGCACTGTCGTAGTCTCGTAGCCTTGTAGCGCTTGCGGTTGGCTACGAGTAGGTTTGCAGCTGTGTTACTGCTACAATAAATATTTTACGATGCCACTTTTCTGGGTTACCCACCTGCGTACATTAGTATTTTGGTAAAGATGCTCGTAGAAAACCCTTCCCTTTTACATTGTTTAGCCAAATGACGTTGATACAAAATTTATGTGCATAACTTTTTTGTAAATAAGCTATTTTAATATTTCATACAAATTGCTTTAAAACGAGTACGAAAGCTTTCAATATTTAAAGTCAAAAGCATAAATAAAACAAAATTTATCAGACAGGCATCAAAAACATAAACTGCACAAAAATGATAAAATGATTTATCGCTGAAAACTTTGTATTTGTATAGAAGTTAGAAGTTTTTGCTAAGCTGTGCACCAATATTGGCCGTCGTCCATAAATCATAAAGTATAAGCTCAATAAGACTAACCTATTGTATATTTTATGCGCGTCAAGCGACTGGATTAATGCACTCAAAGCTTTTGTTCCCGTGAAAACTTTAACAGGAACGTATAGAGGGATTTGCGATCGGGTGTATTGTAATAAAAACAAATAGCGATCGAGTCTATAGTGGCCCACTTAGGAGCAAATAAACGGGCGAAACGTGTGGCGAATTGTTTTACTTTTCAATCTGCGCCCGGGGCCGGGCCAGCCGTCGCGACGCCGAAACAATATACGCGAGGAAACACAGTTTAGCTTACTATTGTTATACGCAAACAAGTTTTATTAAACAGGTGTGAAATGTAAATCAACAGAATTGTTGGTGTTTTGGAAGTATTTACTCGGGGGTCAAGATATAATGGTTATCCGATGCCAGGTAGTTCTCCTTTAACGCTAACATGTATAAAATACCAAGCACAATAGAAGCTTTACATTGTAAGTAAAATGAGCAACAATTTTCCTTAGAATACATTTTTATGTGAAGTTATTTTCTATAAACAAATATTGTGGGAACCGAGAGCACAAAGACAAAGCGTGTATCCTAAACGTCAAGGCACATCCGCAGAAGTGTCTCTACCATCTAGATATTCCATTGTAAGAGAAAAATGCTCAGAAAATTTCATTTGTGGAGTCGAGGACTTATAAATATTCATGAGAGAGGGAACGCGACTGTTCGTCTCTAGTGCAGCCCGCATTAGGCTACTTACTGCCTTAGTGCACAGATATTTACCGCACCTGATTTAATACGTATTTCACTTTAAAAATTGATATAAATAGACATCCAATATGAATAGTGACAAATATACAGGGTGGCCGAGAAAAAGGTGGACGGACGGATGCATTTTTATACTAGATACCTTTTATAAAACTGTAAAATCGCATTGAAGTATTAATAGTTTTGATAGCCCAATAACAAGGTATTTGATTTACGGCAGTTAATAGTAACACCGGGGCGTTTTCCTCTCAAACTACATTAATCCCGGTAAAAAATGAGTAAAACTTAAAAAGTTAACGTATTAAAAAGTTATCGCATAAATTCTTCACGGTAATTGGCCGTGGAAAGTTGTCGCCATTTAAAATTAGTGGGAGCAAGTACACGTTAGGTTAAATTCTAGTGTTATAACTAGAATTGTAAAGAAACTCTTTAGTTTTAATATCGCTGTTCTAGAGTAATATTTTTCTGCATGTACTATTTTATTAAGAGATGGTTTTCTTTCATTTCCGTTGCCTCGGTCTCGCGTATTGTTCGGAATGTAGGCTATTGTAAATCCATACTAACAAACTGCAAACAAATCTTAAGACTGCACAACATGATCACTGCTCTACATTATTTTCTAAAGATTTACGAAGACTTTTGTTGTTATATTTGTTTGTAATTTAAACGAGCCGGTTAAAATGTTAACAATTCAATTTTAATTGGTTTACCCCTAATTAAATTAGACGGATTACGTAAACGAAGGTAAACGACAAGAATTATAATTATTTTTGAGTTGACCTATAATTTTAGAGGCGGTGCAAACAGATTTAAAATAGGAGGTTTAAATATTTATGGGTATTGAACAACGTGGATCCATAACAATTTTAAGTGCTTTGAACAGGTAAATAAATAAAGTAAATCCCCCGCGACACAAAGATTAAATACCATAGTGAGGGAGTCGTTTTTTTTATAGAAGTTGTACCTAATCAATGTAACTAGACTAACTGATACTCAACATAACGTAACACAGTGTCTATGTATCTTTAAACATCCTGAACTGAATAAGTGTTCAACTTTCACAGCATTTTTGCACCTACCCAAAACAAAAAGGTGTGATACCTGCCACATACTAACCTCCCACATATAAAATTCTTAATCTCATCTCCGGAACAGATGGTGATCACGCGTTGACCTTTAATCTCCTACATGTGAATTGTTCATGGCAGTGTCGGTGTGTGCCAAGCCAGCAGTTGTTTAATATTCAAACAGTACCTTATAGAACCTTCATCGACCGGCGGGACCATGCCGGCCCCATGACGTGTATGGGACGCCCACGATACTTACAACAAAAGTTCCTTATATCCTTTTTGTAGGTTATGGAAAAAGGAAAGTGCCATTATTGTTTGTGAAGTTCGAGGCACGAGGTAATTAATCAAGTAGCGGATGAACTAGTTTTTGGTCTAGCTTGATTGTGTATAGCATCTAAATAACGATGAAAGTATATTTTGCATTACATGAAATCTCTATTATTTTTAATAAATAAAAACAATTAATTCGTTTGTTCCTACTAATTCACAGGTTAAATATGACGTTAATTTCCATACCAGATATTTTTAAGATGTCTGCACCGAATAAACAAGTTTTTCTGCTTTTCCAAAAAAAACAAAACATTTCGACCTAATTATTAAAGTATGTAAAAGTACTTACCATAAAAACTCCCCGATTCCGGCGCTTTTCTGAGCAAAACCATGATACTCCCCTCAGTCGTCTTCGTGAAATTCTTAAGAGGAATGTTTAACATTTCTTAAATATTTACTTTGTCATAATGGAAGCTTAATGGTTGAGATTCAATCTTTATTTAAAGAACGATTTTTGTGTTTTGTGTTGAGGCTTGTTTTACGGCTCATATAAACGCCGACAGGTTTTTGGCAAGCGTCAGTGAGCCCTGTTGCACGTCCTCTTTTTAGTTTTTGACTGACGTCGACCATGTCATGTCGCTGATCCCTGCACATCTGCAAAAATACGTATGTACTATGTTGCTTACCCGGCACACCAATAGATTCAGGGATGTATGTTATTATTATTTTTTTTGACAAAGAAATACTTCAGCTAACGACCATGCGATACTTCAAATCAAACAAAATTACAGAACCACATTCTGTGCCTGACATTAGTCGAACATTAATTTAACCCTTTTGTAGAAATCTAAGTAAACTACTATCAATATTTGAATAATTTGTTTGTCCCACCGGTAAAAATTTAATGTACGGTGTACTGTATACTCTCCATCAAGCAGTTTCGGCTGCAGGGCATATCAAATAATTATACATATATACTCTCGAAAAACATAACCCTCCTTATGGCGCAGTCGCGCAAATTAAAGTGCATCTATTTTTAACGAATTTCAGTGGGAACTCAAGTAATAAGCGTCGTGGAGACTCGCGACGCAAGACGTCATGATTTCCTGAAAATTCAGAACTCATATTTTCGGATTAAAATTTGCTTTCAATGATGCAATATTTGCTCCTTTGTATTTTGTCGGATATAAGTTTATTTATAAGAGTCTTATGAAAGTTCCTGAACAACTTATCTACTGCACTTTAATAAGAGTTAGCGACTATAGCGCGGTTGCTAAGAGCTTAGTATTTCGCGCCGAGTATCCCGGGTTTGAAAGCAGGTTTAATCCTAGTGAAGAAAATTTGTATCCTCGTTGTTTGTTCCCGTTAAGTGCGGTGCTTCTACTTATAATCTCTGTTTTCAGGATCTAGGCGGGAATTTTAGTTGAGCACTCTACCAGAGTAATTTGAATCTCTTTTAAGTATTTAAGTCTACTTTTCCATAGACAACATCACTAAAACTATTTGATAGACAAAACAAGTTGTAGACCTTATCATTTTTGTATGAAAGTGACATATGCAATCTATTCGTTCACAAATGAAGTCTCTGTAGGGATTCAGATTTGTCCACAGTACAGTTTTATCTTTATTAAATCCAGCTATTTCAGGAGATTTCCCGGTAGCGTGGCTATTAATAGCTCTTTGACAGGATTGCTTAACGAGGCTTCATTGCGTCGTTATTTGAGGCGACCTGAATAAAGAACCGCAAACAGATGTACTTCAATGCGACCCACAAGGATGCCTTTGATGATATTGTTACAATTGTGCTTATGTCAGTAAGGGTCCTACTACCAAATCTTAAAGTAAAACTGTTGCGATTGTGGAAGCGTGACACAAGACACCGCATAGAGCGCTCTCTCTTTCTCCTTTAATATATCTGCTTTAAATGTTGGTAGTAGACCCCCAGTAATCTTTCCGTCGTATCCTTCCGTATGACACGACAAATGTATTTTTTCAGGAACTATCCCTAAACTTCCTCGTTTGTTTTTACATCACTTCGGCTTATCCTTTCCATCCTCATTTAGTTCTACATCTCAATAACACCGCCATCGTTTCCTTGTTTCTTTGAGTGAAGTTTCACAACTGTAATGCGATGACCCAGATAATATGTAATGTACCGTAAACGATTTCTCCCGTTAGATAGTAATTCTCAGAATACCGCATACCTACAAAATATTTGTCTATTTTGGTATTCAGAATTATGCAACTCTACATATATTTTATGGTAATTGGCGTTTATAGTTGCCTTAACCAAGGATAATTTTGGAATTTTATACATAACTCTTCTAGAGCTTATGTCCACTAATACTACCTACTAAATACGTACCTAGTATTGAAACGTTACATGTGTGGCTTTCTAAGCGGACTTTATAAATGTATTGTGATTAAAGAAGAGTACAGGATACTCGTGCACAATACTAGTGTACCTACACTTCGAAGATATTGTTTTCTTGGCTCGTGCTACTATAATGCAGTTATATAATTACATTAACGTGCGGTGCAGATGGCTGCAGTAAAATTACATGCGATCGTTACTTCAGACTGTCTGCTAGAATTCATAAGCTAACGTGTCTGGATCGCGGTAAGTTATTGTTTTAAAATTAGGTTTATTAAGGTTTATGTTGCGTGAGTGTAGGTAGGGAATGGACATCGTTTTGATGCAATAAAATAATTAGAACATAGGTTTGTAGCTATGATGATAATCCTATTTCTTGTTAGATAATTCCAGTGCTACTACAAAACATTCTCTAGATTAGTAACATTTTTATCGCTGATGGAATCGCTTAAATATATGAAAAAGAATTTGACAATGTCTTTTGATATCTATGTTCTACTAGGCAAAAATAGCATGACAATTAAACGCAACTTTTAACCCAGGTTTGGTTTTGAAAGTAAGTCGGAGTACTACACGACTGGCTCTATCACAACTACAGTTTTATTTTAAAAGGATATGTTGTATAGTATGAGCCCCACATCTCTAATGTTAACTGCTAGTAAAACCTGTAGTTACTTTTTAAAGTCCAACGTTAATGGTAGACCTAATTGTGTGGTAGAGAATCCTCGTGAGCTTTGAATGAAGGTATTTTACTGCGTGGAGTGCAGCTGCATTCTGGTTTCGTACCAATTAAACACGCGGTAACCGTCCCAGTCAGTTATCTAGTTGGTTTAATTAAACTTGTTTATTGTAAGCGAGCTTTGGTTGGAGTCGTGAATTAAAATAATTTGATATAATCTCTTAGATTTATGTATGACCATAATGGCTAAAATGCCAAAGCACAGATTTTGGACTGTGTTAAGTACTAATTTAGAGAAGGATCTCTATAGATAAAATGTTTTAGATACAGGTTTCATCAACTTCTAATCCCCTATCTAAAACATTTTGAACTCTATCTATTTTTATTTTCCAAAAACAATATATTATAAGTAGCTGTTATACTCGTAGACAAAAAATGCAGTTTCATGATTGCAATGAAGCACTTTGATAGTTAGTAGAAGCACGTAAAACTAAAAACAGGAAATACATCAAAACTTTTTGATTGCAACAGTTCAATTTTATTGCAATTTTTGCAAACAAACTTTATGGAAATTTGAAATTTTTCGCTTTACCAACCAAGCTTTCAACTCATTGGAACGTCGACTTCCAAGTTTAATGAGTTACCTAATTTGCGAGCAATTCACTTTGATTGTTTGGTTTGCAATATCAATGAAAATGTTTGGCTGCGGCAGAAGCATAAATTGTAGAACGCTATGTATGTAAGTAGGTGTGTAAGTAGTTGCTAGAACAATAATTTCTTTATGATTGATTGAGTAGTAGTTCTTTCCAATTTCGATAATAATAATTCTACAAATATAATAGCACTTTTGCTCATCATAATCAGCGCAAATCACTTATTTGGTTGTCAGACAGATATTTAATGTTTAAATAATAAATATTTAAATAATTTAATACACTATTCTTCTTAAAGATACCGCTATAACAACATGTTCTAGCATGGGACCCAACGGCAAAAACATTAAAGAGGGATCGAAAAGTGGGATCCAAGGAAAATTATTCCCTATTTCTTGGTTTTTGCAAGTAAAATAGGTTCACAGTTTTCACAACAGTGAAAGCCTAGCCTAATTATAGTTAGGCTAGGCTAGGTTCGGAAAACGTCTGGTTTTCTAATATCTTATAAGATCTAAGAAAACCAGACGTTTTCCAAACAGATGTTTTATTCACAATGACCGAAAAATACTACACCTCGATTGTTCCCTACTAAATTCGGGATTATTCAAATCGATACGGTAGGCAGCCACCGAACACACTTCCCCACGCCTCATTGGAACAGGCCCTGAACTCGCGATACAAATGTGCCCAATAAAGAAGAGCTAAAGGTTTGCCAAGTAATGTGCGAATTGAACAAATTACCTCAATTCTTTTATAAGCCTACGGATCCGAATAACTTTATTCTATACGATTGGAAGAAGCTAGTTTTATTCGTTGAGACATGCCTAGTATAGACTCATTTAATTGCTAGTTCTGGCTGCCTACCGCCACTAAATATTAAAGCGTGACAGCGATGAGCGTAATGGCAAAGAGCGACGTCTCTCTTCTACAACTGCTATAAAACTTATTGCTTATTATCAGCACGGAGGAAGAGTGACATCTCCATTTAGTGCGCCTAGAGCCGTCCCGTTTTCACTGCATATCTTGCTTTTGTAAGAGTCTCCTTCAGGCTAGGTATAGAGATTGGTGTCGCGGGTCACTCGTAGAACAAAACAGCAACGTACTTTGTAATAACAGATTATATTTCGCAACGTTATATTTTCTCGTTTAATACAATTTTCCAATTCTTGCTGCTACTACGATCTTTTCAAAAAGAACCCAACCAGCCAAGTCCCGCCTTTTTTCAAAAATCCCTTGACGTTTCTCCTGGTGTTGCCAGTTCTCAATAAATTTTACTACCTCATTAATATATATTTTTTTTTAAATCATAAAACACCTTACACTCGACCATCCTGATAACGTGTATGTCCTCATACACGTATACACCGAACAGAAAACCTTACACTTGGCTGATCTTGTTCTCGAGTAATCAAATTAAGTACAATGCAAACAAATACAAGTAGTGTCACATAAATACAGAGCTATTATTTACAAATCAACATAAAAATAAATTGAATATTTAATTATTATCGTGTCCAAGCAACTTTTTTATATTTAAAACAGCACTGTGACACTACTAATAAATTTGGTAAATTCGTAAGTATACATAAAACAAGTCATATATTATATAACTTCAAATGAGTAATAACTAAGTTAAGTTTTGACTACAATTAACTAATCTAAACTCTCGAAGTCCATTTTCGAGAAATAATTATAATTTAGCCATCTAATGCTCATAACCAATGATTTGCCTAGAACTCCATTTTCTAGGACTTACATAACCAAAAATATGCCTCGAACTCCACTTTCAAGGACTTAATAAACCATACATTTGCCTCGAACTCCACTTTCAAGGACTTAATAAACCATACATTTGCCTCGAACTCCACTTTCAAGGACTTAATAAACCATACATTTGCCTCGAACTCCACTTTCAAGGACTTAATAAACCATACATTTGCCTCGAACTCCATTTTCAAGGGCTTAAACGATCTTGGCAGGTCGAGGCTCGACTCCATTTCGTCCTCGACCTGAAACAAGATAAATAAAATACAGTAACGGAAAAATAGATTAACAATATGGTTCAACTAGTATATAAATAGTATAAAATAATAATAAAGTAACATGTTGCAAATAATAAATTAAATTAATAACCATTTTGTAAAATCCAAAAATATGTTTGACACAAACAAAAGAGTTCTAATTTTCTGCTATTTCATCGTCACTTGCATCATCCACAGTGTCTGTTCCATCATCAACCTCTAAAGCCGCTAAATGAATCCAAGGTTTAATTCGATCTATGGCTACGGTTGTTTTCCTTTTATTTTTCATGCCCTCAAACCCTGCAATAGGAGCGACTCTGTATCTGTCGTTTCCCAAGACTTTTGTAACCTTATAAGGACCTTCGTATGAAGGCATGAGCTTTGTACTTTTGCCGTCATTATAAAACGCAGTTTTTGTTATTTTTACTAAGTCCCCTATCTCATATAAGTGTGCAGGTCGGCGTCCCTTGTCATAATATGATTTTTGTTTCTGTTGTTCCTCATCAATTTTTATTTTTACAGCGTCGCGTAAGGACGACAAATCGTTGACCTCACGCGTTTGCTCAATTACCTCGTCTAAGATAGGGCGAACTTCACTGCTCATCGACGTACCAAACATAATTTCTGCCGGCGATCTACCTGTAGTCTTTTGTATTGTGTTATTCAACCCCCACTGTATTTTACCTAGCTTACTGTCCCATTCCCTATCATCATCCCTGATGTTTTGCGCCGTCAGGGAGTCTAAGATCGTCCGATTGTATCGCTCAACCTGACCGTTTGACCTAGGACTCGCCACCGAGTTTAAGACGTGTTTTATTCCCTTATCAAGACAGAACTTTTTAAACAAATGAGAAGTGAAGCAACTGCCTCTGTCGCTAACCAATCGAGTTGGACACCTGAAAGTGTAGAAAATATCTTCTAACACTTTAACCACATTTAATGTATTAGTATTCCTAACCGGTTTTATAAATATAAACTTAGTGAATGAGTCGACTATAACCAGTATGTGAGTGTGACCCCTTTTTGACTTCACAAAGGGTCCAAGATGATCGACGTGCAATGTGTGAAAAGGAATTTCAATTTTCGGTATAGGATGCAAGAATCCTTCGCGCGAACTCGTTTTCTTAGCATAAGCACACTCGATGCATGCGGCTACATATTTTTGCACGAAACGTCTCATTTTGGCAAACCAATAGTGTTTCTTGATTCGCTCAAAAGTTTTCTCAAAACCCACGTGACCAATTTCATCGTGGTTTAATCTACACAACTGCCACCTTGCACCCTTTGGAACCACCCATCTTAATTTATCCTTATCTCCTCCCAAACAACGGAATAATTTATTGTCTTTTAATACATAGTTCTCCTTGATATATTCTAAGCCTTTTGAGTCTAAATTACTGCCTACAACATCACGAATTTTGCACAACTCCGAATCTCCCAATTGCAGAGTTAAGAGCCAGTCATTGTCACTAATAGCCATCACTGCAGGATATCCATCGGGATCATCGATCTCTTGAGTATTTATCGGATTTCTCGACAACGCATCTACATGAGACATCTTAGCACCAGACCTATATTCTATCGTGCAATCAAATTCTTGAAGTGCGAGCCACCAACGGGCTATCCGGGGTATAAGATCTCGTTTTTGGAATGTAGACCGAAGCGCACTGCAGTCTGTAACTACTTTAAAACTTTTACCCAGGAGGTATACTCGAAATTTCTTCAGCGAGCAGACCACTGCTAAAGTTTCTAACTCATATGAGTGGAAGTTCTTCTCCTCAGGAGTGGTCTGGCGACTAAAATACGCCACGGGTCGAAAAGGATCCGCACTACCCTGAGATCGCTGCAAAATTATTCCACCTATCCCCAATCTACTTGCATCTGCATGCAATTCTGTCTCAGCCGTTGGACTGTAGATCGTGAGTATGGGCCTGTCCGACAACTTATTCTTCAATTCCGTAAAAGCGTTATTCTGTTCATGCGTCCATTCCCAAGACACATTCTTTTTTAGCAATTTCGTGAGTGGGTTAGCGGTTTGTGCGAAATTCCGGATAAATTTCCTAAAATATCCTACGAGTCCTAGAAACTGTCGAACCCCATGTACATTCTGAGGACAAGGAAAATCGATAACACTCTGAATTTTTTCAGAGCCTGGTCGCATACCAGCTGCGCTTATTTCGTACCCCAGATATGTGATCCTATCTTTCAAAAAATTGCACTTTGACAAATTTAATTTGAGATCAGCCTTTTGTAACAACTGCAAAATTTCTTCAAATCGGTCAAGGCATTCGGTCGCGTCTCTACCAAAAATTAACAGATCATCTATATAAACTGTAGCTTTGTCAAAACGAGCCGCCCCAAGGACATGATTCATCATTCTCTGGAAGACTGCGGGTGCGTTTGCCAAACCAAACGGCATACGGTTGTATTCATAGTGTCCGTCTGGCGTGACAAACGCAGTTAAGTGTTTACATTCTTCAGAAATTGGTACTTGGTAGTACCCTGACATGAGATCGAGAGTAATGAAACATGCATGCCCGGATAACCTAGCAATTTCGTCTTCTATTATCGGCATGGGATACCTTTCCTTGACGGTAACAGAATTAAGCATTCTATAATCCACGCACAAACGAGGGTTACCATCCTTCTTACGCACAAGTATTATAGGGCTGGCGTAATTGGAAACGGATTCCCGGATTATATTGGCTTGTAACATTTCGTTGACCATTCCACGCACCTTCTCCCGTTCATGGTAAGATAAACGATACGGCCTATATACCACTGGTCGCTGGCTGTCGAGCTCTATTTTCATACTTGCGGCATTTGTGCAACCTAATCCCGCTAAATCATGTGCAAAACATCCTTCGTAACGACGTAATAATTCAAAAAGGCGGTTTTTGTCAACATCCGAAACAAAGTCCCCTAATCGTATTAGACTCTCATTAAACCCTGTTTTTCCAAAATTTTGATTTTCGTCCATGGCATCCTGCGGAGCTGTAATAAGCCTATTCACCACATCTACCCGTTGGACTCTAGAAAATATAAAATTCCTTAAAAGTTGACACGGTGCCGTGCATGGTGTCACAGTTACGTAGGTAGCGCCGTCTCGCACCCGGTAAATACCACCGCATACAATTAATTGCTGACAGGGTTTTCCTACAAGTTTGGTTTTGATCAAGATATCACCGTTGATTTTAGTACTGATTGCAGCCTTGACACAAGCGGCGCCAAAAATGCTGACATTATCAGTGAAATGAATTTGTAATAGTGGCTGCTCTTCGCCGTCTAAACAAATATTACGAATATCTGAGCTTGCATCGATAAACTGCAACTTATTTGCATCCTTGTATACCACAACATGCGCCTGTTCAGAGTATGTTTGGCCAATGAGCAAAGACTTCTCAAGTAAGCTATCCTCAACGATACGACATGGGACTATAGCATCTACTCCATCGATAGTTATATTTAATTTTACGGATCCTACAGACTGTACGACACTATTACCAAACCCTTTCATTGTCGATGGAAGATTATCATGTTCCAATCCAAGTTCAGAAAATTCTGTGTATCTAATTAAAGTTACCTCACTACCTAGATCTACAAAGGCCGGGAAAGGAACACCGTTCACATAAACCTCCTTGATAAATTTATCATTCGGGTTTGCGTTAGAAATGAGCATAGTTTTTGATACAACGCTGTCGAGTTTATTTTGAGTTCCTGGTTCTGAGCAACTTCCGAGGCATTGACCTACTCTATTGCATTTATTACACCGGACTAAAGGCTTTGTACATTTTTGATAAGGGTGACCAGTTTCTTTACAGTTATAGCATCGTATATTCTGATTTATGGGTGCCTTAAAATTAGATTTATTGTTTAGTTTATCATTCGAAAAGTTCGAGTTTCTGCTATTATTTGGAATTTGTTGAGAAAAGCTTTCTTTGCTGTTACTAGATAAAAATTTTAAAAGTTGGTCAGGCTCAACACAACGCAATGCTAAAGCACTCGACCTCAGAGTTCTATCGTTGATACCGTGTATGATGCAATCGACGGCCTTTTTGCCCGTTATATCGCATTGGTTTAAAAGCGCAAGCTTTTCATAAAAATAGTTTTCAATTGGCTCATTAAACCTACACCTACGCTTCAACATATCCTCCAGGGACTGGCCAAAGTTCTGTTCGCACGGAAACGCATTAATTAATTTAGTTTGCCATTCATCCCAGCTGTAGAGTATTGAATCAAGACTTTCGTACCAAGTTTTAGCCAGCCCCTGTAGTTTTTGCATGGCAAAATGTACAATGGTCTTGTCGTCCCAACTATACACAGATGCACATTCGTTGACCTTTTTCAACCAAACATCCATACGCTGGCTTTTGTTAGAGGGATTAAATTCGGGCAAAATGTTTTTATAATCCAGGTTTCTATGACTCGAATGTGCATTCTGAGAAGGCTGAGTCAAACCTCCTTTAATAGACTGAATTATTTGTAAAACATCTTTAGAAGAAAAAGAAGGACTACATGACCTCTGCAAACGACGTCCGTAACTAGCAGACTCGCGATGTCTCTCGTCGCGGTGTCTTCCGCCATCCTCTTGTCGCCTTTGATGCTCGCTACGCCGCCGCCGTCGGCTCTCTCTGTCACGCTCGTCCTGCAGGTCTTGCTCTAACAGACGAAGACGCTCCCGTTCCCGCTCCAACACCAATTCACGCTCCCTCAGGCGTCGGCTGTGGCTTCGGCTGTGGCTGCGGCTACGGCTGCGCCTTCCACTTAACCGCGAGCGGCCGCGAGGCGGAGTCTCCAGACGACGAAGACTTGCCTCACGTTCGGATTGTTGATCCATGGCCAGAAACTCGACCTCGAAAACAAGATTGACATATTGTTTTAGTTTATATAAACTTGAAATTGAAATACCTATTTCGAAAACGGTTGGTCTAAAAGGATTTTTTTTTTTTTTTTTTTTTTTTTTTCTCTAACGGTACCCAAGCCATATGGGCTATCCATTTGTTGATCAGAGGTCTTGAAGGTCTTGGAGATCAGATACAGTTAAAAGTCGGCTCGAAAGGAAAACGGAAGCTAGGGCTATATTAATTAGGTATTAAGTATGGTCATACAATGCTTTCCAGTAAGTGACAGAAATGGGAAAACATTGCAAACTACACGTTGGGGTGTCGTCCAACCAACAAACATACATGTCACACTTAAATCAAATACTAAAAAGAAATGGTATGCACTTACGTGATCTGGTGGCCTTGGTAATCCCACTTCTGAGATGTAAGAGTCTCCTTCAGGCTAGGTATAGAGATTGGTGTCGCGGGTCACTCGTAGAACAAAACAGCAACGTACTTTGTAATAACAGATTATATTTCGCAACGTTATATTTTCTCGTTTAATACAATTTTCCAATTCTTGCTGCTACTACGATCTTTTCAAAAAGAACCCAACCAGCCAAGTCCCGCCTTTTTTCAAAAATCCCTTGACGTTTCTCCTGGTGTTGCCAGTTCTCAATAAATTTTACTACCTCATTAATATATATTTTTTTTAAATCATAAAACACCTTACACTTTAAGTGTCAATGCAATATGCAGACATTGATTTATTAATTCCTACTTAACCATTCATATAAATGTTACTCTAATATTAATAGCACTGTCAATTCCATTCAACTCTATTGTCACATAATTTAGTTTCTCATCATAAATCACGCACGTAATGGTCACAAGACTTAGTAGCGGTATTAGCATAACGTTTGATTTAGTTGTTCGATACCTAATCATGTGTCTAATTAAATGGTGATCGCTAGTGTGATTTATCTATCATTAATTCTTGGTCAGACAGGGTATTGAGCTAAGAGTTACTTAAATTGATGTAAGAGCTACCCATTCTATTATAACCATGATTTATACCTATGGCCATCTGCCATTGTCCTTATTACGGCTTCTAGCAATCACAACAGATATGTAGGTATTATCAAGTCAATCATTTATTGTATCTACACCGACAACCAGGGTTGACATTGCTTTAGCAAGTGAGATCATTTTTATCCATTACATAACCCGTCAAATTAATGGTTTATAATTACTAAAAATTACGGTGATAATGCATCTAGATTAAAATTTTAAACGACATTCATAATAATAAAGAGGACGTTTATTGTTGGAACGTTAAACCAGATAATAGAAGACCTTGTAATTGGTAGTCAGACACCCAATTTTGTGAAATAATTATTATTTAATAAAAAAAGATGTCCTTTACTTAAACTGTAGATATTTTTTAAAGAAGGCGAGATAGAAAGTAAAAATATTAGGCAGCTACCTATATAGTTCTTTTCTAATACGCTTATGACAATTTTGGTTAAAAGATTTAAAAAAAATGAATGAAAGTGTATCCAATTCTAAAATGGTTTAAAAACGTGAAAAAGAAGTAGTAAACAAAGGTAGGTACGAGTAGCATCAGGGGTATCAACGTGGTTATCCAGGCGTAAGATTGCGTCGGGCCGAGGTCATTACCGGATCTATTTTCTCGTGCGTGTAGTAGCACTTACTTTTAACCACACGTTTCTGTAAAAGTAAGTCTATTTAATTCTCTTTTACATTTACATATCAACCATATTATACAAACCATATTAAGCATATAGTAGATACTTATGTATAGGTATTATATTGTACTATATGCTTAATAAGGTTTACCATATTCTCTCGTCAATGTCTCGTATGCAAAGTCTATAACGTTTTTTCAATAATATACAGGAAGCTATAAATTATCAGTCCTAAAAGTTTAGCAAGAACATTTTTATTTTGAGTGAAAATTCTATTCATAGTAACCGTAGACGTTTGTGTAGATAATTGCAGAAGTTTTCGGCAAGGACGGCAAGGCCACTTAGCGTTTTAATATTCAGCGGGTTCTCTTTATATTTTTAATGTAACCCTTTAAAGGCGACGGGATGAAAGCAGGCGAGAAATCACTAAAGTGAAGGCTTTTCTATTCATTTTGCTTTGCATACATTTACAATCTTTTAGCGGGTAACCCGCCTTACTACGGTATCTGGCGCTTTATGTAATATTTTATCGGCTTTGTGTTTTTAATGAGTTGTAATAACTCGGACAATTCTGTATTCAGGTTTCCGCGTTTTACTATGTTACGTACATAATTAAGTAAGCCTAAGGTATTTTCCTTTTTTTTTTCGTTGTCATCTTTTTGTCGCGAATGTAATCAAGAATAGATGATTCTCCATTATTCTCTAGAATATTACTATCACGTGCTTTTGTTTTTTGAACTGTGAAAAGTACTGTCAAATTTAACCTCTTGACATTACATGACAAGTGTTTGTTTACTTTTTGTGGCCGCTGTTTAAAACTTTTAGTTGAATTAATTTTGTGTTATTTTTAACTAAATTGAATACATTTTCAGTAGGTATTTATATAGTTACATAATAAATTCTAACCGTGAAATAAAATGTCGGCTATATCTGAAGAATATTTGATTGAAATTCTACAAAAAGTTGCATCAAACTATGGGTTACAAGACTGGAGTTATAACCAAGTAAAGTTTGAAAGTATTGCGCAGAACTACTTTGGGATCATACTGCCTATTGTTTTGACGGGCAGGCACGAAGAGAAAGAAGTTAAGATTCAACTAGTTTTGAAATTAGCTCCTACCGACGAGAGGTATCGCGTTAGTGGAGCAGTAACATTAATGTTTGCGAGAGAGATATTCGTTTACTCTGTGATTTTTAAAAAGTATGAAGAGGTCCAGAGACAATTTTCACTAGACTTACAATACATTATACCGCAGTGTTATTACATACAGCCTGAGTATACCAAAGAGGGCATAGCTATGCAGGACATGTGTAGCGAAGGCTACAGGCCTTACACTCATGAAATATTCCTGGACTTAGAGCATATTACAATTTCTTTGAAATCCCTCGCTAAGCTCCATGCATTGTCATTCATTGTTAAGAGAAAAGATACAGAATTGTACAGTGAGATATCTAAAGTATGTATACCATTAACAGAACAAACAAATGCAAGGTTCATGACTATAATGAAAGATAGGTTAGACAAAGCCTTGATAAAGTTTCAAAATACTGAATATATTCCGCTGTTAAAAAAGTTAAGGCAAGAATGTGCAGACTTTTTTAAGAAAGCCAATGATTCTGTAGAAAGTACTTGTATTTGTCATGCAGATATTTGGAAAGAAAACATTGTGTTTAAATATGAGGTAAGATTTATTATAATCTGAATCTGAAGATATATTATAGTAGCAGATACTTAAATATTGATGAATTATACTTTAAAAATAGTCTTCTTGGCTTAAAACATTAATATTAATAAAAAAGAGTCTATTTACAAGTAGCAATTCTTCAATCAAATATTACCTTTTAGGTTTCCATTACATCATTTTGACATTAAAATTAATTACAATATTTTTTTCAGAACAAAAAGCCGGTTTCTGCTTGCATAATAGATTACCAAACAACCCGCATATGTAGTCCAGCGTTTGACACTATGTACCTCATCATCAGTAGCACCAGCACAGAATTACGACAAAAACATTTGCCACAACTGTTGGACACATACTACCAAACATTTGATCAAATATTGGTAGCCGGTGGCTTAGAATCTCAGAGTGTGTATACAAGGCAAATGTTGGACAAAGATTTGAAGACTGTTTCGCCAGCTTGCTTGATAACTGCGAATACAGCTATGTGGTTGTATAATGGTTTGCAAGAGGAAGGTCATGTGCGAAGTAAACAGATTTTGAATACTCCAGAGGAAAGGCAAAGAGCTGCAAATAAATATATTGGTATTGTTAAAGGTATTATAGATGACCTCTACTCTCATGGTTTCCTTTCCTTGAATGATGTGTGATATTATTAACTTATTAAATGTGATCATAAATTGTTATTTTTGTCAACAATTTTATTGCTGTTTATTTATTTAACTGCATAAAATGATATTTAATATTGTTATTGTTCTTGTAAGTTATAATATAGTATTTGTGCCATTTTTCAAATCAATTAAATATATCAAATTTATATAGGTTTATGAAAGAGTTGTTATGATATTGGAATGTTACATTAATTCAAATAATCTAAATAATTGTTATGTACATATTAATATATTTTTATTACTGAGAGAGTATTCAGCATAATTTGTAAAACATTGAACATAAAAACAATATTTCTCTTTAACTTTGTTGTTATTTTACTTACCTACTTTGAATATTCTAAGTATGGATCGAAGGTGGTTATGTATTTATAGGTAATTTAATTTTCTTCTAAGGAGTAGGCAAAAGAGGTAATTTGAGAACCTATGAATTTAAGATAGACCTTACAATTTTTGTACTCACAATGAAAGTAACTACCTTTTGTATATTTTTTAAGATAAAATTGGTATATAATTAGATTTTGTAGAAAGACTTCTATCCCTTTAAAATACTCAAATTAATATACCTACGTATATTCAGGTAAGCTATTTTCTCGACTCAGTAAACACTGTTTTGGGTCATACAAATTTAATTACGATTAATTAAATTGTGAGTAAGTAGAGCAGAAACAACACACATAGCTACGTGCCTACATAAAATCACGCTCAATCTTATTTGCTCGCTGCCGGGTTATCAGTTTCAATTAGTGCCAAACACTTCGTGACGCACTTCCGTTTCACTCCGTTTGCTAATAAACACGGTTTAATTACATTACAATAGTTGGGTGGTTTCATTTTCGTATTGGAAGTGACTTATTCTGTGTGACAGATAATCATTAAGAACGTGTCATGGTAGGAGATTATACTATTGCTAGGCGCTAAGTCAGCTGTTAATAGGACTTCTTGCCACAGGTGGTCACATACCTGGTATGTAACTACCTTTGGGTCCTATATCTGTATGGGATAGACGGACGAAAATTTGTGTGAATGTTGAACTCTGAATCTACTCCAACCTACAAATACATTGAACGTTTAAAACCTTCATGACAACCATACTAAATTCCCTTCTGCAAAAGTTGGAGCAAAACAAATAAGTACAACTCAAAGGCTCTTTACTACAACATAAAATGCCTAGGCTACTTACGAAGCTTGTTTATCGGTGTTAAGTTAGTTAAAAGTTCTCCCAGATGCTGTGCCCAGTTACAATGGCGCCGCTTCTCGGATTCTGCGAGTAAAGTTTGTTGATCAGTTATTTTAATTGTTGGATGGTGTCTCGAGATGAAGACGCCTTTATAAAGTATACGGACAAAGGCTCTCGAGCTATTGAAAGGGTTTGCTCTATAAAAGGCACCTAGGCCAACAGTTCAGATGGAATGTTTGAAGCTAAACTGTTGTACAAATCGATTTGCGTTAAGGAATGCTTTGTGCGTTGTGGCTGTAATTAGGGGAATGATGGTTGCAGTTCATACTGGATAAACTGAATTATTGATGCACGCTAGTCATTGATCAGTAATATAATATTACTTGACGATGAAATAGGTATATCATGTCATTTAAAATATTTATTATTTTGAGCCTTAACTATTTCACTGTAGACTAAAAGCCATATTTTCTTCTTTCTATTATATTGTGATATAATTTCGGCCACTCCATGTCCTGCCATCTCCTCCTGCCTAGATTTTTCACGTAGCCTGTTTTGCTGGGAAACCCAACAGTCTTCTCATTAACATTCCTTACAAAAAACCGCTTTAATTAAATCCTGCCCAAAAAAACAACAGCTCAGAAAGTTTAGACAGCACATGGTGTCTTAATATAATAATACCTACACTAAAACTTGTTCCGTCCTTATTATTTTCATTAAACCTTCGCTCGCTAGCTTCCCAGACTCGCTCCAAGTTAAATTGTTTGGGATAAGTGCAGCGTGTCCGACTTAGACACTGCATATTTAGACGAAGACATTCAAGATTGAAATAAATTCAGTCGCCCGTTCTGTATTACTGTTTGCCAACGCTGAGGAGTCTATTTAGTTTTATTAAGTAGAACTCCTTGCCGCGACAGATGGGTGCAGACGTTATTAGTTTCTTGAATTTCCTCAACGAAAATATTTTATTAAAGTTTGACTTTAATTCAGTCTTGAGTTACTATTTCCAGACAGTTAAGTGCTCGGATCCATACGTGATCCATACTTAATTGTAATTTAGGTAAATAAATGAAATTAGATCAAATATTTTATGAAACTATGTTATCCATTTTTTTAATGAAGAAAATAACTTCATACTTAGATACCTAGCCAGTATTACCTAGTATCCCCTAAACGAGTATCAGCTTTATAGGAACCCTTGTAATTTAATAACCGTCGGTATTTAATAAAGTCATGAATTTTGTCATCACGAGATAATCTCCTTATTGCACCGCTTGGCCGTTTATATCGGCGTAACTGACAAAAGTTATGTTCCTATAATAAATTTTGTGTTAAGGACCAAGGTAAAGTTACCTCGCTTTTGTTATCCCATAACTGCGTAACTAAACCCATTAAAATAATAAAAGCTACCGAAAGTGTAACAGTTTCCTTCCGCTGCGGGGTTAATGTTATTTTAAAGTTGGCAAATATTAATAAAATTTCATGATACGCTTGATTCGTTTCTCTTAATTACGTGGAGCTTCAATTTACATAGGTGTCTGGTCTTTACTAATTCGCCTAAATAATGAAGTATTTCAGTGGTTATGCTTCAGTTTGCTATTTTAGTACTTATATCTATGAATTAAATTGAAATCTTAAAGGAAAGGTTACCTTTGAAGGTTAACAAAATACATAGATAAATAAGTAGGTACATGTAATATTAATTTATCATTTAAGATTTAAAAATGAACTACAATGTAATTCCCAAGAAGAATGTTGAAAGAACACGGAAACTCGCAGCGCGAAATCAAGTTAAAACAATAAAAAAGTAATTTAGCTGCAGGAGAACATTTTTAAAATAGTTCTTAAGCTTGGTAGTGTCATAAATTGTCGTGGGATCTGCGTACAAATGACAACAAAGCGGGTGTTGGCGCGTCGCCAGCGCAGGAACTTACCCGCGCGTTAAGGCTGCACACATGACCCCAATCGTGCGGGTCACGAACCAAACAATGCCTTAGCTTTGATCGCTATTAATTTGAAACTTACTTAATCTAGATCCTATCCTGTTTCTAGTACCTATCCTGTATCTAGCTGTACAATGTTTGTGTGTGTTGGATATAAGTTCAGTTCTTCACATACAAGTACAATTAGATATTATAAGATGGGACATTGGGACTGTTTAAAGTATCTAGCTGGGTTCTGAAACAAGACTAGACAAAATCTTAGACTAGTTTTTAATATTACAAGACTTGGTATAAGAAAACATTATAACTTTAAACAAAGTTATACTCAGCTAGTAGAAAAATCCAGAGTAATCTGCAAACAGGGGTTAGTAAAATAGAGAAAAAACCTTAATTCCAGTCGCAAATTAAGATTCGTGTTGCAAAATGCAAAACAAAGACGGCTAGACTTATGAAGGAGTAGATCAAACTAATGATACTTGGAGATTACTACGTTTCCAGACATCTAAGTAGGTATTTAATTTTAAATAAGTTACGTGTATATATCCAGCTAAATTTCAAATGCATTAAAGTTAACCGCAACACACCAAAGCAATAATAATTTTACTCTCTTTACGTGTATCAACTCGGGGATACAGTTTAATCGCTTCACCGAGGTCGTCCGCAAACTAAACACTTTAATTTGCTACTCAAAGATCAAGATTAAAAAAGTTTTCTTTAAATTAGTTCGGTAGACCATTTAGCGATGAACGTGGACGGTGGAACTAGGAGGTAAAATAATAATAGGTGCTTTGATATCTTGGTACGTAATTACGACTGTCGTGTGCGGTCCGTATTGAGGTCTGATTGTATCTGCATTTTAGATTCGGTCGTGCCCGAGGCGCCGCACCAGAGCTTAACACTCTGCTGTTTGCTTTATTTTAATTATTTTTCTAATTGTTACCCCGACGCCTGCAGTGCTAATTCAAGTCTTTTAACGTTTCCAATGGAAATTCTGGATTTAAAATGTGTTCCATTTACAATCGTACATTTTTCATGAGGATGTTTTATTGTAATTTTGTAGCGTGCATTTGATTATATTTGTTGCTGGGAATGCCAGTTTATCTTGGCATTCCTCGCAATAAATTACATGATATTAACATTTAGGAGACAATTATGTTAAATGGTGTAAAAAATGTTTGTGTGAAAAATAATTCTGTATTTAGTATTTGGTGCCGTAATGACAAAATCATTACGATAATAAGAAGGTAAAACTTTATTTTATTTTCAAAGCAAATATTTACCTCCTAGTATATTCTAATTAACGTCATATTTTTCCGAATAAAAAGCAACCTAAACTACAAAAACAAAAATAAACGCAATTAAACGAGCAGTGTAATTATAGGATAGACTAAAATACTTTCAGAAATTGTAAAACAAAACAAAGCTGCGGTGTGCGATAACACGTGGCGGCGGCGGTGGCGGGCGGCGCCGGGGCGCGAGTGATACTTATTGCTGAAATCTTTTAAGCTCGCCGTGTGCGAGCGCGGGATGCAGCGATATATTTTGTGTTGCACAACCGGACAGACTAAGAATTTCAATTTGAGGAAATATTACACATACATTTTACGTGTGCCGTATGAGATAGTTCATCTTTATGCACCTTTTGGGACATTTGAGGTTGTGTAAGAGTAATATTTAGTTACTTTGTAAAGAAATAATGTTGGTTTGTGATTGTTGGCACTGAGGTTGGTATTTGATGTTATGTGTTTCAAAGAGCAATGGCTAGCTTGAAAGTACGTTTGCAAGACATGCATACGGCAATTCAGGTCGACTTTAAATAAGAATTATTGTGGAAATCGAGAGTTATCAAGATATTTCCGTCCATGAAATTGATGCAAAAATCTTGATTTCTTGAAATCTGAACGATTACTTGTTCATCTATTCATTTGCATCAGTTGTGTATAACACAACTGATGCAAATGTCTCATCGAGACTTAGGAGTAGAGATATTAGTCCAAGAGCAATGTCTCATTGGAGATTTATCTAGGTTTATATATCATTTCCATTTAATGCTGTCGAAGGTACGCTCCCCGCTCTACGAAGCCACATGTAGATGATATTCAGTTCTAGTGTCAGATAAAGAGCTCTCCAGGCCGTGCGTCCCGCTCTGTGTGCATCTCAAGCAGTCTGGCGCTTACCTCATTGAAAATCAATCAACCGCGTATCGTGCAGAGTGAGTGCACTAGCGACTTAATGTACCGGACTTAAAAACCCAGATAATCTTGAATTTTTTATATTTCAATACAATAGAGCTTTGCAAGGTATTGTTATAAACGGATCTCACCATCAAATCCGATTTGCAGGCATCAGCAGATATATGGGACAGGGAAATTTGTACATATACCGTGTATGTAATTTTGAAACTGCCTGTTATTACAACATATGATAAAATTTTCTTTACTGCAATATGAACATGGAAATTTGACGACAGATAACATTTCTGCTCACACCGGAACATAAACGGCTTTAACATACGACACCTAGATTCAAACAGAATCTTATTTCCGATCCACATCCCTTCAAATCCGGTGTACACTTTACACCAACTCTTCGGAAAACTCGGAGCGTGAAGGAACGCTCGATTACTCACCGACGCGATACTGTAGGTAATACACAAGTTAAGGAGATTGTTTTATTAGAGTTCAATGGTATAGGTAAGTCGTTTTGTTAGCTTCGAACCTTTATTCGGGGCGTCTTAGTGAACCGATTTACTGTTGAGCCTTGGTAATCCGAGGATTCCTTTGAGGAGCACGCACGGCACTGCTGAGCTGATTGAAAATATCCAGCTTACGTACGAATCACACCGGTTGAGTGGAGACGGAATGTAGGAACAATGAATCTCGATCACGTCACAATTGTAGTATTTTACCTTTCGATGGCCAAAAGGTACAATACTACATCTGTGTATTTTTGGAAAATTATGTTTGTATAAAGTTTTACTATACAATTTGTTGCCAGTAGCATATTTTTTAACGATTGCCACTACTACATTTTTTATACTATTTGTCAGGACTATATACACGTTTACTTACCTTATGATTATAATAAGAAAGTGAACTCGACAACAGAGTTAAACTTGATCAGTAATTCAAGTTAAATGTGAATAAATCTAAACAAACTGTAGTCGATTAAATATAGCATAGCATAATACGTCAGTAACTAAGGAAACCGGCATTGACAAAAAAATATCATACAAAAACTAATTCTTAATGCAATACAAAAGAGGACAGTTACAAGTAATTCCTCAGCCGTACATTACACGTGTAACCCTCACAGCAGCCTCAGGGCGGGCAGTACTTAGTATTCAAGCGCTTGTCACCATATCACTTCGCAGGGACGTAATATCACAACGTTTATAGGCGAGCGACGCGCCACGCATATTTATGTGACCCCCTTATAAAGTAGCGCCGTTTGCAACCTATATGTGAATACTACGAGATAAGAAGATTGCGTATTCAGTGGCTACAGTGTCGATTTAGGTTTGGTGCACACGAAGCCAGTCGATTATAGTTCGTGATTTTGTATTGCTTGTAGAGTCCGTTTGGCTGCTTTCAATTAAGACCGTCGACATGAAATGAATGAGAAATAGTTTCATTCTTCCATCCTGTGCTTACTGATAGCATTTTTTTATTGTACTCGGAAATTATATGTACATGTTGCACAAAAGCCTCTTGCAAACCGTTAAATTATTAAATAATAGCTCTCTAAATATTTTTTGGTTAATTACACTTAGAATTAACTTAAAATTTATTTCCCTACGCGGTACTACTAGGTACTCTCTGGCCCCCAAAAATAGTGGATGAAGGGTTTGTGAGAAGCCTAAATCACGTGTGCAAATATGTTTTGTAGTTTAGCCATAAAAAGAGTGATAACAGTGTGTCGAGTGCTGCATACGATGTTAGGCAGCTGACATCTCACGTGGAGAAAGTTTAGCAGTTTGTGTGAATATGTCTAAACAGGAGCACATGTCTTACCTATTGACGTCTTATATTGTTATCATGAAAGTTTCAACAGTTGTGTATGTGCCTAAAAAATGTTTTTTTTTGGTTAGTAGATCTTGAATTAAGTTTATAGTTTGAAAATCTTAGTTTTTCTTTATCAAACTTTGGTACCTAATGATTTAGAGCGTCTGTGTGCTACTTTGGGACATAATGTACATAACGGATTCTAATCTAAAGGACTACATTTGTGTCCAAGTACACAGTTACAGGTAGTAAAGATAGTAATGAGCATAAACAAATGCGAATAGATTTCTTTTGTCTTCCCGTAGGTACTTGTTTGGCATTTGTTTTTCATGTAAAGTAGCTGTATTTCTTATTTTCCTATGGCCTATTGATTTTTACGAGCGGTTCTTTTATATTGACAAAGGGCCGTTTGTAAACACAGATAAAAAACTTGCCAACTGTGTGTCCGACCACGCGTTTGGGGTTCCTTAGTCAACGCGTTTTGTTTGCCGAAATCTCTGGACTATTATAACATATAACATTTAGTTTTGTTTTTGTGACAATGTCTTGAAAGATACCTACTACTCTCTTCTGTCAGATTTTTTTGCTTAAATCTGAGCAAGTATCGTTCTGTTCTGTTAAATATTAAATTTCCATGAAATATTTTCAGTCATTTTTACGGCGAACAAAGTTGACCTACAAACATGTGTCTAAAATCACACTCTTTGTTTTCTTGATCTAGACGTAGATACTCCATACAAATACTCCTTTCAATACGTGTGTAAACTTTGAATAGATCATAAAAATCTGAATTCTTTATAGACTAACACGAGTTTGACATGTCCATCCATCTACCCTACATTCATAAGATTCCTATGACCAATACTTTAGAGGATCTATAAAGGAATATATTGGCCAATCATGACTCGTCGTGACGTCACCGTGACTCAACAACAGTATTATAAATAAGTGGAACATAACCGTAAAGAATACTTGACACATATAATACATATGTATGGTATATATAAGTTCTCTGCGTTTCAGAATAAGTTTCTTACTTTTTGTATTTAGGTATTATAAGATTGTTCTGTTGATCCGAGAGCGAAGGCATTTCAGCATTAAATATTTTCGTTGTTCAATATTAATTTAAGGTTTTGAAATAATTTAAATTGCAAAAAGGAGGTTCCTAATTGTTGTTACTTAAGCTGAATTACTAACATTTTTAATTAGGTAATTAATTCATGAAACGTCAACTATGCAATCTTAATGTATTCTATTAATACTCTATGTATCTGATTTCTACACGAAAAATAATTAAAACAGAAAGAGGTCCACTTATCGTCCGGGCATCCCTCGCACGCTGCCGCGCCGCGCGCCGCCCGCGCCTCGCCCGCGCCGCGCCGAGCTGGCGCAAGGCCAGGCCTGCCAAGGTCAATGTCTGCGATATTACTTTGTTTGTCGCTCTCTCCTCCGCCTCACATAATGTACCAACATCCCTCCGATACTGCCATCACTTTGTTATGTAAAGGAGTGCTTTACGATATTTGTTGGGGTTTAACGATAAAGGAAACTGCGATAGCATGGCTTCAATTCGATGGGATGAATCAGGATGAATTGGGATGTTTTCTATCAAATTGTTGCTAAGCGAGCCTGTTTACACCCCTCGACGACTCTTGCTCCACGCAAATGTGTACTTATTCGATAATGTGTCGTATTATTCAATTGATATTTTATCTGGTTATATAAATCAGGCTTGTTTTCTTTGCGATAAATAACGAATATGATATTCTGCTGCGTTAGAAGAAATTGTTTTCGATGTAGATAGCATAATATCTAAATGCCTACACATATCCTACTCTCATTTTTATCTTAACTGTAGTATATGTTAGGAATATAAACAGAATAGTTTTGACCAAACAAGTTGAACTACTTATTATTCTGATGCATGTTTTTATAACATACTACGTAACTCATGACAAATGACTGCCCACAAGCTTTATCTAAATTCCGGTGTGTTCCAAGTGTAGTCCATTCTCCTATTGTTCCACATTCGAGGAGACGAAGGTCAGCCAGTGAAGCAGACAACAGCGGACCTGTAGCAAGGTTGATTTTGTTATTCAGGACCCGCTGTGGAGGACAGTCGAAAGGAAAACGTCTTCGCAATTGATAACTTGCATAATCATGAACAAGTAACTGATGATTTTATATGATAGAAGTTTTTAGTTGTTATATTGATCTCTGTTTGTCAAATACTCAGGATCATTACACATGTGTTCAATAAGATCATTACACAAGTATTTAATAAGATCAGTATAAATGGACCCTTTACAGCCGTATGCTAGAGCAACGCTGAGC
Organism: Chrysodeixis includens; assembly: GCA_941860345.1. Lineage (NCBI taxonomy): Eukaryota > Metazoa > Arthropoda > Insecta > Lepidoptera > Noctuidae > Chrysodeixis > Chrysodeixis includens. The sequence goes on along the minus strand of OW796113.1, from coordinate 4,845,262 downwards.
AAATAACCACTTTAAGTTTCCACTGCTCATACTGTTTGGTTGCTCTTAAGTGGATTCTAGATATAAATAGAGATTATAAAAGTAACTTGTCAGTGTGAAGCCCCCCTCAATACATGGATTAAATTCCCTAGTGAGGGAATAGTATAAAAAAAGTGTTGTTCTTGAATCTGGCGGTCCAGTACCGTCCAGTACAAATACTATAAATGTGAAGACACTGACCAACCAGAAATAAATACGTACTTCCAAATGTTTGTCCAAACATCTAATTCCTCAAATTCTCAAATTCCTTACATTTAAATGTCTGTCAGGCTTTTCCACACAAATGTACAACCAATAAAAGATCTATGAGTCTACTATTTGTCGCTGGGCCTGAACTTTTTATCATGTGTGATTGTGGGGACGAGTCACGCACTTCGACCAAAAGCCGGCGACGTGGCCCGCATTTCAATCGAGAAGAATATTTACTGAGCTCTTTAGGTACCTGTACTCCTCGCACTACACACGATTCATCTGTAAAAGTTTTATATTGTTTGTATGTAAATCGTGATGCCGAATGAATAGTTGAAATATGAATGTATGTATTAGAAATTAAATTACGCAGTTGGTATATGAACATTTTTTTTCTCTATCGTAAATTGTATTAAGACTAAGTATAATTCAACTCCTTCTACAAGAGATTTCAATTTCATACTTAGGTATCACACGCTACTTTATAAGATACTAACGACCCGCCCCAGCTTTTTACGGGTGCAAAACTGATGATACACACAAAGTTCACCTTGGAATATTCTACCCATTAAAACACCACATCGAAATCCATTGCATAGTTTTAAGCATACTTACATAGTGACAGAGAGATAGACAAAGGCGACTTTGTTTTATACTACGTTGTGACTATACATGCCATTACAGTGTTTTGTTTCCTAAAAAGATACGCGTGTAAGTAGCCTATGCGTGCTACTGAGCCATTGAATGTAATCTATTTACTAAGTACTTACATGAGTTAGCTCTCTACATTCGTTTATCGTGACAATGAAATCCCGACAGCCAAATGATAAAACCACAGTCTAAATATACTATGTGATAAAACGCAATTTTTTCGTGAAATAAAAAGACAATCACGCATCGTCATACTTTGAAAAGTTTACCGTTTTTGTTGAATTCATTGAAAGGGAAGAGAGATAATACAATGGATGCGGGTGTCACCTTTGTGTCAATGTCAATATTAATAAAGGCAAAAAAAGACGAGCTCACGCTTACATTTTTATTTGTTCACAAATTATATAAATACTGTAATTATTACTATTTGTATCTCTTTTAATTCTCGGGCTAACTTCAAAGGAAGAACCCCGGTATTTTTTAAAGGCTTACACGGGGACACAGGAACAACATGCAAAGGCCTTTTTGAGAATTAATCTAAAATGATGGGACATCTACCAATATTATTATTTGTGTAATTAAACAAAATAATTGTTAAATTGCTGTCAGAAGTTTTACTTCGAACTTCCTAGATCGAAGTATAATTCCGTGCCACGGACACATAACGTCTTAAGCTTGCATGTACTCTTTCTATTTCATGCGTGGTTAGGCATTCTTGAGAGAGATAATTATTCGTAGTAAGCTAATGTTTGATATTTATACAACGTTGATAAAAGCGAGAGGCATTAAATGAAACCACATATTCTGTATATCATTATAAGGCTACACAACAAAAATCAAATCAATGTAAGCAATATTTTTATAATAACTTTCGTGAGGATGATTCATACTTAAAACGTTATAACGGTTTACTCACGCGTATTTATCGGGATAGCCCGACTAGTTTCGGACCCAACCGGAGCCAACTAGATAACTATGCCTATAAAACTTAGTCAACTAATCAGGAAGATGCAGCATGTTTAAACTAAAAAAAAACTAAAAAAATATCCTGTGACTAAACTATTGCTTACATTGATTTGATTTTTGTTGTGTAGCCTTATAATGATATACAGAATATGTGGTTTCATTTAATGCCTCTCGCTTTTATCAACGTTGTATATTTTGTCAGATTGGCAAATCGAGAGTTTAGGTGGTATCTTGCCTTAGATAATTGAGTCAGCTGAGATAACTTTTTAAAATCGTTTGCAAATCTAAATCACGTCATCTATCGTTCAAGAACTACATTAAAACTAGGTGGTTAAATAATATTAAAAGAGTGGATAAAAAACGAACGTTGGCCTATTCTCAGACCTTCAAATTTCATAAAATTGGCCAGTTTCGGTGGATCAGATACAGTAGTAAGCATTCTGTTAGGAAAATTTTATTTATAAGATACTACAATCATCTTCTTTATCACCATGTCAAAGATCTAGAATCCATTTTGACAGCCTGTTACCTTTTGACGGAAGATCGCATCTTTTTGAAGTATCCATTCAGAGGGCCACTGTTGTTCTCCAACAAAGAGGTCGATTGTAACAGGACCTCCATCGAGCCAGCCTGTCATACCGCAGCTTATCTCAAGCGCGCAGATAGTTCGAAGATGGCTTCTAAACGAGTGTCAAGGTGACTGTCGAATCGATACAGCACTTTGCATTGTGATCCCGTTGAGCTTAGAACTATCGGTGTCGTTTGTCTTGAGGTGTACCTACTGTTTTCCAAGTTTATCTATTCTAAAAGTATTTTTTTACACATGGAACGATCGCGATGTCTATAAACGTAACACAGCTTAAGAAAAATAATGATGTTGATTGAAGTATCAATCCTCATTATCACATCTTACTTACGTACTTTTTGATCAGGTACGCAAAATATTATTTACATTTTGATACCAATGAACTAATGAGTCAATTACCACATTTCATTCAGCGCAACTTGAGCGTAACATGGCATTGACTAAGCTGTTCTGTAGTCCAATTATCAGCATTTAATATTCCATTTATAACCCTCGCCGGCGATCTATATTGAGCTCTGTAAGTGAAATCCTAGATTTGCCGGTAATCGTCGCTCTGTCGGCGTCTGCGGTACGTCTTGGTCCCGGCCTATGCGGGTTAACGGTTTTGATTCGATAATTGAGCTGCTCAAGTCCGCTCGAGCGAGGTATTCGCGCTCACCTATTTGATTTTAATGTCATTGCCGAGCTGATTGCCTTGTATTTCTCAAGTTAAACGTAACATGTTTGCAATTGTTGAGGCTAATGCTAGTGTTACTCGGTTTATTAGTTTATACGTTAGTTTCTAAAGTCATTTAGTGCACGCAGTGCGGCGGATAATAGCAGTATACTTTTAGTATGTACTTTTATATTTTTCATAAGTTTTAAGTACCTATTGCGGTATAATCGTATTTTAAAGTGCCTCTAAACTTGGCTCGTGTATTTAAATTGCCAATAAAATGAATACTAGGTAAGAGTATCTACGTATATGACAAGACAGAACATCATACAAACTACATTTGAAAACAGAATCAAATACAATTAAGTTACAAATAAAAGCCACGATTTCTATTGGATGGTTTCAATTTAATCATTTAATTGGGTATCGTAAATAAAGGGTAAATATGGTGTGTGCCGTGCGATCCCACCGGATTCAGGAGATCAATTAATTGGGACGGATGAATTAAAATGAGCAGTGATTGACTGCACACTTTAATGAATTCTTTTCACGTTTATATTTTACTAGGTTATTGCTTGAAACTTTTTGAAAATACCTTACATTTTGTGCTACATTTATTTATTGCCTTGATTTATGTTTCAAAATTTATCGAAGAAGTTCAGTCTTTTGTCTTTGTACTCCAAAAATACCGTAACTGTGTCATTGTGTCGAAGTGTTTCTGTTATTTTCAAACACTCTCTGATTATTCAAAGCCGACGCAACAAAAATTTACATTCGACACGCAAATAAAAACCACTTACATTTTAATATTTTTAATGAACACAACAGAACCGTACTTAAATCTTAACTGTTTCCTTTATAATCTGAGATTTTCGAACATAAAAACAATTTGAACCTTCATATTAAATGCAAAAAGGAGCAGGTATCTCCGGCGAAGGTTTTGCTCAGCGAAGCGCCTTAAACGCTTACAGCTCTCGCTACGTAGCGAAGTAAAGGTCAGTTCCTATCAACAGTAAATCTCTCTTTAACGGCCCGCTTTTGTATCTAGATTTCGTTTATATTCCTTTTTCATTTTGCTTCATTACCACTTATCTAATGTAAGTGTTAGCTAGGGTTTTGTTAAGAAAACAAATGTACTATATTTTAATGTCTGATTTGACCTTTTGGTGTTAAGATCAGAAGCACGGCCTTCAAATAGATGCGGTTCTAAAGATACTATTTTCGAACGTCGTCTATTTTGACTTGACCAAAAATACATGTGTCATTTTCTGGAATAGTGACATTGCAAGGATGCTAGTGGAAGGAAGTGGTCGCATGTAACCTCGTGAAAAATCCCGCCGGCCCGCTGGGAACCAATTGACGTCTAACGAGGGCCGCCCTGGGACTGAGCTGTTAAGCCCTGATTTACCGCCGACCCTAGCTTCACGATAATACCCCAAAAATGCTAGTTTATTCAACTGTTTAATTCTAAACACTGAAACGGATCCTTTGGATTTAGAATAATTTGTGAGAGATCTTTGTACTAGTTGTGTGTTATGAATAAATTTGGATTTGTAATTGGAATTGGGTGCTAGAGTAACGAGATGGTATAAGCGATACGCTTATAGTAGCATGTAACAAGTTTTTAGTAAACAGACTACATTTTGTGTTACAATAACAAAACACGCAGTACTGTATGAATGAATTTTATTTTTATCCCGATTAAGTACAGATAAAATAAAAATAAACCAACCCAGGAATAAAAACCGAAATTACTTTATTTAATTACCTACCCCGTTTAATCTCTTTAAGATAATTAAGAAATGCGATCTACAAATTACAGAGGTACCTTTGTCAACCGTATGTGGGACGAATTCGCGCGAATTCTGCCTCTGGAAAACGGGCCGGAATTATAAAGGTTCCATAAATGAGTGCCGTCCTAAAATATCTGACGCTTGGCTAAACAGGGAGGCTGACGTCGCCGTGACGTCGGCAAACTGCACACGCCGCGTGATAAATGGTTGTAGAGACCTTCGTTCCTTTGGGAAATAATCATGTATTTACAAAAGTTATTATGTAAAGTGACGCTGTATTTAATTTATGGCTTTTTTTTACTGCCGTTTTTAAAACCGGCATTCTATCGTCGTTTTCTTTAATGCAGTGGGTACAACTTTCTTTCCTGAACCAAGGTTATATTTAAGGCTCGCGATATGCCGCTGAATTGCTCATTGTAAATGACGTGCAAAATAAAGTTATTTTTAAATTATGTACGCTTTAAAGGGTTAAAAATTGTATAAAATTGAACGAAAAAGTTTAAACGATTAAAACAAACCAATAAACCATGATAAATAGGATGGTGTGAAACATTAAATCGATCCATCGTATCCGCAGTACTGGCAATTAATTTGAGGTTTACCCGACCACTTCAGTAACGATTAATTGGTTTCGTAACATAACATAAACATAGCCTGACATGTGTTAAGTAAACCAATGCCCGTGTTCCATATGCGTGCATAGATTTGAGAGCCCATGAATTAATAATGCTTTAGGATTTAACTATAAATACAAGAGATAATGGCCGTTTTCCGTAGCGAGATAAAAACGAATCTCGTCTCGTTTAAGGGAGAAATACTGTGGTGTTTTTGCACCCTTTGCTCCGCTCCGGGGTAAAGAGGGTCGTTTTCACACGACAGTAAAAAGAAGTAATTTCCAACAAACAAAAGCCGAAGAAAAGTTTGAATCAAATTATATTTAGAATCGCAATTAGTCGCGATCATTAACTTTTTAATTGGACCTGAATAGGAATAGCCGGGGTTTTTTGTTCACGTTTTAAATCGGCCTCTGTGCGACTGTCATCTGTTTCCATTACCCGTTACATTTACTTTCTAAATGGTGTTGGTTTAAAACTCGGCAAGTCACCGCAAATCTGTTTTAGTATTTAAGAGTGGAGTTATTAATATCTCTAACATTACTAATGGAAATAAATTGCTTTGCATTAAATGGATATTTTTTGGAAACAAAGTAGTGTAATTAAACATATTGTTTGAATATTTTTACTCACAGTGAAGGTTTTATGTACCGAAAAAGAAAATAAGGCACATTATAGCAATCTAGACACACGGCAGTGTGTCCGCCAAGTTCGAGCAAAAAAATTACTATTTACGTGACAAAATGTTTTGGCCAGTTCAGCTGTAGTCAAACAAATTTTGATAGTCAAACATGAAAAACCGTTTAAAAATTACAGAATAACTTTGAATGGCAGGTTTTGTCATCTTTTTTATAATATTAAATTAATTAAACCAACGAATGAAAAATTCAAACCTTTCTAAATACCAAAGATATACTTCCTATGCAAAGTAACACAGAACGCAATAATTATATTGCCCGGTAATAAAGTAACGCCAGAACAAACCCATAACGGATTGATAGGCCATAATCAAGTTTTTATTATTCCCGGTTTATTTATAAACCAGTTACTACCCCTTTTGTATTAAATCCTATTTAAGTACCCGCCTCAGATAAATCTTCCTGATACTTGAAACTCGAAGGCACTTTGTTTCATAAAATCAACATACAAATAGGTTTCTTGGTGTTATTAAAATTTTACAACAAACCTCTTTAACGTTTATGTTCTTTTTTGTTGTTGTGTAAATGTTGATCGTATGCATATTAATAATGTGCGTACTTTATTGGATTTTAAGAAAATAATCATAAATCTAATATTAATTCTCTGAATGAAGATCAAATGGCATGTCCTCTAGAGCATAATACGTTAAAAATTGGTTACTCATTTCCAATGCTGTCTTATCATTATCTCTCTCTATCAAGCCAGCATATGTTTATTTTTAAGTCAAATAATGTTTACTTTTTTACCGGACTACGGTGAAGACACCGACTCTACCTTAATTATTTTTATATCTATCTAGTGACAATTATACATTGGAATCGTATTTTAGCTTCGTCTTTTTATATCCTTTTTAACATTGTCATATTACTTACGGGTTACAATTTTAAACTATTTTTTCGTGCTACAGTCTCTACATTATTTATTTCTATTCAAGTTTTCTTTTCTTGTTAACATTTATACCAGCCTAGCACTACAAGTACCACTAAACCACGTAATCTTCCAAATACGAATGAACAATAATGACAGTGGAGACAACTTAACAGAAGTGTCAAGATGGCGACCGGAGCAATGAGTAATACCAGTACTACCAACTGGAGAAACGTGACCCACGTACTTAGTAGTATTTGTGTTCGTTGATATAGTAATTAACTTAACCTATGTTTATCAATGAGATAGTTTTGTTAGGTATTAATTTTAATTTTATTTTGGATCATGTAGATTTATATGGTGGAGTCTTTAAAAAAAATCTAAGTATTGATATATAAATAAAATAAAAAAAAACGTTGACCGAAATGGCTTATCGGTGGAGACTTCGTTTTAATTGATCTTACGGTGCGTGAAGAGTAATTTTATTTTATATTTAGTCTATAAATCAACATTTGTAAATACAGTTTTTTAAACAAATGTCATTTTTTTACAAATACCTACAATATTATGGGCCTTGTCCATTTATAATGTAGTACTTACTGTTTCCTAAACATATTCCCAAAAAAAATCTTGATAAACATTCATATCACCTTCGAAATAAATATTAATACACCTTTCTTGTCAGGTATAAGTGCTAGTGCTATAAACGTTATTACTGCTATAAGTTATTTCGGCTGGTCGCAACATAGTTACCCTCCGATGACGTCACCTTCCGCTCGCCTCGGATTTTCCATTTCCTACCTTAACGTTTTCAATAACTAGCTTGATTTGTTTATCGTAAATTTTATTGGCGAACGATTTTCACACGTCATAAGCTGAGACAAATTGCTTGTGAAATTGGATAGCGTTTTGTTGTGTAGTGAATGTTATGATTGTTTTCAGTAGTGTAAAAGTAGTTTAATTTGAGAGTGAATTGGATATTTTCTAAATTAAGTGGGTTGGTTTCTGCTTGAATTTTGAGCGGGCGCTTCTCAATTTTCAGAAATGTATGAAATGTGTTCTCAAGTATCAGAAATGAAACTATTTTTGTATGTATAAATTCAATTCAATACAATATACCTAATTTATACAAAATATTAAATCCAAAACTTTGAAACAAACCGTACAAGTACAATTCATTTGCTACGAGCTACGTACTCGTAGCGTGGGCGTAGCAACGTAGCGCCAAACATTAATTGAGAAAATAAAGCTTTGAGTGTCTGCTATCTCTTTGAGCTTCGCTTCAGGTAGAAAACTACTTAGCGTGAGGAGTGCAAATCTCCACAGTCAGTCACTGTGGAACGAACCAATCTAAAATCCTTTGAGGACATTTGACTTGTTCTTACTTCACGATTTGAAAGAGCACCGTTTACCGAGGAAATGTTTACTTGTAGCCTATTAAATTTTACGTGAATTCCGACCGTTATTTATGTTTTAAGGAACAGAAATTATAAATTAATTAAAATGCATAAACATAATCGCATCAGCGTAATTGGTTAGTAAAAAGTAATTATGAAATTGCGGGATTACGTGTCTGAAAGAATGTAATATAAATTATGTTGTTTTTAATTTAGCGTTAGCGTCTGGGAGGGGAACACATAAATCAAACTTTGTTCGAGCGATGCGATGTAAGTGTGGAGCTGTATTTATGATGTAGAGCTCTACGTGTTTGCTAATTTGTTATGATTAACAGGCGAAACTATTTGTCATTTTGGAAACAAATGCTTACACCATTAAAGTTGTCAGTTAGTATTTTTGTTATTCAAGACTTAAAAAAATGGACGCATGAGCTGCTATTTCCTGCTTAATAGTGTGTAAATATGATTTAATTTATTTATAGTAAATAGAATCATGTTGTGTGTGTACAATTTTTCTGTAAAACTTCCAATATTCCACGAGAAGTGGTTCCGAAATCCGAGCAGGATAGTGCCGGTGTTTGCACGGCATTAGCCAGACTGAGTCGTTACCGAGACGCTTTGTCTAGCCGCGGCGCCCGGCTGCGGTCTCAATGCACAAAGCATACACCAACGTGACGACTGCTCCACTGTAACGCCTCCCTAACACTCCGCACAAAATCGCTTCTTACATCGAATAACATGTGAGCTCTATTCACAATGGCTCCCGAGATATATGGGTGTAAATGATCCCATTTATCCCAAGTTTTTCATGAAGTGAGATATGAATACCCTGTACAGATGTTGCTTTGAATGCGAACAAATTACTCCGTAACACGAAAAATTTGCGGATTCCGAATGGTTTACGGTATTTGAATTTCATTTATGCGTTCAAGCGGTGGGGTAAAGCTTTAAGGGTATTTTATTTTACGTTTATGTAAATATGTTTTATTATGAATGTGTAACATCAAGCCTGCATAAATTACAGGCGTGTGTAGACATTTATAGGATATTCCAGTGCCTATTTATAGGATGAACAATGTTTCCAATCAAGGGCATTTAATCGAGTGGTATCTACGCCATGCAGCTTCATTATAATATAAATGGAATTAAAATACACTCTTCCATGAAACATCACAGACTAGCAATGTTCTGCGCGTTGATTACATTATTAATCTGGTTAATCTACCCTCGCAATAAACGCAAACTCTTTATTTTCATTGCAGTTAAACTCGCTAAACAAGTTACGTCGTCTTCGTTTAATGATTTTCGCGAATATTCGGAAGGCGAGGGGTGACAGACAATCAGCGCTAAAAGCGTCATTGTCAATTTTAATGAAACCCGCGAGATATCAACTTTGTTTTGGGCCATTGTTAGAGACGCAACCGTCTACCGCCGGCGAGCTCTGCTGTTTCCTCCGCAAACTTTTATTTGACCAAATTGTTTATAGTTAGACACTCTCTTTGTGCCAGGAAACAAGATAAGATTCCTATTAAAACTTATACTTTATCACTAGTCGCGAAATTAAATGAAATATTACGAAAGTTAGTTTAGAGGAGCGTGATTTATTTAAATGTCGTTCTGTATTTTCAAGTTGTTAGAGTGGGTGGTTGATACTGAATTATACATTTTGGATTGTTCTAATGTCACTGGTTTCACTAAGTAAATTCATGTAATGGTTTAGAATAAATATTTATTTATTTCCTTGATTATTTTACTACTCAACAGATATACATTGATGCCTTAAAATTTTTGTATTTGTAAAATTAAGTAGTCTTAGTTACATCATTTATGACCCACGAACAAATAAAATATGGTTCTTTATTGAAAAAAATCACAATAAAAGATATACTATACACGAAAAATAGAAACTAGGTGGACTAAACAGCGGATCTTAACTAGTATGGTTACGGACGAATCAAATCAGGTAAAACTGAGTTCTATGCTGCTTCTTACCGGTTCAATTATCCTGTATCTGGCTTCATAAGTATGAGTGCGAGAGGTCAAAGAGTCCCATTACGCCGGCCTATTATGATCAAATAAGATGTTTCCCTCGCGACCGCTCATTGTCCCTTCGACAATAAACGTTTAGAAGCTAATACGTGCTTTCACCCAGAGGGCTATTACCACCTCCTAAAGTAGGTAGGTAGTAAGGTTGTTGCAGTTGTGGAAGAGAGACATCGCTCTACACGGTGCAGTATTCTGTCCCGCTTCCACAACTGTAATAATATTCCGTTAAGAGACGATGGACTCGATGAAGCCTTGAAGAGGAAGTCATGAAAACCTAGAGTACGCGTAAACTGTGCTTTATAATATTTTCTACTTTAATAAAAAAGCTTCGCTTGGAAGCTTATTAAAAGTAGATTACTTAAAGTATAAATTGTTTATCAGTATAAATATTACTTAATTCCGTATATTTATACGGTAAAACACTGGCCGCCGTGGCCGAAATCGATCGGACCGCTATTTTTTACGGTAAAACAGAATATTTTAGCAAACTTTTAACTCTCAAATTCATTCGTGCTAGTTTTTAATACTCTTTGAAAAGGACATTGGAATTCTTCGAGGGTACAAATACAATCAATGGTGAAGGCATTGATGTTGTTTTGTTTCCTATCGGGACTGGCGAGAGAGGGGGCCGCGGGGGGATGGTCAGCGCTCTAACAAACGTTTATAGGTTTGGCGGGACGTGACGACTGTACGAGTACCAACCAAAGCGTGCTACCCGAGTGTACCAACCCAAGAGTACCAACACAACCCGGGGGTATTCGAAACCGCATCGTTCCAATACTGTTAGATAATGTGATCATTTGGTTGTATTAGGTACACAACTGGGTATTGGAACTACACTAAGAATCGTTGGTTGTGTTTGAAAATACTAAGCTATTTCTAAAACTCATTTAAAATGGAACGAAACCTTTTTAATTATTACTTTTTTATGGCCAGTATGTAGAACGGTAAAGGTTGTATTAAACTTATGATGTAGAGTCGTAAAAGAGTAAGGAAATTACAGGCTATTGAGTGTATAAGTTATGGACACTTACCGGTATTATTTTTAGATTGGAAGTAATGTAAGTTGTATACCATTGTTTAATGTAGTAGGAGCTGTGTATAATGGTTGTGTGTTAAGCTAATACCGTGTGAATCAATCCCGTCTCGATCAACCACACAATAACAGGAGCTTGTAACGTACAGCTTACACACAGCGTTCCTGACAAAGCGCGAGTGTATTGTAATAAACAAATCGATTGAGCTGTTATATTGTGTGTAGACAAACGTATAGGATACATGGAGTAAGAGTATACTAATTCGTTCATTCTTTAAGAGAGTTTTACCTACAGATAAGTCTATGAATATAATTCGTTTAAATAAACTAAAGTATACTTAGGGAAAAATTATAACTCTTAGAGTATTTTAAAAACAGTCTATAAATAAATTTATTACTATTAAATTGTCAACAGTACCGTTAACGTACTCATTTAGTAACAAGTTCTCAATCAAATTGGTTCCAAGAAGTATTTACTACTTCTTGTAATCAAAATAATTAGGAATAAGAGGAAGATATTACAAATAAAACATAAAACAACTAATAAATAATTCATCATTCGGAATCTAGAAAAGAGCGTGGGCATAGATAAATGTCAGCCATTGATACTCGCAACGGTATCGAAGTATGAGAATAATGACAAAATAATGTGAATTATGTGTTTACGTTTTCTCTCTGTTTATTCAATATCTTTTAACATCGTATAATGGTGATGATACACTGGTTATTTACTAATAAAAGAACAACGAGCTGTTCGCTGTAATGCTTTAGGTATCATCCCTTTATGATCCAAAAATTTCATTCAGCATTTGATATTTATTAATTTATTTAGATTAAAGATCTCCAACAAAGCATACTCAAGATACATTATAAGACAAAAGACGACGGTATACAATCGATATTTGAACAAACGCAATGTGACAGGCAAATGCGCACACGTCGTGTGCAACTTGCGAATAGAGCGTCGAGCATTCGCACGAATGTTACATTACAAGGAAATGCTCGTGGAAACGTTCAAGTGTATCACAACCATTACACATGAAGTATTGTATTTATATCTTCTCCGTTTGATTTTATAAAAGGATTTCTGGTTTTCATTACCCGTGTATCCGCTCGTACGGAAGGCTTATGATTTATTTTTATCTATAAATTATGAATATTTTTGTATTTCTTTTGTGAGACATTTATTTGTTTTTAGTTACGTTTGATGTTGTTATTGCGAGTTCATACGTTTATCATTGAAATATGCTAAATGTTGTATAAATAATGTTTCTGATATTTGTTTATTTGAATATCAACTAGCTGATGTTTCATGTTATGTGGAATAAATATAATATACTTATTTAGGAGAAAACTCGGTTAGTGTAAAGAAAATTAGTTATGCATTAGTCACATGCGTGCATTTTATACACGACTTGTTAGCGGTGATAGGACTCACCTTTAGATACCAAGTGATTTTAATGTTGTCATTTATCAAACAATACTTACATTTACTTCTATAAACATTCAAAACTCAATATTTTTCTGTAAAGATACTTGCATTTAAAACGCCCAGATATTCAACAGGTCGTGCATATCCATATATCATCGTCAAGCCGGGAATTACATCCTGCGAATTTGGAAATCTCGTTTGTTATTCGAATACCGTTTACGATTCAAAACTTTAGGGCTTTTGCATACATATTTATTAAGAATTGCACAAATTAACATTTATTTTATACAACAAAATTATATGAAAACTTATACTTATAGAAAAGCTTAAAAAAAGTCAAAAATTACCTTCGCACCATCGCAGGAACTGTTGATGAATTTGACTAATTTTGGTCTTAAAATATTTCTGAAATATTTTCATATTTTGATTGCCATGAAGAAAATGATTTGATTGACAGACTCCATGCAGTCGATCACATTGTCATGGTGTCTACCGGAGTCGTCCACATCGTTCAAAGACTTAAAAGTTGAAATCAGACATTTCCTCGGGCAGAACCGCAGGAAATAACTCGTAGATAATTGACTATAAACGTTCTATAAATAGCAACTGCCACAGGAAATACGTAACACATTTTTGTCTAACGGTAAATGAATATTAAAGCCAGAGGTTTTGTTAAAACGTTACCGGGCATTATAATGGGCCTGAGCCCCCGGGGACTAACAAACTCAAACAAAATTATTTTAATTTATCGTCGTTTTAAGTTATTTTTTGATACTTGTTGCTTAAACATGATCACCTAATGATTCGATTCCATATTTCAAATTGTAAAAGATGTTACGATTCTTGTATTCTTTATAATCACTAAATACTCCTTGTATAAAATAAGGTCGCGTTCCTGTGTATGGATATTTATATGTATAACTATCGATTGCCCGCGACTTCACTCGCGCGAATACCGGTTATATCTGCAGATACATTGTATTATCCATTTCAAGGCAGTCGGTTGAAAAATGGCCCGTGCTAATTTTATTAAATTTATGAAACTATTCGAGTGTGAAAGAGTAACTAACATCCATACATCCATCCTCACAAACTTTCACATTCATAATATTACCAGGAACGCCGCGCCACGTGTAAAAAGTAAAAAAATAAATAAAATTACATTCATTGCTACTAAAAACAGACAAGGTTGAAACCCGTGCGAGGCTTTTTGGATAGAAAAAATCAATTTACATTAAACTAGTTTACTTAATCCTGTCAGGGCTAAAAAACATTAAGTTTATTTTTTGCATGATATCAAAACATGGTCTAAAATATATTGCAAACCGACTAAATTAACCCGAAATACATCAAGATTGAGAACATATATCCAGTAAGTTGGGACATTCGTAGCGACAGTGTCTGCTCTATGATTAATAACCCCGGTTCGGTTTGAACCGTCGAGTTATCCCGCTCCACACCTGCGTTAATTACATACACCGACTGTGCTCTATTGAGGCAGACAGCGCCTGGAATTATACCTAGAGAGCTTATTTAGTGCTTACAAGTTGTGTAGTTATGCCTGTTTTTAATGGATATTGCATTTTTGAAGTGACGAGAATGAGAATTGTATTCATTGCTTCATAAGCCGAAAAAATATTTCGGTTTAAAGAAGAAATTTATTTCTCATAAAAAAAACTTTACTTTAATATTTCGAAAAAATAAGTGTTTTTCAATAATTTTTGCACCAATTGTGACCGCTTCTTAGGTATAAGTAACAGTTGAATGTTATTTGAGAAGAAAGACTGGTATCTCTTGATGGAGTAAGAGGTTCTCCTTAATTATGATGTCTTTAGGATTTTTATTGGATTTTAAGCATATAACCCAAAATAATTAAAAATCTCAGTTTTATTTACTGTGGCCCTTTAGAAACGTTAATTAAACATCGATGAATTATGACGGTACTAACCCATTGTGTAAAGTGTATTATTTATAATTATAAGTTTTTATATATTTTAGTATATTACTTAAGATTTTCCATTGCCGCCACAGATGCATAAATACTTATAACTACTTATAAAACACCTGCTCACATAAGTAGATTCACGTGATTGTGTGTAACGGATCCTCAGACGCGTCAAGACAACACGTTTCTTACATAAAGGCGAACATTAAGAGAACGCCAAGTCGAGTCGCAATTTAATCTCGTTTGTGGTCGGTTTGCATTCGCTGCTGTAACTGTTACGCTTCTGCTTTCGGTGTATTTAAATGGAAAATGTCGTGGCGTGTGTAGTCTGTGACACTTCCTGGGTATCTGCGCAGTTCGGAAATATACTTGTAATAAAGTGAGAGGCAAAAAGTTTGTGGATTGTAACTGGGCTGATGATGAAGGAGCGTGGAAAAAAAGTATCTTGTGTCATTTAGTTTGAATTGCACTTGAGAAAAAACACAAAGAAATGTCGTAGAAACAGCCTATAAGGAGTAGTATTACCGGCAAAAATGTGACAATAGAATTTTTGAAAGTGTTAAGTGTTGACTACCAACTCAAGAATTTATAATAAAGAAAAAAAAATAGTCAAGTTCAAACGAATTCCCAAATCAGTAACATTAAATATAGTTAAAACTACCTACACTTAAACATCAAAGCAAACCTGTAGCCGTGTTAACAAAACACCCACTAACGGAAACACATGTTTAGGAGTTACTAGCGAAATGTGGTCGGACAAGATAACTCACTTAAGCCTTATTTACAGAGAGCGGCGATTCATTAGACAAGGCCGGCAAACACGGCCAGTGATGGCATGAAGTGATAAAGGGAGATTTCGGAAGGTATGTCAAAAACGCGTTTCTATGAACTCAGTTCTCGGGATCGGGGTTTATGCGTATGTCATTGTTTCTAGCTGCAGAATATAAAGACTGCGAGGATTTAGACCAGCAAGTGTCTACTATATTTTAGGACAATATTTTTTGTTTTTTGCACGTTTAGATATTCAATCCTTATGTTAAATAATTCAAAATTTAGGTCACTTTTGAGGCCAGGGAGGGAAGTATGAAGTGATAAAGGTAGATTTCGGAAGGTATGTCAAAAACGCGTTTCTATAAACTCAGTTCTCGGAATCAGGGTATAAGCGTATAACATTGTTTCTAGCTACAGAATATAAAGACTGCGAGGATTTAGACCTGCAAGCGTCTACTATATTTTAGGACGATATTTTTTGTTTTTTCCTAATTTTTTGCTTGCTTATATTGTAATATATATTCACTGCTTATGTTAAATAATAAAAAAATATGGTCATTTGTGCTAGCCTAATTGTGTTACTAACAGAATGCCAGCAATTTCATTAACTCTTTTTTGACCATTGACGTTATAACTCGATAGAAGTCTTGAATCGAATATTCTACTCATCACTATCTTCAAATTTCGTCAGTCAATTGTGGACCTTGCCCTTATTCGGGCACTCGTTCTGTGTGAGATAAAACTATTGAGTTAGCTTACACCTGTGGTTATGTGTCTGTTACAGATTGCTGAGGGCGCCGTTCCTGATATTCTACCGTCGATATTAGGTATCTGTTATTTTTTCGGGGTCTGACAGATCGTGTATTTTTTTAAGGTATTTTGACTATGTACATTGTTTTGATAGGAGAAACAGAGGGTTTACCATCACCTCATACAGTTGACAGTTGTCAGGCGCCACAACGTTGATCTTCAGATATTCACACGCCCTAAGTTGTATAGCTGGAGAATAGGACGACATAACTGGCGGCACCAGTTGCTGGCTAACCTCTTTAAACGTAGGAAACAAAACAAAATAGATACGTCTCTACGTCCTCGTCGTGCAGTGCACTATCACTCTTTCAGAACTGCAACTATGTTACATCAAGATATGGCGGCGCTTTGACGACGTTGTTAAGAGTTACTTTGAACATTATAATATCAAAGGTATGAATAGGTAACATTACTTATCTGTGTAGCGTAAGCGCAAGCTTAAAGCAAAATATCAACATGTTTTTTAATAAATATCAGTTATTTTGTATGGAATGCTGTTCATTAATATAGTAATTAGGTATAATAAAAATGCGTGGATATTTCATAAATATCTAAGGCTTAATATGGAAGGCCGTAGGGGATTACTATCATGACAAATTATATATTTTTGGGACAAAGTAATTGCGTATTGCTAATTACATTTTGATGTATTATAAGATATCTAATATCGCGTATCTATCTCTTACAAAAGTATGTGTTTATTTAGATTTATTTTTGCTGTTAAAAGAGTCCGTTGTACGTCAATAAATTATCTGAAAATACAAGATATTTTACCAGAAAACTTTCTAAAATAAAAAGTAAATAAAATAAATATGTACGTACGTACATCAATCAAATACTTTTTATTTATTTGAACGATCGTGTATCGATATAAAACATGTTTTCTTTGAGTTTTGAGTAGGTGTAGTGTAGATGACCTTTTGAACAAGAAAATCGTTGTTTTTGTTTCGTCTACAAGTGCGGCCATAAATCAACCGGCCAGTTATGTTGAACTACAAAATGTTTTTATTTATAAAAGAGTTTGTTTTATTTAGCTTGTTAGTAATGAATTGCTTGTGAGGATTTTTAATGCCATTTAGCGTGTGATTAATTCTTCAGTTTAAGTTGAAAATGTTGTTATTTTCTTAGCTGATACACAATGTTATGCTCTTAGAATTTTAAGACTTTTAGTTGTTTAGACCGTGTAATGGGAACTAAATAAAGAGAGATGGTAAGATGATAAGATGGATGGATCTGGCCTTTTTATTTTTCTTGAATAAATTATCAAATGACCCCGCCCGCTGTGGGCGTAGCGGAAGGAAGTGTCAGACTTTTACATACTAAAGCCCACTATGTTCCTCCTGGAGCCCATTGAGTGCCAGGGTCGCAGTAACTCTTATGAACATCCCGCAGCTCACTTATCTGTACTTAAATTGTGACTGCAGAAAACAAATTGAGCAAAATGTTATTCCCATTAATGTTGTTATTACTTTTAAACCCGGTCATGTAGTTTTTTGCAGGATGCATCGGTACACGTCTGAGTTCAAGATTGAGCGGTCAACGAGAAAAATGTCCGTGAGCGCTCGCTGCCCGCGCGAAAATTACACTTTTTCAGGAAAGTAAATATTGGTTACTTTTTGTGCGGTTACAACTTGCTTGTATCCCATTTGAAGAAGATTGTAATAATAATTCAAGAAATGGCTATCGAACTGTTGTTTAAATAGATAGAAAACTTGGAAATTAGCGAATTCTAGTAAAGTAGCTATTGGTTTCTTTGTATTGGTGTAGATTTTAAGCAGAAATGAAGACTATGTAAGTAGAAAAATCACACAATATCAAGTAAATGTAGTAACGTTATTATTACCTGCTTTGAACAAACTTGAATCGAACGCGTTATAAGAGACTAAAGTCATTAAGCATCATACATTTTCGTTGCCTCCTATACGAAGGCTCGTATCTGCTTATCTACATACTAATAATCATAATAGTGTAAGACTAAACAATACACATTTTCCTCAACGCCTACAAATACAACCGAGTTTCTTTCCAGTAGTTGAATGTTCAGATTTTATACGCTGTAAGTGTCTGCTCTAATCTCGAGGAAATCGGATTTATAAAGGATGATGTTATCACACAACGGTAAATGCTCCAAGAAATTACGTTTAGATTCTCGCGACATGACAAAGTCTTTGGGCGTAGGTAGTTTTTTTTTGGGTTCTGTACTCAAGGTAGGCCTTTGGGTCGTTTATTTAAAGTAGGTAGACGTCATACTTTTGTTTTATGTACTGTAATGTAAAAAAAACGTTAACAAAAATAATTACCATATGAGAAGAAAACTGATATTTACTACTATTTGTGTTTTGCTTGATTTTAACATCATGTACGTAATCCTTCTTGTACTTGGCCGTATTTTTTCCTAACTCATGTTGTCCGTGTTAACATATGTATGAATAAATAATACCTGTCCATAATTATACCTGATATACGACCGTAGGTTTCTTTAAAGAGATTTATTATTGCTTCTTATTCCTCCCCTGAGGCAGTTATTCATTTGTCGCAATAAAACTCAGCTATCGTTGTGGCGAATTATCTTGTTCCAACCAAATGTTGTTTATTCAGGTGAACTTTGAACTTTTCTGGAGATATTAGGGGAAAATGATGTACTCCCACGGTTTAAGTGGGTGTATTCTTAGACTCAGATAGAATATTCCAGAAACAATGTCAGTGTGATTGAGTGGTGGAATAGTCTGCCATATGTTGGAATATTCCAACGTTAGCATTTTCACCAACAGTTAGTTTCTACAATACCTACAAAACGCTACTTTTCATGCAAGTATTTTAGATTTCAGCCAAAAAAAAAATCGAATGTTTTACCGTCGCAGATTAAAGAAACTAAACTAAGAAGTTAATAACATATCTTATTAGCGAAAAGACCCCTATACCCTTACTATATGTAATTTACTTTGCACAGCTGTAACTACGGTGTACAATAAAGAGTATTTTATTCTATTCTTATGTTTTTAGAAAAACTTTTTTTACAAATCGATTAAAAAGATTAACGACCGTCTAGTAAAGTTCTAAGCCGTTAACGTCGAATATATCGACGCCTTTTTCGGAACGTTACGTTTGGCAACGCGTGTGTAATAATGAAATCTCGGCTGCGATTTAACGCTCAAACAATTTCCAAGACACGGCGGTCTATTATTTTAATTTTAAGAGAGAATATTTCGAGTCAGATCTTATTAATAAAAATTAAAGTTTTCCTGCTATTGTGTATTATAATTATGCATATTATTATTGTAAAACTATTTTAGTGCTTATATTACAAACGTGAAAGTTTGTAAGTATACATGGATGGTTGGATGGATATTTGTTTCTCTTTCTTGCTCTAAGGGCTAAATTAATTTTAGTGGAATTTGGTTTGGAAATAGCTGACATCCTGGATTAACATATAGGCTACTTTTTGTTTAAAAGAGGAGAGGGGGGTAGTATTTACTAGGTAGGTCATTGTATTGTGTAACTATGAGTATTAGATTAAACAATTTTGATTTTAGTATTAGAGTAGGACCTACAATCTTTACTTTTCGAGTGTAAATCATGAGGTTTTTTTAGTATAGAAATACGGCAATGTACTTAATAGGATAAAAATGTATTCCTTAGTTTGATTAACTGTGACGTCCACTCACGGTAAAATACAGGCCTCCTTATTTTCTTACTTCTGTTTGAGGTCATTATAGAACTCATAATTAATCAATAAATATTTTAAAACAAAGTCTCTTCTCGCGTCCTTCCGTCTTTATCTATGCTTAGATTTTTTCAAACTACGCAATGGATTTAGATGCCGTTTATTTTAATAGAATAGATTTCAAGAGTAACGTATGTATATATAACACATAAATATTGCACCTGTATAAAAATAGGGCGGGTCGCTATTATTTTGTAATATTTCAATTAAGCTGTCTAACTAATAAATCAAAATAAATGTAAGATGTTTGTGCTCCTATTTGAGGTTGAAGATATTTATTTCAAGCTTTATTTATTGAGAAAATAACAATTAATCATGCATTACTTATCGGTCTATAGAACGGATACACACAGTATTTATATTTTCTTTACATAGGTTAGTTTATAGTTATCTTAAATCTAGCATGTTAGGGTACTTTACACAATTGTTATTATTTATGTAGTAGACACGACCTTTGTTTCTAAATAGTCAGTTATCAAGTGATATTTTTTCTTTAACAAATCGTATCTTAAGTAATTATATACAAATACCGACAAAGTTTAATAAACTTGCAAAATTCTTCCTGAATATGTTTCCGCCGAAATGAGGCACTTTTTTCCTTCAGTCTATCAAAACCCGTACGCGATTCTTCTTGTGATAATGACTGTACGGATTTTTTAAGAGTTTTTACCTCTTTGTCCAATTTTGCCAGTTTTACTTGAATTCTCAAGTTTTCAAATTGCATATTTTCAAGTTTTGTTTTCATACTGTTATGTTCGCTAGTTAAAATGTCAGTTGTAGTGTTTACTGTTATAATTTCATTTGTGATTTCAGCAATCTCTTGGCATATTTTAGAAGCATTATCTTCCTGAGACTTCTTGATAGCATGCCTCATAGCCACTAGCTCTTTCCGAAGCTTGAAGAGTTCTTTCTGGAAATTGCTTTCGTGGTCTGGTTGTACTCTTTTTTTTATTGTTATATAGTTGTCATCAGATAAGTCCTGGCGCCTACCTTTGATAAGGCTACTTCCAATCGCTTTTAAAGTTCTGTCCTTTCTGTTTGATCTTATAGTACTCATTTTTAGTTGTCTAATGAGCGCACGAGTACTGCCACAAATAGAAGACGACTTTTTGGTGATGCGCGGTGTTTCACACTGTACAACATTCGCTTGCAAGGCACTTAATAATATAATTATTCTGCATTTAATTTTACGGCTTAAACACTTGAGATAAGGTTAGATTTTCACCACTGTTATTTATTCCTTACACTCGTTTGAGGTGGATAATAAGTATTTATCATCAAGCAGAGCTCAATTGCAAGACTCTTATTTGTCTGCACTCAATTTTACGTTTTAAACGGTTGACATAAGGTTTGATTTTTATCACTATTTATATGTTTCGCTTATTTGAGGCGAGAATGACGTAGAACACGTCCGTCCACTACGATAACCAAAACAGAACCTTCGATAGAATATTTGTTTGAAACGAGATTTATCAAAATACAATTATTGTGATGAATTTTTCTTATAGAACAAAGGACTTCTTAGCTTTCAAATAATAAACTATAAAGCCGTTATTTTGTAAATAAACTGAGTAGGTATGATGTTTTAATATTGAAACATAACATTATTATCAAATATCACCTATAGGTATCAACCCCATTGTTATAATGAACGCAAAAGTAAGTGAGAATGTATGGATGTTTGTTACGGAGTATTATAGGAAATTTGGTATGGACTTAGCTGTCACCATTTACTTAATTGCTTTAAAAGAATGGTAATATTTTCGCAGCTAAATCCCACATCCACGCGAGCGAAGTCGCGGTGAAATGCTAGTGAGTCATATACGTGGATAATATTATCATATTAATTTCCATACCTTAAATTTATTTCATGTCAACATTAAATGTTATATAGCTATCTAAATTATCTCATCTAGACGAACGGCGCGGTATTAAATCTATTTTGAAGTGAGTGCGTGTTTAGTATATTACCTGCTTAATAAATGTGGCTGATATATTACCTGCTTAGTATTTAATATATTAACTTGGATATACATTTGGCGGCTTAATTTATATTAGTAGTTATATCTGTGAAGTGTATTTGGTGTTGGTTATATTTGTTGTTTTAGTTTAATTGTCATTGTGAATAATGTTTATATATTGTTACATGTGAACACGGCATATAGTAGTTATGCTTGTCATTAAAATCATTGGTTGTCTACAACATAGGAAGTCTATGTTTTCGACTTAAGAATATTTTTCTTTGAAAAGGAATTAGAAGAAATCACTTCTACCTTTTTCTATTCATACAATAATACAAATTTCATAATTCCAATTAACTCTTTGTCTCGACATGTAGACAATTAAAAATCATATAAACCTTCATAAATAATACATAGCTTCGCACAAAGACACGAGTTAACAAAATCCGTATTCCGAGTATTTAGCATGTTCACTCCTGATTGTCAAACCCAAAAATATATAGCATTAGTTTAACCAGTCCAATGTTTAGAACTTCGTAACGAAAGCTCGACGAGACCTCATAAAACTTATTCCGAAAACTGGTTGTTTCCTGCATAAATATCAGACAAAACGTATATATTATGGGCAATAATTTGTAGCCCTGAGCGAGTGGACTGGGCGAGCCGCCAAATAATTCAGAGTCTAAGCAAACTGGATTAAACCTGACTTATGAAGGCTCTAGTGTAGCTGCTGATGCGTGGATCGCCAGATATGTTATGTAACTTTGATGTTATTGACACAATGTTCCCTGTGATAATCTGAGACTTTTTCGGCGTAAATATAAGATGATTTCGATTGTTTAGGGTAAATAAGTTCTCTAATTATAGTCACAACTGCGATTGGTATTTCCAAGTCTATGCAAGAAGATTTTTATTGTGATATTCTTGAGTACAAATATTGATAAATCGTGGAACCTTAGCTATACGACTAAACAAAATATGAAGACACTTTTATTGACATAAACGACAAAGAAACATTCTTTCCTCATTGTCTACTTAATGAAATCGCCTCATTGCCTACAAATGGTGCGTTTTATTACTTGTTTAAAAACACCTTTTCACCTGAAGAGAGGTCTATTACCATGCAGTAACATATTCATGACGACAGATGGGAAAAATACCGGTAACACGGCAGCTGTAGCTAAAAATACAATTTTTGGAAGAGCTCCCTGAATTTTATTAACCTCTTGAAAATTTTGTAAGATGAATTATTACGGACTCTACTTTCAAACTTTAAGCGTTTCGGGTAAACCAAGAGTTTGAAAAAACAAGCGGTCTAGTCTAAGAGATTGTCATTTACATAATGTTTAAGGAACGTCTAAGCTCAGGATTTATATCTAGAAGGATTAAATTAATCTGAGAAACTCTTAAAAATACTTTGTTGGTAACTGGCTGGCTGGAAATTTTGTTTAACGATCGCCGGACAATTTGATTAAAAACTAAAATATTCTGTGTACGATGCGAACGATGTAGAGAGTACATAAACATGCAGATTTCGTTAGAAAGATACACATTTCAGGGCGACCAATGTGTCTATAATTTATGGCTAGCCAAGTCATATAATTTTTGCTGACCGACCAATAATTTTACTGCTGCATACTTATTGATTTGTATCGATGCGATAAAAGAGTAAAATATTAGCTAGTGCATTTGCCTCATAAATAATACTATGGCAGCAAAAGATTAGAGAGAAAATTACTATGGGAATACTGCACAAATTTACTCGTAGCGTGACTCTCGGCTAATTCATAAAAGTCAAATTATGTATTTTTTGCGCGTTTACGAGAATTTAATTGAAATTACCACTTGAATAGCTCAACGGACTTTTTGACACTAAAAGTTATAGTTTCATACTTTTTTGGAAGGGAGCGAAGTCTTGTGCAGAACCTAATCATAAACTAAGCCACGACGCTGATGTAGACTACTCTCAATAAATTCCTAGTAAGCAGTTAAGCATTCATGCGTACGCGATCAGAGTTAACTATAGTCTGGTGAAACTGCGTGGGTGTTTGTATTAAAACGCTGGCATAAAAATATTCAGGCCATATGCTAGCTTCTTGGAAGCAAACTATTGGTAAAGAATTTATTAAATTAAATTAAAAGCTGTAATCATGTATGTAAGTGGAAATCGTAAGCGGCCTCTGTTTACAATTGACAGATTGCTGGAAAATAACAATCCTTTTCAGAAGAGTATAATTTTTATTACTTCCTTCGTAAATCATATATGAACAACATCGGCATCCAACATAAAGTTTTCTTGCAAGGATGACATCATTTGCACATGACACAATTTTCACATACGATGCGAGTCGATTGGAATCTATTCTATTTATTTCATCTAGATACATTTTACTTAAGTCCAGGGTACTTCAGATCTCAATAAAGGGGTCCACGTGATGTGTGCTGCATGCTAACGAGTCGCGGCGACAGCGGGGCGCTCCCACATGGTAATGACATTGACGATGCTGGTTCATTGATTCTTTTCTAGTTCATTATATACCGGTTATCATGGTATGGACATGTCATGCGGAGGAAAGGAAGGTGCTGGGCATGAATGTGTATGGATATTAATAGGGGAAGAGGACGACCAAAGAAACGATGGATTGTGTGAAAGATGATATGGCCACAAAGAGTGTAACTTGCGAGATGACGTCAGATAGGAATGGTGGAAGAAGAAGACATGACATCTTTTTCAATAAACATGACTGTCCACACGTTCAAAAATATATGGAGTGTTTATGTCTGAAATGAAGCAGTTTAATTTTATTTTAGACTAGCTTCTGCCCGCGGCTTCGCCCGCGTGGTAAAGGGACAAAAAAAACCAAGGTCTTTTCTTAATATTTTTTTTCCGTAAGAACCTTCTCCTAATAATAACAAATACAACAAAAAAAGAATTAGTGAAATCGGTCCAGCCATTCACGCGTGATGCCGTGACCAAGGAAAACGGGTTTCATTTTTATATATATAGATTAAAATTGAATGATCGTAATAAAAGCTTTAAAAATGGACCAGAAATTTTAATATTCTAAATAAATTCGGAGGTACAAATCAATGCAAATGCAATACCACAAGTTCCCTTGCAATATCTTCGCTCATAACCAAACTATAGTCCAAAAATTTAATAAAATAACAGCGGTAGTACCGACACTGCAATGTAATAAACCTTACACAGAAAGGTTTGCAATTTGTTTCCGAGAATTCGATTAAAGTGTAAGAATGTGGGGTATTAGCGGGGAACGTATTTAAAATGTTATCGTGTTTTGTGCCCTTTTCATTGTCTGTTACTTAGAAGATAGGCACCAGATTCCGATCAGTAATCAGTAATTTTGTATTAAAAAGCAATATTAATAAGTTATTAAGACCTTTTTGATGCTAATTTAGGATGACAAAGATGGCAGGAGGTCTATAGGACACTATAAACCAATATAGCTTATTTATGAATCGCATTAAACTTATTATTACGGGTCGATAGAATTGGAAGAAGAATTGAATTAACTTCGTTCTAGTTTCTGTATTGCCTGATTTTGCCATAACCACTTAAAAGCATTCGATATTTTCTATGTATTCTAGAAACTGTTTCACCAGCAACCGCAAATGCAAGACAAACAAAATTTCAATTTTAACATCGCCACCAGGGTTAAATTAGTTTTAGAAATTGTGATCGAAACATTTAAGGTCAACTGTATATTATTATGAAACTTTTTCTTTTTATAAATTACGTTATTTAGACCAGCCCTTATAATTACTTAAACAGGTTGATTGAAATAGTAACATTAATTTAAATTAAACTTGCGGTCATACCAAAATAAGAAATCTTTTAACTACTTCAAAAAGGAGGTGGTTTTTGAGAAAAAATAATTTGTATCCGCAAAATAATTTGCAAAATCGGTTTCTTACATTACCCTGTACAGCGTCACAAAATTTACTTCTTTATTAAATTAATATATCCATAAATATACATTAATTTATATTCTAACCGAAAAATCAAGTTTAAATTACTCATAAACACTATTCTACAAAGTACCTAGTAATATTTAGCGCAGACAAAAACTTAACTTGCAAAGTAGTTCAGTTAATTCTAGTTTATCATTGTTACTTGCGAAGTGGCGAAATAAACGTACCTGGCTTATCAGAGATAACAATTGTAATACGGCTGTTACAAAGTTTACTGTATAAGAAAATGTCTGGAAAGTTTGGGGGGTGTCGTTTCAAAATGAATTATGTGTAAAATTCCCTTTAAAATAGCATTGAAAACCGCGAAACAAATGACTTTAGACGAGACGATTGTATCTAAAATGAAATGAAATTGTCTTAGAAAGCAAGACGTTTATTTTTTAAACAAGCAGCGGTTTTTTTATATATCATTAAATAGTGTATTGTATAGTATCATAGATCAGTTAATGCTCAATCCAAATCCTCAGTCATATGAATAAAGTAAAATATATTAACAGAACCATTTTAAATCCGTGTCTGAAATGAAATATTGAGTGATGTATTTTTCCGGGCTTGGCCAGAAATAATTATAATAATACTGTCCGGACCGATTTCGGCCACGGCGGCTAGTGCTACTATGACATCAGCCAGCTACGCATGACATATTGCTATGCATAAAAGTGTACGCAACACAGGTGCACTCTCTGTTCCTTTATCTCATAGCCCGATGGGACGGCAATTCGAAACGACCAAAGAGAGATCTAAGACACACATACATGTTTTCCATTCTACATGCTTTCCAAAGACGGAAGCTGTAATATTATTACAAAAACCCTATCAACATCCGAAAAAGTGGGGATCGAACTGGAGACCTATGACTTGGCAGTCCTGCGGTCTTACCACTTGGCTATCACAGCTTCAAAAATATTTAACATACGTTTTATGCCATTTTCCTGTATACCAACCAGCTGTATGTAGGTTATATACCAATGTGACATATATTCTATTCTTTTACATTTATTGTATGTCTCATTTTCGGGAACAATTTAGTCATTCGGTTCATTGCTCTCTATCCGATAAGTATGCAATGCTTCTAAAGAAACGTTTACACCGCGACCTACATGTTGGAGTCGACTGTCTATTTTGCAGAAATACTCTGTATATAACAAAAAAACATACGAATAAAAAAAATACAGTTAACAAAATGAAATGCAAAATATTAAATTCTCAAGATGTTGGCAATATGTTGACCATTCTTACGAGGCTCTTGGTCTACACCTATGACCGCAAATATACGCTCGAACTTACACTGACCATGTTATTTGAAGGCAAAATGAATATATCAAATCTCATATCTGTGATTGTTTGTAAGTCTGGTAATCCACCAAATATGGTCATGATTAGTTGATTTGACTACACGTTATAATGGACCTTCCAAAATCTCTTCGTGTAAACGTAGCTTAAGTATTTTCTTCTGTATCTTAATATCGATGTCTGTTGTAGCGTGTAAGTGGATTGTCTTTATCCGGGTCGTTCATTGATAACAACTCGGTGACTCGGAGCTGACTGGCATATGTAATTGTTAACCTACTGGACGATATTTGTGATTCGTTTAGTGTTTATGCTACTAGAATATCTGGAAGAAGGTGTATCAGGAAGAGTCATGGTGTGTTTTAAATAGAGATGATTTAAAACGCGGAGATTTAAATTTAAGATGGTGTCGAGACAGTATAATTATAGGTAGTCATAAAAGTGTGAGAGAAAGCTGTTCTTTTAATAATCCAATTAAATCAATGCCCTTCAAAAATGTACATTTATTGGACCAAAAGTAAAGCAATGAATGAAACCTCTTCTAAACACGTATAGGTATTATTTTCATAACAAACACTCGGCGACTTTGAGCGAAACTTTCCGCAACATTACATAAGTGGCTGGAGTAGTCTCAACTATGTTTACTAAGAGAAACGATCCCCGAATCAGATTAGGCAATATTTATGTCGGTACCATTCCATTATAGGAATTCTCAGGCCCATTTAACTGCTGGAGACATTGTATCAACAGCGAGAGGCCCTAAAAATATAACGGAATGTTTGCTTGGTCGAATGAAAAAACAAGAGACTGTTGCGAAGTGTAGGAACTTTGTGAATTCTTTCGAAAGTACGAGTGCCCTATATACTCTGTTTGTTTATTTACTGTCACGTTGTTTAGGGAGAAATGACGTCTATATATAGGTAGGTACGACGTATAGGTATATCCTTACTCTTACATTTCGGGGTTTATTTTAGGCTCCATGTCGTTGCGAGTGGTTTTTGTTTTGTTTTTGTTCCGACGGCTTTATTGTCGCCCAGGGGAAATAGGGATGCGTACTCACGACAAGACAGCCCTGCTTTCAGTTATTAATTAAGATGTTACTGATTCACACAACAAATAACTCTCGTAACGTGCAAAATATTTTTTCATCGCTGTCTTCAGCTTGGTACGTGTGCAAGCTGTGATAAAGCTGGCTGGACACCTATTTTTTACAACGTAAACATAAAATCAATAACGCAAGACCTCAAACTCGTTGACCGTAACTAATTGATATTACTACGGCGTTATCAGAGGGACGCACGGGATGCACACGGCGGGCGCCATCCCGCTCAAGGCTGCAACATTGACTCTCGCTATTAATAACTGAACAAAGCCTTTTAATAGCCCGGGACACCGGGATCTCGGGACCCCGGGGCCCGGGATGAAGGATCAAACTCCCGCTGAGGTCAACTGCTCCCCTTCTTATCCTTGGGATCAAAGGATGTAACATGACTTGTCGATCTCATATTACGTAAAACGTGAACTCTACAAACACTTGCTATAATCTCTAACGGGTTAAACGAAGTGACTTAAAATCAATATTTGTTTGAAGAGATTCTGTTTACTATTTGGCGAAGGTTGTTTGTGTAAGCTATAGCGACGAGGTATTATGATTTTAATTATTTCCTGTGTATTTGAGTTTGTCAATGCATAGGAAAGGGGCGGTTGTTTATTTCTTGTCTGTCAATGAACAATAGACATGTTTAGATAACGGAACGCTATTTCATAAGATTGGTATTTCACGTTTATTTTACCTGCGCTCAAAATAAAATATTAAGAGTTGATCTAGAAGGAAGAAATTCAAAATCAGAACACTAAAACCTAAAAAGGTATTATAAATACGCGAGCATTTGTTTTTGGTCTTTCTAACTAAAAACAAATGCACGCGTCAGTTGGAATACTAGTGACTCGTAGTAATCGTTCTATTTCGATATCCTAATAGACAGTCGAGTCTTTGGATGAACTTTGACTATCGGCTATGAAGTATTAATCTGTGCAGTAACGAAGTAAACTTCGCACAATATTGGTACACTGGGAAGCTTCCTTACAGTGGATGTATTATTTACAGACAACTGCAGTCGTTTGCAAAGTATCGGATTCAGGTGAATAGAAATCGACTTCGGCCTAGCTTGAGAAAGTCTAGAGGTCCTACCATCACTACTAACATATACTATTTAGCAACCATTTTTTTAAGTGTGGAAGGTGACAACGCACTACACAGCGTAGAGCTATGTCTCTCTTGCACGCCCGCAATAATATTACATTAAGCGGTGGTGGTAGACCCTCAGGTAAAAGCAGTTCATTTACATACACATTACAAGTACATTGGTAGAAAGAATTTATTTTGAAAAGGAGCAAGAACTTTTTACATATTAATAATAATCGCGTGTTTATAACTAATTATAAGCATTTGTAGCCTATTTGTGCGTGTGCATG
Organism: Chrysodeixis includens; assembly: GCA_941860345.1. NCBI lineage: Eukaryota > Metazoa > Arthropoda > Insecta > Lepidoptera > Noctuidae > Chrysodeixis > Chrysodeixis includens. The sequence goes on along the minus strand of OW796113.1, from coordinate 4,815,323 downwards.
TGTAAAACAGTAAAACTTTCATCACCTTATAATAATATTGTAAGCTGCAATAATTCATTAAAATGCATGACTAACAATTCTTAGTACTCAAGTGGTTTAACAAGCTCTGAAAAATGTTAACATCTGTAGACAAAACAAAATCGTGTAAAAATTGCACTTTATGTGTCATTGACCTCTAGTGAGTCTCGAGTCTCGACAGACTCGTCATATCACAATCAAGAGCCCATCAAACAAACAAACAACATAAAACACAAAATAAACAAGTATTTACTGTATTTTATTTACTTTTTCTACCTGAACAATAGGCACTGACGTAGCTGTAGGCAAAATGGGCAATAAAATAGGAACTTCAAAAGGTCCTAAAATCGCAGACGTTTGTGTCGTATAGTTTAATGAGGACGTTCACCGCTCAGATTAGTGTTACTTAGATCTAATCTGTAATTTGAGAATGTTCAGATTTAACCTATTGTTTTGACGATCGAGATCTTGTTACCACAAAATACGTCAAGTAGTAATGTCGTTGTATATATTACCTGTAGGTTAGGTTCTTTCCTTTCTAGAGCTCGTTTATTTATTTATTTATTCTTTATTGTACACGAACATTTAACTGAATCTTTGAAAATTAAATGATGATGAATTGACGTAAACAGGCGTTTTCTTTTGTTTAAAATTTAAAATTTTATTAAGCTTATTCCTTCACATTTTTATTTTCAGAGCACTAAACGACATGACGAGGATGTACGTTTTTTTTACGCTTTTTCCTACAAATCTTAAAATATTGAGAAGCTCATGGGATAACACGTATAAATTCCAATAAAAGTTAATAAATGACTCGGGTTAGACACGATTTGGTAGAGAGGGATTTCGTGTTCGATTCCTCACAATGGCCGTTACTGCAGTATCTACAAGTACCTTCCTCCAAGCCATTTTTATCACAAGAAACGTACATTTTATATATTATCAGTCTAGCGACTCGTACCATCTTCATCACCTTTTGTACCTTCGACACTCTTGTTATTCTAATGTACATATAAACATTCCTCTTGAAATTATATTCATTTTCGTATCTCATTTCCTTATATATTAAAAAAAAACCGCAACAAAATCCATTGCGTAGTTTTAAGAGTCTAGAGTCGTAGATCTAAGCATACATAGGGATGGTCTGACGCGGCAACCGACTTTGTTTTATATTATAGGTATAGTGATGCATCTACGAACATGCATTATGTACCTGAAATATATTTCCAGTGCCTAGAATGGCAGAATACTTGCAGAATAATTGGATATTATTTTATGACAAGAAAACGCTTGCTACGAGTCATAAAACAAATTTTAATACCGTGCCCATAATAAATGCAGTTTGTCATTATATTAAAATATGTACATACTATATTTAGCGTATAGTTAGTTTTAGGTTGTTATTGCTGTACCAGCTTCTTCTCCACCTATAAAATCATATATTTGTCCAGGACAAACTTTAAAAGTACGAAACTCAAAAGTATGGAAATAAAAACCAAAGAGTCGAGGTCTTTACAACTTTTATTATTTCTGGTTTATTGAAAAGGTTTATACAAGAAAGTTTAACGTTGAGATGTTATTTATAGAAAAAGTTGTACAAAATCGGTACGTAGGAAAATCTAAGTATGGATACACTACCTTATCTTAATGTTAAATTAAAGAGATAAAAACTCGCATACAAAGAGCTTACCGTACACTGGCATTTAACTGCAAAGCGGTATAAGATAACGTTTTATTAGGTTCAGAATAATGTATTCTCTGCGGTTCTAGTTCGTAAGACTCGAGGACTTCCCACGCTTGATTTTCAACTATGCAGAGTTGTAAGTACAGTTTGGATCTCAGCTGAGCCGGGGATTTATGCACTGAGAGCAAACAGACGTACGTGCCGAGACACTTGAAGCTGCGACGAAGATGGGAGAGCCTGTCTTCCAGCTCAATCATCCTAAATATAAATGTTAAGGCATATTAAACTCTGTGTTACACGGAATAAGGGATATATTAGCTTGTTTGGAATAGATTATGGCACAGATTTTCGAGTTCGCATCTGTTTTAGATAAGTTTTGGTGCCTGGATTAGTTTAATGATGAATTGATGCATAATAGGACATTGTTGAGGTGTATTAAAAACCAATTACTAACGCATAGCAAGGCAATAATTATGTTACTTATTCATTCACTGTGATTTATAATTATTTTTTTCGACAGATTTTCGTCGAAACCAAGTTGGTATGGACCTAAGTGCAAAGAAAGAGAGCCAGAGTGCAAGTTTTGATTGCATCACTGAAGTATACAACATATAAATGACAATTACCTAATAAATTTAAGAACACAACTCGTGACCCCGCGACCACGTCAGCTCTTGATTAAGGACTCTGATTTCATCAAAAACTATTCTAGTTGTCGATAAATATGTGTGAGTAAGCCGTATAATTAAACAATTAAGAAGATGTAATTACGGGGTACAATGTTTTTTTCCTAATCAGTTCTGGCGTCTAAATGTTTGTACGTTAAACTGGGAACAAGTACGTGTAACTCACATACTCTTACACGAGAGCAATTCAGCACAAAATAATGTATTATGTACGTTAGCGATACTAGCATTTTTAGAGCAATTTTCGAGGTTTCCGAGCAGCTCAGCGCTTGGAAACATCTCCATTTAGTTGTCCATCAGATTTTCCAAAGTTATTTTCAGAGAACTTTTAGCTGAAGAAGGGTCCGAGGCAGCTTACATTTACACTGCTTTGTTCGAGGCTGTAGATATATTTAGCCATTTATACAAAACGTTTTTAGCAAAGAGTTCAGTGCAGAGTAAAAAGAAACTCAGCGGAGAAGTTTTGTGAATTTGAAAATAAACTTTAAAAATCCTTTGACCCTCGGAATCGGTTTGCGGTGAAATTGAAGCTTTTGTTTGACCTGTATTTAAAACTAGCTGTTGCTCGCGACTTTGCCCGCGCAGATGTGGGTTACAGTTGCAAAAACATTTGCCCCATCTTATTGGTTCTCGGGGTGAAACTCTAATGACTTCAACCCACGCCGAGGGTAGTCCGGGGTGTCAGCTAACTCCATACCAATATATACTCTACTACATACCAATACTCGGGTACAAACACTCATCCATCCATACTTACAAAATTAATAATATTGGTAGGATAATTAGACTACATTTTACCTTATCAACTCTACTCCAGTTTTTGAATTTTCGTTTCACTTTTGTTTCTCTTATCTCAAGCGATCTCCCGAATCTAACAAGAAAACTTCAAGAGGTCAACAGCCATCAAATTATTGAAAATACTTTTATCTTCATCACAATGAAACAAAGTACTTAAAAGTATTTTTCCTGGTCCTCAAACAAACTTTTGTCTTTAGTGTTTTGTTTTTTCGACTCTTTAATCGACTTGACGAAATCACTTCGTGTAAGTTCGGCTTTCTTCGTATCGTATACGATCAGCAACAGTAGCAACAGTTAACATAAACAGCTTTTCAAAATAATTGTACACAATTAAAATCAATGAGTTGTGCTGTTTAGCTGTTTTGCTATTTGATGACAAAAGGAGCTCGATGCCTAGTACCTACGTCCTATAATTTAAACATATTAAACACCAATTCCTGAAAGTCACTGAATTCCCAAAAATACTGGCCATTTCTAAATGGGGAAAAATAGTTCTAACCGAATTCTATTGCAGATAATACCAAGGTTGCTATTTTTTTTTATTACAATTTAAAGGCATCCCGTCACTAATAATAAATTCTCAACCACTTTCTCCTCTTAGTTCATAAACGAGGTTTTATTAGAATGATCTAATAATGAATATAAGTTAATGAGTTTTGTTGGGATTTTATAATTGGCTTCACTTGCATTCGAACAGGTGCTAATGCTAATGCATAATGTTTATTGTTGGAAAGGTGTTAATTAATTAACAAATAGCGTTTGTGTTTACATTTATTTTGCTCGTTTGTAACGCTTGCATTGGTTTTGTTAACTCGTGCGTTCATTTTGAGTTAAATAAACTTATATTTTGGCTAGTTTTACGTTTAATTTGACTGCTAGCCTTGAAATTAATTCTAAAACATGGACAAGTTAAAAATAATAAACATACCATGACTTTCACACAGCACCAGCAAGTCTCAAAGTTCTAAGCAGAGCTTATATTGTTAGTACTAGACTTATAAATTTCTAAATTTATACATATTATAGATAAATTACACCCTGACGCAGAACAAAAAATCGTGCTCATCATACTAACATACAACCGACATTTGTCCTGGGTGGGGATCGAATCCATGACCTCTGGTATAGCAGTCAGGGCCACTAACCACTAGACCAACATGCCTGGGCCACCCTAAGCTATTCCACTGCTCAGTAAGAGCTTCCACCGAATCACTCGTGGTGCTTTCCAAAAAAGCATTGTAACGTAACATTCTCGGTGGTAAGATACAACCAATATAAAAAAAAAACCACTTTGACCTTTAAGATATACAACGTTGATAAAAGCGAGAGGCATTAAATGAAACCACATATTCTGTATATCATTATAAGGCTACACACACACAAAATCAAATCAATGTAAGCAATATTTTTATAATAACTTTCGTGAGGATGATTCATACTTAAAACGTTATAACGGTTTTACTCACGCGTATTTATCGGGATAGCCCGACTAGTTTCGGGACCCAACCGGAGCCAACTAGATAACTATGCCTATAAAACTTAGTCACCTAATCAGGAAGATACAGCATGTTCAAACTAAAAAAAAACTAAAAAAATATATCCTGTGACTAAACTATTGCTTACATTGATTTGATTTTTGTTGTGTAGCCTTATAATGATATACAGAATATGTGGTTTCATTTAATGCCTCTCGCTTTTATCAACGTTGTATAAGCTTCAAGCCTTTATAGCTTTTCTATCAAGCTGTAAAACTTGAACGAAACTAAACAACAGATACATTGTATGAGGTAGTAAAACGGTGGCTACCGGTGCGTGCACAGTACACACGAAGAAAAAGATTACTAAGTCTACAAAAATTTTATGAATATCCATTTTTAAGATGAAAGCTCCTGAACTAATAGAGCAGGGAGATAAGACGCCTTGGTATTAAAACTTTGGATTTTTGTAAAAAACTGAGAGATGGACGCGAGGGACCATTTTTATCTTGATTTCGTTGTAGGTAATACTTGTTAATTAGGCTAAAGGTGTTTCCAACTTAATGGTAATGTCAGTAATAAATATAGAATTTTCTTCTCAATTTATTGCTACGGTTCGTATTTGATTTACGCTGAATGTACAATCTTATAATAGTACTGACCATTTTTTCACTTGAATTTCCACCTGTTATCCATGATAAAAAACTAAAAGCCCGCACGGTTACAGTTTGTGTAATAATATAATGTAATATCACATGTGTGCAGCCAATATAAATTGACACCAGCAAATTCGGTGTCCGAGAAAATAAATATGGGCGTCCTTGATGAACGACGTAAGGTTTACGAAGCGCAGTCGTGCGTAGAAACGATGATGGAGCTGCGGACATGACCGGCTGTATTACATATCGTGCTGAAGCAAAAAAAGTCGGCAATCATTGTGTAATTTTTGCTCTACAATTGCTAGCATTTGTTGTTTTATAGCAGTTATATATCAGCATAACAAAATATGTGTAAAATACCACAGTGGCATAAGTTTGCTGATAATATCATTAGAGTCAGGGGCCTGGTTATTCCCGGTGATAAAAAGGATCTACAAATAAAAACAGCGAAAAGAGGTTCTTACATGAAAAGTTGGAGATAAAAATATTTTCTCATAGAATTTTAAAGCAATTCACGATTTTTCATTGCGATATAATTGGTCTATTAACAAATCCCTGCCGTAGCTTGAATAGCCCATACAAAGATATTCGTTATTCCACTGCCGGTGAAGCACTCAAGGCAATTTGTGGTGGCCATTAAAATGCTCTGCAATACACTGCGAGCCCATGGACCGGAGCCATACAACGTGTAGCAGAAACATCTATTGCCTCATAACTTTATTACCAGCTTCGGTGCTTGGAAAAAGGTAATTTTCTTCTAGGAAGTCTTAGACAGTTAAAATCAACGAAATTATTATAAGTCACTGAAAATGACCACGCAAAAAATCGTCCCAACCCACCAACAGATTTTAAACGTATCCCATTTAATACATCATGGTATCATGATCATTTTTTATTATGACGACATCACCGTAAGTCATAGGGTTAACGTTAATTAACAACAACAAAGAAATGTTTAAAAATACTAACCTGAAATGTTGTTTTTATCAAAAATGTACATACTTACATAACACACTTTAATATTTTTGCTATTAATACCTAAAATGTTCAGCTGAACCATTGTGTGTTGTAATTAATAACTAAACGTAGTTATTTTAAAAAATAAACACCCTTTTTCAACTAAAATGTTTTTATTTTTTATTAAATAATCCCATATATTTACGGATAAAAAATCCATATTTGTCTTTTTATGGGACTTCATAATTATATTAAAACTAGTCCCAAGTCTGTTGGTGCTTGGGACAGAGCCCATATAATTTTTTACATGCTCCTTTAAACGAATAACATACTGGTCCGCTGGCCTACTGGTCTACTGGTCTACCGGTCTACAGGTCTACTGGTCTACTGGTCTACTGGCCTACTAGTCTACTGGTCTCCTAGTCTACTTGGTCTTGTTGGTTTACTGATCTTCTGACTCAAAATCAAAAGTTTTTTATCTCGAGTAGGCCTTCTGAGGCACTTTGAAATGAACTCTACATGTCTCCTGGTCTACTCGGTCTGCTGGTCTACTGGCCTACTGGTCTACTGGTCTACTTGGTCTTGTTGGTTTACTGATCTTCTGACTCAAAATGGTCTGCTGGTCTACTGGTCTACTGGTCTTTTGGTCTACTGGTCTACTAGTCTACTGGTCTACTAGTCTACTGGTCTTTTGGTCTACTGGTCTACTGGTCTACTGGTCTTTTGGTCTACTGGTCTACTAGTCAACTGGTCTACTGGTCTTTTGGTCTACTGGTCTGCTGGTCTACTGTGCTACTAGTCTACTGGTCTGCTGGTCTACTGGTCTACTGGTCTACTGGTCTACTGATCTACTGGTCTGCTGGTCTACTGGCCTACTGGTCTTTTGGTCTACTGGTCTGCTGGTCTACTGATCTGCTGGTCTACTGATCTACTGGTCTGCTGATCTACTGGTCTACTGGTCTACTGGTCTACTGGTCTACTAGTCTACTGGTCTGCTGGTCTACTGGTCCACTGGTCTACTAGTCTACGGGTCTACTGGTCTTTTGGTCTACTGGTCTACTAGTCAACTGGTCTACTGGTCTTTTGGTCTACTGGTCTGCTGGTCTACTGTGCTACTAGTCTACTGGTCTGCTGGTCTACTGGTCTACTGGTCTACTGATCTACTGGTCTACTGGTCTACTGGTCTGCTGGTCTACTGGTCTACTGGTCTGCTGGTCTACTGGTCTACTGGTCTACTGGTCTACTGGTCTACTAGTCTACTGGTCTACTGGTCCACTAGTCTACTAGTCTCCTGGTCTACTGGTCTTTTGGTCTACTGGTCTGCTGGTCTACTGGCCTACTGGTCTTTTGGTCTGCTGGTCTACTGGTCTACTGGTCTACTAGTCTGCTGGTCTGCTGGTCTACTGGTCTACTGGTCTGCTGGTCTACTGGTCTACTGGTCTGCTGGTCTACTAGTCTCCTGGTCTTCTGGTCTACTGGTCTACTGGTCTCCTGGTCTACTGGGTCGTGTTGGTTTACTGATCTTCTGACTCAAAATCAAAATCAAAAGAATTTTATTTCGAGTAGGCCTTCTCGGGCACTTTCAAAACGTTACTGACTCTAATTTTGCTGCCTTGACACCTGTTTTCTGGAAGCACACAATTTTTTAGTACTTTCATTTTATGCTAGAATTTCTATTTCTGCTGGTCTACTGGTCTACTGGTCTGCTGGTCTACTGGTCTACTGGTCTGCTGGTCTACTAGTCTACTGTCTACTGGTCTACTGGTCTTTTGGTCTACTGGTCTGCTGGTCTACTGTGCTACTAGTCTACTGGTCTGCTGGTCTACTGGTCTACTGGTCTACTGGTCTACTGATCTACTGGTCTGCTGGTCTACTGGCCTACTGGTCTTTTGGTCTACTGGTCTACTGGTCTACTGATCTGCTGGTCTACTGGTCTACTGGTCTGCTGATCTACTGGTCTACTGGTCTACTGGTCTACTGGTCTACTGGTCGACTGGTCTACTGGTCTACTAGTCTGCTGGTCTGCTGGTCTACTGGTCTACTGGTCTGCTGGTCTACTGGTCTACTGGTCTGCTGGTCTACTAGTCTCCTGGTCTTCTGGTCTACTGGTCTACTGGTCTCCTGGTCTACTGGGTCGTGTTGGTTTACTGATCTTCTGACTCAAAATCAAAATCAAAAGAATTTTATTTCGAGTAGGCCTTCTCGGGCACTTTCAAAACGTTACTGACTCTAATTTTGCTGCCTTGACACCTGTTTTCTGGAAGCACACAATTTTTTAGTACTTTCATTTTATGCTAGAATTTCTATTTCTGCTGGTCTACTGGTCTACTGGTCTGCTGGTCTACTGGTCTACTGGTCTGCTGGTCTACTAGTCTACTGTCTACTGGTCTACTGGTCTTCTGGTCTACTTGTCTACTGATCTGCTGGTCTACTAGTCTACTGGTCTGCTGGTCTACTGGTCTACTGGTCTGCTGGTCTACTAGTCTTCTGGTCTGCTGGTCTACTGGTCTACTGGTCGACTGGTCTACTGGTCTACTGGTCTGCTGGTCTACTAGTCTACTGGTCTGCTGGTCTACTAGTCTACTGGTCTTCTGGTCTACTGGTCTACTGGTCTGCTGGTCTACTGGTCTGCTGGTCTACTGGTCTACTGGTCTACTGATCTATTGGTCTACTAGTCTACTGGTCTGCTGGTCTACTAGTCTACTGGCCTACTGGTCTTTTGGTCTACTGGTCTGCTGGTCTACTAGTCTACTGGTCTGCTGGTCTGCTGGTCTACTGGTCTACTGGTCTACTGGTCTGCTGGTCTACTGGTCTACTGGTCAGCTGGTCTACTGGTCTACTGGTCTACTGATCTATTGGTCTACTAGTCTACTGGTCTGCTGGTCTACTGGTCTACTGGCCTACTGGTCTACTGGTCTACTGGTCTGCTGGACTACTGGTCTACTGGTCTACTGGTCTACTGGTCTACTGGTCGACTGGTCTACTGGTCTTTTGGTCTGCTGGTCTACTGGTCTACTGGTCTACTGGTCTACTGGTCGACTGGTCTACTGGTCTTTTGGTCTGCTGGTCTACTGGTATACTGGCCTACTGGTCTTTTGGTCTGCTGGTCTACTGGTCTGCTGGTCTACTGGTCTTTTGGTCTACTGGTCTGCTGGTCTACTGGTCTACTGGTCTTTTGGTCTACTGGTCTACTAGTCTACTGGTCTACTGGTCTACTAGTCTACTGGTCTTTTGGTCTGCTGGTCTACTGGTCTACTGGTCTACTGGTCTACTGGTGTACTAGTCTACTGTGTACTGGTCTACTGGTCTTCTGGTCTACTTGTCTACTGATCTGCTGGTCTACTAGTCTACTGGTCTGCTGGTCTACTGGTCTACTGGTCTGCTGGTCTACTAGTCTTCTGGTCTGCTGGTCTACTGGTCTACTCGTCTACTGGTCTACTAGTCTACTGGTCTGCTGGTCTACTAGTCTACTGGTCTGCTGGTCTACTAGTCTACTGGTTTGCTGGTCTACTGGTCTACTGGTCTGCTGGTCTACTGGTCTGCTGGTCTACTGGTCTACTGGTCTACTGATCTATTGGTCTACTAGTCTACTGGTCTGCTGGTCTACTAGTCTACTGGCCTACTGGTCTTTTGGTCTACTGGTCTGCTGGTCTACTAGTCTACTGGTCTGCTGGTCTGCTGGTCTACTGGTCTACTGGTCTACTGGTCTGCTGGTCTACTGGTCTACTGATCAGCTGGTCTACTGGTCTACTGGTCTACTGATATATTGGTCTACTAGTCTACTGGTCTGCTGGTCTACTGGTCTACTGGCCTACTGGTCTTTTGGTCTGCTGGTCTACTGGTCTACTGGTCTACTGGTCTGCTGGTCTACTGGTCTACTGGTCTACTGGTCTACTGGTCTACTGGTCGACTGGTCTACTGGTCTTTTGGTCTGCTGGTCTACTGGTATACTGGCCTACTGGTCTTTTGGTCTGCTGGTCTACTGGTCTGCTGGTCTACTGGTCTTTTGGTCTACTGGTCTGCTGGTCTACTGGTCTACTGGTCTTTTGGTCTACTGGTCTACTAGTCTACTGGTCTACTGGTCTACTAGTCTACTGGTCTTTTGGTCTGCTGGTCTACTGGTCTACTGGTCTACTGGTCTACTGGTCTATCAGTCTACTGGTCTACTAGTCTACTGGTCTACTGGTCTACTGGTCTACTGGTCTGCTGGTCTACTAGTCTACTGGTCTACTGGTCTACTAGTCTACTGGTCTACTGGTCTACTGGTCTACTTGTCTACTGATCTGCTGGTCTACTAGTCTACTGGTCTGCTGGTCTACTGGTCTACTGGTCTGCTGGTCTACTGGCCTACTGGTCTGCTGGTCTACTGGTCTACTGGTCTGCTGGTCTACTAGTCTACTGATCTACTGGTCTTCTGGTCTACTGGTCTGCTGGTCTACTAGTCTACTGGTCTGCTGGTCTACTAGTCTACTAGTCTTCTGGTCTACTGGTCTTCTGGTCTGCTGGTTTACTGGTCTGCTGGTCTACTGGTCTACTGGTCTACTGATCTATTGGTCTACTAGTCTACTGGTCTACTGGCCTACTGGTCTTTTGGTCTGCTGGTCTACTGGTCTACTGGTCTACTAGTCTGCTGGTCTGCTGGTCTACTGGTCTACTGGTCTGCTGGTCTACTGGTCTTTTGGTCTGCTGGTTAGTCTCCTGGTCTTCTGGTCTACTGGTCTACTGGTCTGCTGGTCTACTGGTCTGCTGGTCTACTGGTCTGCTGGTCTACTGGTCTGCTGGTCTACTGGTCTACGGGTCTAATACTATAATGCTGATATTTACTTTAGTAAAACATCCTTCCTATTAATAGAAACCATCTATAAGCATAGAAATAAAACACAGAATTAGTACTTAATTTATAAAGATATGTATCTAGGTTAGGTAAGGTTTTGGTTGGGTTAGGTTTTGGTTAGGTTAGGTTTTGGTTAGGTTAGGTTTTGGTTAGATTAGGTTTTGGTTAGGTTAGGTTTTGGTTAGATTAGGTTTTGGTAAGGTTAGGTTTTAGTTAGGTTAGGTTAGGTTTTGGTTAGGTTAGGTTTTAGTTAGGTTAGGTTAGGTTTTGGTTAGGTTAGGTTTTGGTTAGGTTAGGTTTTAGTTAGGTTAGGTTTTGGTTAGGTTAGGTTTTAGTTAGGTTAGGTTAGGTTAGGTTTTGGTTAGGTTAGGTTTTGGTTAGGTTAGGTTTTAGTTCCGTTAGGTTTTGGTTAGGTTAGGTTTCGGTTAGGTTAGGTTTTGGTTAGGTTAGGTTTTGGTTAGGTTAGGTTTCTGTTAGGTTAGGTTTTGGTTAGGTTAGGTTTTAGTTAGGTTAGGTTTTGGTTAGGTTATGTTTTGTATAACCCAACCTAACCAAACCAAAACCTTACCTAACCAAAACCTAACCCAACCAAAACCTAACCTAACCTAGATACATATCTTTATAAATTAAGTACTAATTCTGTGTTTTATTTCTATGCTTATAGATGGTTTCTATTAATAGGAAGGATGTTTTACTAAAGTAAATATCAGCATTATAGTATTAGACCAGTAGAGCAGTAGACCAGCAGACCAGTAGACCAGCAGACCAGTAGACTAGTAGACCAGTAGAACAAAAGAACAGTAGACCAAAAGACCCGTAGACCAGTAGACTAGTAAACCAGCAGATCAGTAGACCAGTAGACCAGTAGACCAGCAGACCAGTAGACCAGTAAACCAGTAGACTAGCAGACCAGTAGACTGATAGACCAGTAGACTGATAGACCAGTAGACCAGTAGACCAAAAGACCAGTAGACCAGCAGACCAGTAGACCAGTAGACTAGTAGACCAGTAGACCAAAAGACCAGTAGACCAGTAGACTGATAGACCAGTAGACCAGTAGACCAAAAGACCAGTAGACTAGTAGACAAGTAGACCAGTAGATTAGTAGACCAGTAGACCAGTAGACCAGCAGACCAGTAGACCAAAAGACCAGTAGACCAGCAGACCAGTAGATCAGTAGACCAGCAGACTAGTAGACTAGTAGACCAGTAAAACAAAAGAACAGTTGGCCAGTAGACCAAAAGACCAGTAGACAGTAACCTAACTAAAACCTAACCTAACCAAAACCTAACCTAGCCAAAACCTATTCTAACTAAAACCTAACCTAACCAAAACCTAACCTTACCAAAACCTAACCTAACCAAAACCTAACCTAACCAAAACCTAACCTAACCAAAACCTAACCTAACCAAAACTTAACCTAACCAGAACCTAACCTAACCAAAACCTAACCTAACCAAAACCTAACCTAACCAAAACCTAACCTAACCAAAACCTAACCTAACCTAACTAAAACCTAACCTAACCAAAACCTAACCTAACCTAACTTAAAACTAACCTAACCAAAACCTAACCTAACCAAAACCTAACCTAACCAAAACCTAACCTAACCAAAACCTAACCTAACCAAAACCTAACCTTACCAAAACCTAACCTAACCAAAACCTAACCTAACCAAAACCTAACCTAACCAAAACCTAACCTAACCAGAACCTAACCTAACCAAAACCTAACCTAACCAAAACCTAACCTAACCAAAACCTAACCTAACCAAAACCTAACCTAACCTAACTAAAACCTAACCTAACTAAAACCTAACCTAACCAAAAAATAACCTAACCAAAACCTAACCTAACCAAAACCAAACCTAACCTAACTAAAACCTAATCTAACCAAAACCTAACCTAACCTAACTAAAACCTAACTTTACTAAAGCCTAACCTAACGAAAACCTAACCTAACCAAAACCTTACCTAACTAAAACCTAACCTAACCAAAACCTAACCTAACCTAACTAAAAACTAACCTAACCAAAACCTAACCTAACCAAAACCTAACCTAACCAAAACCTAACCTAACCAAAACCTAACCTTACCAAAACCTAACCTAACCAAAACCTAACCTAACCAAAACCTAACCTAACCAAAACCTAACCTAACCCAAAACCTAACCTAACCATAACCTAACCTAACCAAAACCTAACCTAACCAAAACCTAACCTAACCAAAACCTAACCTAACCAAAACCTAACCTAACCTAACTAAAACCTAACCTAACTAAAACCTAACTTAACCAAAAAATAACCTAACCAAAACCTAACCTAACCAAAACCTAACCTAACCTAACTAAAACCTAATCTTACCAAAACCTAACCTAACCTAACTAAAACCTAACTTTACTAAAGCCTAACCTAACCAAAACCTAACCTAACTAAAACCTAACCTAACCAAAACCTAACCTAACCTAACTTAAAACTAACCTAACCAAAACCTAACCTAACCAAAACCTAACCTAACCAAAAACTAACCTAACCAAAACCTAACCTAACCAAAACCTAACCTTACCAAAACCTAACCTAACCAAAACCTAACCTAACCAAAACCTAACCTAACCAAAACCTAACCTAACCAAAACCTAACCTAACCAAAACCTAACCTAACCAGAACCTAACCTAACCAAAACCTAACCTAACCAAAACCTAACCTAACCAAAACCTAACCTAACCAAAACCTAACTTAACCTAACTAAAACCTAACCTAACCAAAAAATAACCTAACCAAAACCTAACCTAACCAAAACCAAACCTAACCTAACTAAAACCTAATCTAACCAAAACCTTACCTAACCTAACTAAAGCCTAACCTAACCAAAACCTAACCTAACTAAAACCTAACCTAACCAAAACCTAACCTAACCTAACTAAAAACTAACCTAACCAAAACCTAACCTAACCAAAACCTAACCTAACCAAAACCTAACCTAACCAAAACCTAACCTAACCAAAACCTAACCTAACCAAAACCTAACCTAACCAAAACCTAACCTAACCTAACTAAAACCTAACCTAACTAAAACCTAACCTTACCAAAACCTAACCTAACCAAAACCTAACCTAACCAAAACCTAACCTAACCAAAACCTGACCAAAACCTTCAGCTTATACAATTCCTTTCTTTAAACGTATTCTTTGAATTTGAATTGTATTTTCTTCAATTTATATAGAATGTTTGCACGGCGTGCCATTTTATTTGGTTTATAAATACTGTTTTCACCTGTGTCGACTATTGAATTGTTGTTACGCAAATCATTTTCATCAAATTTGTTTGGTGCTATGGGATGAATGTTATGGAAATCATATTCGATATAATTCTGTTGTAGATACTAAAACTGTGCATGTTTTAATTTAAAAATATAATTTTCATGAAAGGTTAAGCAACAAAAATAGCTCATTACTTTGATTTGACGCAGTCCAACATACATACGGAATGTTGACATATTTTTTTTTATTCTGCAGAAGCTGTATGATTACATTTATTGTGAGATCACCCTTTTTTAACGAAAACAGTAATTAACTTATACTATTTACAGAATGAGTTTTTGTAAAAACTATTTATTTTTTTAAGAACTAGTTATTTTTTAAGAAATAATTTGACACGTCATATTTAACGCCTTAAGAATAGGTGTCATGAGTTTCGTATTTAATCACAGAGCTTCTACTTACATAATCATAAACTGTTAGAAATTCTTCGTAATCATATCAATCAAATCATAATCGAAAGCTTAGACTAATTTGAATAAAAACTTATTTTTGTAGTTTTGTTCCTGAATTAAGTTTTTTTTACATTATAAATAATTAAAATATTTAAAAATGTACAACTTAATACATAAATAAACTCGAATCTCGGTAATTTGTATCTTTACTCATGTAACCAATAACGAGGACCCCTGGGTGCGGGCATATCGGGTGTATCAGTGCATTGCGGCTAATTGCATCGGCGTTCCAAGATTTATTGGCTACGAGTAATTATATTACGGCGGCGGCATTGTGGTGTAACACGTTCATTACTCCCTGCCCCGCTACATTAATGGCTAATATCGCTAATAAAGACGGGGATGTACCGGACTTTAGTCGTGAAGATTTATAAAATTGTTCTTTCTTAACTTAACATTGCTGGGATATGAAATTATTAGTATTCTCATTCAAGTGAGTTCAGTACATTTCTTTGTAAATGTTTACTTATTTAGAGGTTAGATTTTAGGTTAGAGTATATTATTTTCAATTATTGTAATAAAAAAATTACAATATCAGATATTTCTTCTTCTTATTTCTGACGACAATATCTAAGATTAATTTGATTAACGCCGCTAAACTATAGTTTACAGGCTCAAATAACCAGGCCCAAAATATGCATTTATTCCCTCTTAATAACCTCAGTTAAGTTGATGATCAGCTTGTAGACGATAGAAACTGCATCAAAAAGTCAAATACTTAAAGACTGCTGCATCATACACACTTATCTTCAGGATACCTATTCCTATATAAGATCAACAACGCCAGCAATGCCGGCATACCACATTATTACGAAGCACAACTGTATCATTTCATTCCCGCGATATTGTTCGGCCAATACCATTATCTGGCTTACCCGTGCGCTGCACGCTGCCAATGCTATGGTCGTTCTGTCTGATTGGCGCCTCTCCAACGCTTCCAGCTGATTACTGTCATCCGCAGATCCAAATTACTTGTTTCTGTTGTTCTAAATTGTTGGTATGAAGAAGCTTATTTTTATTTAAAATTTTATTTTATTTTATATTTTTCGCATGTAATGTATCAAAACACAATATTATCATGATTAACAACTTACCTTTGTATATAATAAGGGTTGTTCCACAATTTCCCCCAAACAAAAGTTATTTACATGGGAAGATTTGTGAAATAAGTCAATTATTCAAAATTTTAGGGGGGGGTTTTGTGGGACTATTATTGTTGATTCGAATTTTCCCCCCTAAGGAGATTAATTTCATGGTAGATTTATGAAATTAACCCGGCATTAAGTACACTGTTTTAATGTTTATAGTAACACTCTTAAATTATAACGTAATTTAGTACATGAAATCTTTAACAATTAAGTTTATTATTCATATTTTAGTAAAATTCATCTATAAGAAAAAATAATGTGACCATAGCATAATTGTTATTCGTTATGAACTTAAACCTAATAAACAAATATCAAACAGACAATCCATTTATAAGATAGCTGAACCAGTGACAAACAGATAAACCATTCCATTTCATTTCGTCTATGCAACACTAAAAACGTTTTCCAATTTGTTTAATTGGATTAGTGTTTGCCTTTTTAGCCGACGAGTGCCGTTATACCGCATGCATCGCCATACAAACGATTAAAAAAACATTATGACCTGTAACGTGGGCGTCGGTCGTGTTGCCCGTATCGCTCGTGTCGGCCGCACGACGCATGCGACAGGGACTTTGTTTGCGTTAAACTTTATCACCTTTAGGAACTCCACTCTATATTTCAAAGGTTCGTTTCGTTGAAAATGAATGGAATACGTGAAAACCTACAGTTTTTTGGATGCTGGGCTCATAATTTGGAACGTTTGATTTTAATTAACGACGGTTTTGATCCTGCAGTAGCACAGATATAGATATAGTGCGTGTACAGAGAATCTAAAGTGTTTCTATTTCTAAACGAACACAAATGAAAAGAAAATTCGGAATTACAGAGTAAGTTTTATTTTTCATGTAAATCCTAATTTGTTGGTTGGTTAAGACTGGTGAAATAAATAGTTACGTAAAGTACTTTGAGCTTGTTCAAATTAATGTGTATATGTTTTGCAAGAAGTGGCGTCAACTGTCTATTTCCTACAAAAACAACACGGCTGGTCAAAATAAATACTCACCGGATACCCATAGGAAATGTCCCGGACTACATCTATGTGTACAATATCCATTACTCGTCTATGGAATGGCACTGTTTCTATACTATGTCGTTATCGGTTTAACTATAATTTCGATTATTGAAATTGAGACAAAAGATTCAATGTCATATTTGATGACATTGAATCTTTTGTCTCGTTAGACTATTCGTACCTAGGTTTTTCTATAGCGCATACTGTATGCAATGATGATGCTCAGAAACATTTTCATTGCATACATCGAGATTTATAATTAACTTATTTTTTCCCATGATTCTGCTCGTGTTTTTGTTGGTGCGAATATTTTTAGCCTAAGTGTTTTTTTTTGGACTTTAGCTGTCCCCGTACCAAAATTTATAAAAAAGAAAATGTAGAACAGTGTTTGCTTCAAAGCGTAACAGAGCGACAGTTACATTCACCCCATTACATATAATGGATAAGTATTTATTTTTTTTATTTACAATCTCTTTATGAAAATAATGCTAAAAAGCCCACAAAACGAGATTAATGGTTTAACTATAGGATTTAGCATGAGATCAACTTTTGTAAGTAAGTCGTGAGTTTACAAAAATAAATCAAAGAAGATTTATTTTTGTAAACTGGAGTTTGCTGTACACATGTAAAATCAATCTGTATGAAATAGCTACATAATAAAGACAAAACAATTCCTATTACATTAAACGTGTTGTTCGATTTAGACACGGAATATTCTAGATCGAACCCAGAAGCAATACGGGGAAGGTCGAAACAATATTAGTTCAACGTGGGGACAGAAAAAACATGATCTGCCACTTCATATAATCGAAATTATACAGCGCTAATATTATTATAGGGACGAAATGTCCTCTTTTAGACCGCAATACTTCTATGGCGACAAGATATGGGAAAATGGACCTTATTGCATTGACATACAGGTGTTGTGGTTAAAGTGTATGTTTAAGTGGTCGCCTTGTCTGTTTGGGTCAAGCTCTCAATTATTCGGAATAGACCAACTAACACTACAGACATTTTCGTTGGATAACATACAGACTCACAAGACGTCCTGTAAAAGTATACATACAGTCACAACGAGCTCAATCACTTTTAAATTGCCGTCAAATTTTCAATACTTCGAAACGCAAATCGGTAGAAGACAGAAATCACAGAAAATAAATTGTTATTGTTATAAAATATGGAACTTTAAACTTTAGGAATCGACTACATTTTTATTTTTCAATATTTCTATCAAAATTGTTCCCCCACTGGGTTTTACAGTTGTTTTATCTCATGAACATTAATCCCGAGTCCTAAATAAACGGTTGTCTGTAAACCTGTTGTTATTCCTTAAAGTTTATCTTGCTCGCTGTAAAATGGACCAGTTGTGTGTTCTGTCTTGTTTTATTTGAGTATACTTATAGACCATATGGATACAAAGGAACCTATTTGTTCAGTATTGTTAAATATAAGTATCATTTAATTTAAATTAGATATAATGATGATTAATTAACTATAGAAGCTGAATAACTTGTGTTTTTATTTTTTGTTATTTCAAGCAAAGGAAAATTAAATTCATTGAAGGTGTCAAATGCTGATCTCTTCGAAATCGTAAGTAAAATATGGATGAGGATAATGAAAGATAGATCCGCGTGGAAATCTTTTCGTTAGGCTTTTACCCAGGTTATGGACATCATCAGGCCGAGATGATGATGAGGAAGTAATGATTAAAGGTGAAAAAGATATTCGGTTCAACACTAGTTTTACAATAGCAGCTCATTCTTACCGGAAGAATTATATATTCTGTGTGGTGAATCTTAGTCAAATAAAACCGGTGCCGCTTTGAATATGGCTAACTGTAGTATTGGAACTGAGCCAGATAAATAACTGGAAGTTATTCTTGCGCCAACTGCAACTTATTCCGTCGCTGGCGAAAACTTCGCGAATAGAACACATCTGCCTATTCTGTGAGTAATGAGCGTGTCAGAATACCTTCTGCCATTTTTGTTGCAAGATGTATTAACAAGCTAAACTATAGATTCCCTACTTTTAAAATGTGTTTTGCAGTAAAGCCTAATTTTAGGTTTTTATGCTTTTTGGACATAGCAATTTCCTACTTCGAAAAAACAAAACGTTTTGTTCTGGTTAGAAGGACAACAATTATACATTATATACAATTATACATGACCCATTTTTTTCTGTTTTTTTTTTTTTTTTTGCAGAAACTTATTTCTACTGTTTGTTAAAGTAGTTCGTAATTTCATGTTATTTAGGGATTTTCCCAGTTAAATATATGAACAGTACCATGAACTGCAAGATTTAAATTTAAAGATCAGTACAATTAATAAAGGTTTTGTCAGATGATAACATCATTAATCCGGTCAGCGTTGCCGGTCGTAAAAATGCCAACGAAATTATTAAAAGTTTGTTCAAAAGAAAAATGCTTGTGTGATATTCAATTGTGTTTGAGATTCCTCTAAAATATCCTTATATTTAAACATATATGTTTAAGGTTCGTTTGCACCCTCAGGCCAATCACGTTCGCTGTCCTATTGTGCATTTGGTTTTACATTCGCTCGTCTTCTTGATGTTGTAGAGGATAATACTCTTACACTTTTATTCAAAAACGAAATTTCTTTCCTTGGACTTTGAGACTTTGAATAGGATGTACGTATGTGTTCAGTTTGCTCTACTTAGATGTACACTCAATAAAACAATTGAGAGCAATTAAGATGGACTACCTCTTTGGTGACAAAATTGCCTGCAGGTTTAGTGTTACAAATCTCGTTAGAGTGACCTATTATAGTAGCAAATTCCATAGACATATCGGTAGCATGTAAAATATGTCACAAAATATAAACATTCAATACACAAAACAAAACAACAACTTCCTTAATTTTTTCACAGCCTCACCTTCGTGTCTCCATTTTTGGCTCTACTTACGTTTCCACAGCAACATAAATCTCCAACCAAACCTAAAAATAGACGTTTTTCCCCACTGTTATTAAAATTCACATGAACAACATTCCCCAGTGAGATCTCTGGCAGTAAAACGTTTATCTGATATCATCAACGATTATGATCCGCCATCGCTGACTTTTCTCATTCCGAGTCGTGACAGAACTTATTCTGTAACTCATTTGCTACAACATGAGGAAAAAAACATAATTTAATTTCGTGTCTTATAAAACTAGTGGGTAGATAGAGTTATTATATTTTTGTGACAGGATTTGTGACTGATCCTTAGTAAAAACTCATTGGGCATTTTTTTTTGGGTAAACTATCTGTACCCCATTACATTTTCCCCATTTGTATAGCACCATATACTTACTTTGTGGTGTGTGTGTGTGTGTAATTGCTACAAGAATCTTATGGCACAAGGTCGAAATCGGAACTAATGCATTTAAGAAAAACTGTCACTTTTGACAGACAGTTGAGTTGATTCACAATATCGCGTTGCGAATATCACACAAGCGCCCTAATGTTAACGTCAACGTCCCAATAGATTCTCATAGCTCTATAATTCTATTTTTTTCTGATGTAATTCTTATTGTTTTTACTTAGGCAAAGAGCGACAGGCTTAAGAAATAAAAACGAATACATAGAAAAAATACTTTATATAAATTTTATACGACAAACCATTTAAAATTAGTTTTTACATTTAATATTATAATTTACTTTATTCACAATATTGAAACATTACAATTACAGCTGTAGCGAGAAGTATACATATATTAAGTGTTTTAAAACATATCTGAATAGTTATGTACATCATAGTATACTATATAGGTACTACATAAGTGTTAGACAGGCACACTGGTATGATAAACAAGGGTTACAAGACAATTGAGACTAGTAAGGCCTTGTAGGCTAATCACTATCCGAAATTAACATTTAATACTTCAAAAGTATATGATCTTAATTATGTTACATTATAAATGAAGAGCAGAGCTTGTACTATGGGTTTCTTAAAGTGAAGAGCCTAGAAAATGTTACATCGTATAAGTATGGTGATGAATAGAAAACGTTAATTGTATGGGAATGACATTCCTTTTTAACATGTAATGTGACTTTGACTTGTCAGTTTAATTTGAGCGATCTGGTCAACGTCAGCGCTTGGAAAAATGTATCTTGTCTGCAGATCTACCGGGCTTACCTTAATGCTCAAAAGTTAATTCATAGTTGTGGAAGCGCGACAATGTACCACACGATGTATGCGGCGTCTTTCTTTCACAACTGCGATAATATTACTGTAAACGATGGTGGCAGGCCTTCAAACAATGTTTTAAGAGCTCATAGTACGCGCCCAGGAAAAAATCAAACCATTAAAATGAGTTTCGAGTCTACCTTAAATAACTAACAATCTAATCTTTAAAATACGTAACATCCATTTAATAAAACATCCATACAATTGTGATGAAATTAAAAGTGTGATCAAATTCGTCAGAATGAGCAATTTTTATGTAGAAGGATGTCAAGAAAGTAAATAATTTTTATAAGTAAATGTAAATAATATTATCTTCTAAAGTCATGGAAGAATAAAATTATAATGTAGGAACTATTTTCTTAGACATTATATAGATTTGGAATGATTTATTATAAATTATTGAATAAATTAAAACAGCAGATTTTTGGTACATAACCATAAAAAGAGGACTAGATGTCAAAATAATACTCGTGCTTGAAACATTTTTGACTTCTGTTAACTGCAGAAAACTAATAAAAACTAATCTTTGAGGTAAATCTATAATAACAAAAATATATTATTTCAGTAAAACCTTTGGCTAACTTTAAATAATCTTAAAACTTAACAGAGTGGGGAGGAATGTTCAGATTACTATGACAAACTATTTTACAAGCATCTAATATAATTTATGATGTCATAAGATGATATTGATGAACAAAGTATGCTAGCTGGGTGCTTATTCTGTAAGTCAAAACAAAAAGAAACTCGCGGCTGGTCAATACATACTTTAAAACAGAGTCGTTTTCCACTGTCTGTCCCTTTGTATGACCTAGACCTTAGACCTTTAAAACTATGCTCTCTTTTAATAGATAGAGTGATTTAAGAAAGAGGTTTATATGTATTGCACCCGTGTGAACCTGGAGCGGTTCGCTAGTTCAAAATATTTTTACCAACCGTGTTAAGGAGGTAATTAGTAACCAATACTCAATAGCTTAGATACAAAGGTTAAAGTTACGAAAAACATCCGTCAATTATTTTAGTCTGAATGCTGGTGTAAGCAGTTAGACTTACAGAAAAAGGACCCTAATAATTATCTTGGAAGACTTGAATCAAATTCTAAATTCAATTTAGAACTGTTGAAACAAATAGTTGGAATCAAATATAAATTTAACTTTTGATACTTTTAATACAGATTTAAATATACTTATGATTTTATACGTTGGAAGGGGTAGACAACTCTACCTAACACTTCTACAATCCAAATAATCTAATTTGAACTCAATATACGTTACTGTATACTTTAATTAAATACGTGTTTAGTCAATACTTTAGCTAAGTGATAATTGCTACCAAAACAAATAACTGATAATAATATTGGCAGTTCATTTGCTAGCACTGTTGTTTTCAGCACTGAACATATTTGGTATTATTACTGACTATTCAAATGTTATGTACGAAGTATTTACAATATGAAGCGCATTAATTCCCACTCACAGTATTACACGGAACTACATTAAGCGTATGGAATGACATAAGTATGTACACTGTACACAGTCTATATACACAGCTAATCAGTAAATCACAGCTCCTGATTGATTTTTTTGACATGTGACATGTTATGACTAGATAAAAAGTGGTGGCACGTTTCAGACTGCCTTGATTCGGACGAAAGACGTAAAACATTGGCCTGCAATAATTTGACTAGATACGTCACTAAGTTAATGAGAGATCACGATCGTTTCACTCAAGGCAGTCTCAAACGGCCAGCCACTCGACACACAACACTACTTTTATATACACTGAACACTATTCTATTAGCCTAACATTAGTTTGAGATCACTTCAGCTTTGGTTTGGTAGGTCACTTTCTTTTTGCTATTGCGTTTGATCGAGGGGTTCCTACTATCGCTGTCTAAGCTCACTTCACTGACGGACTCTGCGTCGGGGCAGTAGGGCACAGTGTCGGCGCACAGGTGTCTCTCCACGCACTGGATGGGCTCGTCGAAGGAGGTGTGCTCGATGGCCCTCAGACGGTAAGGGTCCGGGCACGCGGGCCGGTCGCCGCCGCGGCGGGCGCTCCGCTGCGAGCGGCGCTCCCTGCATCAGGAGCAGCGCGCGCGCGGCGCCCGGAACGTGCCCGCGCGCGCCTGATGTCACAACCGACACATCTCGTGCTGCGACACCGACGAGTACATCATCGTCGTCACCGGGTACTGCAATACACGATAACATTCATTACTCAAACGCCTTCCCCACAAAAGTAGACACGTTTATTTGAAACCATAAAATACGAATATTATTGCTTTGTAACATAGACTTTTTATTGGAGTCGTTAAAGCGGAAGAGGAGCAATTCATCGGAGTCATGCAACTGACAACACGTACGAAGATAATGTATGTTTGTACTGGAGTGGAATGTGTATAAAGTTTTTGTTTAACGTTATATTGTGTTGTGTTTTAGTGTAAACAGATATACAGGCTTTGAAGTTTAACTTTAAACAACCACCTAGACATGTATTTTCCTTTTATATTCAAAATCAAATGCAAAAATAAGGTCTGTAAACGAGTATCAATAAGTTTAATAAAACATTCGTTCATGCGGGTTACCAACATGTTTTTACGTAGAGTTTCACAATGCACAAGTGTCAGAACTTGAAACTAATGAACGTATGGCCACAAAGATAGCGTGTGTATGCGTGACAGACCGTAATTAATGATTTATTATATCAAACATCATAAATAGGTAACAAACGTGGTATAATTATTACGGCACAGTTAGGTATTCATTGATTCCCAAACATGCAAACCAGTGATTATGACTTAGAAAAAACACTGCAATTAATCTTGTGTAGAGGGCCATGCAAAGTCTTATACAAGCGATGTTGTTAGAATGATAAAGGAATGACAAGCGCTGAAGAGTAGTTAGAGAGTCGGGTTGTATCTCAGTAACACGGAGTGCAGACAAATTGTTGTAAGAGCGTGGACAGTAACAAGTAACAAGGGCGAGGGCACACGAGGGCACACGACATGAGTGCAACACGTGAGTGATGGCAGTCTGCACGTACCTCTATACCGTGTCCCTCACTACCGAGACTTGGTTACATCTAATGTAATATCGCCCGAGAATACACAACTCCTCCATACATAATTGCCTCCTAATTGGTATAAAGAAACTTTTGGAAGATACGAATTAAGTCCTCAAGGCACTTGGAGAGAGAGATCGGAGCGTATAAAAAGCTGATTCGCTATATGTATGTTTGTTCGCAGGAGTTTTGTCTGAGCTGTTGTATGCCCATCAGTTCACTCGATGAGTAATAACGGCGAGTTGTGCGTAACTGAAAAGTAAAGAAAACAAATCCATGACTATTTGCGGCCTGTTGTAATATACTGCTCTTAATTCCGACCGAACTTTGTGAAACTAACTCGTGTGAATCCGATGTGAATAATTAATGTGTTCTTATTAAACACGTGTAGGATTACCTTGATTTTCGAATCGACTTAAAGTCGTAAGGATCAAAGAGTAGTTTATCAAACAGGCTTTATAAAAAGCTTATCATTTGCAACCGAAATTATAAATTCCTTTGAGGTTTTCCGCTAGACAAACCTGTCTATTTTAAACTCACTTGGGACTGTTTGAAGCGGAGCTGCGGCTGATATTTCCGACGCAGCTTCCTCGGGCAACACACGCACAGTATTCTAAGAAAAGCCCTGAAACAACAAAGTCAATGTTTAAGTAAAATGATTAAGGGGTTACGTAATTAAAGGCGGTCCAATTAACGAATACAGACCGAGCGCTATTTGCGGCGATATTAATAGATAATTGTAATTAAGTGAAGTGATTCCAAATTGTTTAAGAGAGTTGTTTCAATATAATTTGGAATTACTTTTCCTATTAAGGAATAGTACCGAAAGAGATTCCTCAGGTACTTATGCCGAAACCATTTAAGAGTATTAGGTAGGAAGTAAATTGAATAACATTATTGAGGTAGTAGGTATACGTTTTAAACATTGTTTTAGATCGAAATAAGCAACTAAGACAAGAATATTTGTGTGATATAAAATTACCAATTCTAATTTTATATCATTCAACCCCACTGAATATGATTTATCCGATGTATGAAAGT
Source organism: Chrysodeixis includens (assembly GCA_941860345.1). Taxonomy (NCBI): domain Eukaryota; kingdom Metazoa; phylum Arthropoda; class Insecta; order Lepidoptera; family Noctuidae; genus Chrysodeixis; species Chrysodeixis includens. Next base: position 4,789,994 of record OW796113.1, on the reverse strand, counting down.
GACCCTCCCTTTGTGCAGTATATTATCGAGGAGGTCAAACAAAAAGTGTCATTTTGATCTATTTGAGTGGAAACAAAAAGTATTATTCAGAGAGCCAATGTCCACTTCTTAAAGTTATATTATGGCGGTTGTGGAAGCGGGACAGAGTAATACACGGTATAGCGTTTCGTCTCTCTTCCTCAACTGCTAAAATATCACATTAAGAAGTCGTCGTAGGCTTCTTGATCGGGATCACAGAAAAGTAGACCAATAAAAGTAAACTTATCAAGAACATTAGCTATGATAATCGCGAATGGAGGCGAGGGCAAAGTCCATTAGTATTGTAATTCCCTTGCCCGGTTTAATAGGTCGAGGAGAATTCGATTAAAACACGCGGTTTAAGATTTTAATTATGAGCGAGAAAACAATGTTTCGGCTTCTCTCTTTCTTCTCTGTTTTGTAATGTAGAGTTTTATTTATATCTACATGAAGGTTGCTTTATAAGTTGATCTTATTACGAAATCAAGCAATCATAAAAAAATGTTGCTCTTAAAATAATTTAAAACAGTTATCAGATTACGACAAAGTTTTCTAGTTACAAAAGCGAATTACCTTAAGTAAGTTAGAATTTACGAGATCAGATTGTACACTCTCATTTTAGAGAGCGATAATTTTAATAAGCTAACCTTCTCGTGACACTGTTGTAAACAGGTTGCCTTTATCCGGAACAAATATTTAGATGACCCAAAAATATTCTTTCCCTGTCCACCTTATAGGATTACTTAGTTTTATCGGTATCGCGACTTAAATCGATTACAAAAAACAAGCGAGAGTTCAAAGATCAATCGATTTGCGTATCTCTCGATACATCGTTCCGTTCAAGTCCTCAGGTAAAAGTAAATTAACATTCCGATCAGACTTAGCATTCAATTTTTGAATCGAAATTTCAATCTGGAGATTCCATGATTGTGTCAATATTGATGTTGTAGGATGTAAGGTCGAGGGGTATTGATTCAGTGCCGACGTGACGCGGAAGAGGCGTCTGCTAGTACACTCCGAACATCCTCGCATCCGCCGCTCTTTAATCAAGTCTGTTCTCTATAAATACAGAGCTACAAAACTATAGAGCAGTACCAGTGTGCCTCGCGTGTAACTCTAGCTCGCCAGTTGCCCGTGTTGTGAAAAAAGGTTAAAATATGTCTGTGAATGCGCTTTGCATTTTGATGTGTTTTTGTTTTGCAGAGTTATGATATAAAAGGTTTTGTGCATGCCTTTTTAGGATTAAGGTAGCATAAAAGTGTTGGATAGCGTTTTTGTTTTTAATAGCTGTGTACTATAAAACAACCTAGTGTCCATTTTTGATGCTCTTTCAATTGTTATATTTGTACTAAAAACAACCATTCACCAGGTTTTTACTTTACATTATTCATAAAATGTTAGTAAGGCCTAAATAAAAGATGGGTGAATATACGTTTGCTGAATCTTTTTTTAAATACCCTCCGGCGGGGCTACTCTAATTTCACTATTACAAAGGGAAGCCCAGTAAACAAGTAATGAAATTTCAATTGTCGAGCTCTCCATAGGCGGCTGCAGTGAATATAAAGGCTTCTACAACAACAACTTTTATAATTAGTACATAAGGTTCAAATTACCATGAACGTACCACTGCAATACAAAAATTTGACTAAAAGTTTTCCTAGAGCATTTTTTGTATCAGAATTTCAGGGAATCCACTTTTGAAATCCCAATAAAAAGTAATGCCATGCCACGGGCAGCCAGGAAAAACAAACAATAAAGGGGCATGTTAAGTGTACTTGTATATACAGAGGCAATAGGCCGTTTCGACAAAAACGTAGGTACGGAGTTAAATATCCCGATGACAAAACAAACAGGGATATTAAGTGTTACTTTTTTAACAGATCAGTGCCTGTACTGTAAGCTCTTAAAACAGGACTGTTGTTGTGGAAGCGAGAGGACGATATGCGCAGGGTATTGCGCTGTCCTCTTTCCACAATCGCAAGGGCCCTGCTTCAAGACTTCATAGTATAGGGCTAAGAAAAAGATTCTTAGGAAAACACTAGGTAATTTGTACCAAGTAGCCATTTAGTCACGAAAAACGATATGAATCTTGATAATATTTTTCCAACGACTTCTTGTAATGGGAAAAGTAATCGACCTAGCAAGTGTTTTACGATATAACGTTAGAAGCATAGATAATAATTTGTTTTCTAAGTATCATTATTGTGTACTCGAGTAAACTATCAAGTGCCTATTACTACATTATTATTATACTACGTTTATACTGCGATATTTTTTGCTGCCGAAATGTTGGTCACTGTTTTCATAGTTTCCATATTGATACTTCTTAGTTAGTATTTTTTGATGACAAAATGTGTCTGTGTAGTCGTAACAAATAGTCTTCACTGACATGCATTATTATATACTCAGGCCTTTTCTAAGTTCCTAACATTAAAAAAGGGGGGACGCAAGTCTCTAATATCTGACGATTTTAGTAGTTGAACTATAACCGTAGCACAAATTCATACAGTTTTATATATCGCCAAGATCACTGATGTCAGTTTTCGGAGAAGTAAGTCGTCTTTTCAAGCACTGTAATTGACGCTGTCCCAGTGTATATATAGCTTTATATAGTGTAGGCAAACTGTAACTCATATTCCAAGTCCTTCTTTTTATGAGAGCGGAATGCCTTTAGGCTATTGATTATCGTGTTACCTCCTTGAGACATTCGTGACGTTATTGACTTGTTTACAAGGACTGTTTCGGATAATTTTATTATGTAATAGAGATATATTTTGTTAGTTTATTTTCTGAGTAGCCAAAGGAGCCGACGTTAATTTATTTGACATTAAATGATCTTGTCACATCTAATCATATCGTAAGTTTTTATATACAGTAAAAGATGTGTTTTTAATAAAACCTTTTAATCAACAGAATTAATGATACTATTAGTCTTTAAAAAAAATCTTAGATAGCATATTTAGAACAACAAAACTCTATAATATATCTAAAGTAATATGCTAAGAAAAAATACTAAATCGTCTGTAGCAACAACTTATTAAGTTTAAACAAGTGCCCAGTGAATATTTTCACAATATTTGACACCTACATACTCAGAAATATTACGCATCATTCAAAAAAGTACCATATATTAAAGAACACATAACTTTCTTACAGTAGATAATTTTAAATAACACTCCGTTTATCTTAAGGTAAGCTGTAAAACTGAATCTTTGAACTTTTCTTTTCAGAGAGAGGTCATAAGTAACGTCTACTAATCCGGCAGTTAGTTTCATAGTCCTCACCTGCGACCGAGCCAATTATTTTTTATGTTCGTAATCTTAGTGTTACCGACATTATTTATAACGTCTGAATATGTGGAAAATATGAAAGGTTAAAACATATTGGAGTGTCTAGGTATGCTTTGGAAAATTCATATCTCACGTCAGAGAATGTCACTTACATGTTCAGGTTATTTTTGGCTTTTTCAAGCTTTTTTAAGTTTCTTAAGACCTGCCTTAGTGCCAGTATTAGCCTGAAACTAATGTTAAATCGAGATAGTGGAAGTGAGACACTCAACAACAGCAACAACTCTTGTTTAAAAGTTCACACTTGTTTCAACCATTTCTTGTTATCCACAATTGACGAATACCAGGAAAAAGAGTGAATGTATTTCAATTTACGTATTTTTTAACAGTTTGAAAATGAATTAAAAAAACAGGCCGAAGCGAGTGTACGCAAAAAGTCAATACGGACATTTGAAAATGGAATAGTGTACCGAGGTATCTTGCAAACCTGTACGAAAATTGGAAATAAATGTTCAGTATTCCGAGTGGACTGGTTTTGAATCAATCACAGAAATGGGGAAATTTTGTTTTACGGAAAGTGCAACATGATTGAGTAGTTTGTTTTTGTTTACTGCGTTCATCTTTCTACACTATTCAAGAGAATGCGAAAATTTTAGGCGTTGTCGTGTGAGAAAAATACCTGAAAAGGGGAAAATCTATACTCAATAGTGGATGATTTCGGCTGAAATTATAATGAAGATATTATTGCAGTTAAATCGTATTTCCCCCGGAAATATGTAGGTATTTTAGCAGGTTAACGATTTATGCTGAAATTTCAAAGCATCTGCAGTTCCTCTCGAACCTAGTTTGCTCCTGTTTTGGGTTCTAATTGGAACTTGATTCAGTTTGAATATAAATTGCGGTTGTATTGTTACGTTGTTTGACTGCTGAACAAATGCGTTTGTGGCTTACAGACCACACAACATTATTATATAATTGATACTAAACACGTCTAAATGTGTTCTGTTTTATTGAAATGCTAATTTGTGGAGTGATTATGGACAGATGGTTAATTGATCGGTCTATAATTGTTAAAATTAGGTCCGTATTGAGCGTTGAATTTACATAAAATAGTCTGGAATATTCTACATGTTATGCAAAAGGATTATATTATTGTTGTAGTTTTTTTCATATTCGTTGAATATAAAATAATATTTGATATTGTACAAAATCTGAAAGATTTGTTTTGTTACTAAAAGCTTTAAAAATCGTGTATTGGTTTAACTTAAAATCTATTCTATTTCAATATTTTCATAGTTTGGGACTTTCAAAGAAGTTATTTGTTGAAATTGAGTCATGAGCTGAAACTACGAATTATGGAGTTGGACACTGTGATTAATTAGAATTATTTTGTACTCATGTACCCGTAGTGTGTAGGTACATGGATTAACATTTTATTTCTATTAAATACCTCTTCTTTCTTTCTTTCTATATTCTGTTATGATTTATGGAAACAGATTTTATTTACTAAGCTTAAAAAAAGTGCTCTGAACACGTTTAGAGTAAGTGCTGCATTACTCATTGGTCGATCGGCGTTGCGTTAAGACTGTGATTGTGTAATATGTGTGACAACTGGCATCATTTTGTTTACCTTGAGTTACATCCTCGCATGAGGCGAAAGCACAAATAACTATGTGACTCGTAAGTAACTCTTTTTCCTTGTCGTAAAACTCCCATTACGCGAGAATTCCTTAGTCCCGTATTAGTGGATAATACTATACCTACTTATGTAGCTAGTGTGTCACCCTCCTTTATCAGATTTTAACCCATGCTACTCAGTAGTACCATTTTGGGTATAGGGAAAAACATTTTTCAGTTATAACACAGAAATAAAGAAATGATTTATGATGACTACGCGTTCCAAAAGGTTTCGGGAAACATTTTTTTTAATCTTTTATGTATTTTTTGAGTGATATATTATCTACAAATCTGGTTTGAGTGTTATATTATATTTTTAAAATATTCTGAAGGTTATAAATTGTTACAGCATGAAAATTTGCATAAACGTGCCTTTAAATTAAAAAAATCATTGATTTCGTATAAAAATGCGTTTAGATACACATTGAGAAACACAACACTAAGCCATAAAATAGTTAATTCAAAACTTACACGTTTTAAAGCTTTTGTCTAACTGACAAAAATCCTTATAAAATACCTAGAACTAAAAATAAAATACTTTTTCGTAAACAAAAATATAAAACTGTATTGTTATTATAATTACGTAAAATGTAGAGCGCTTTGTGAGCTTCGTTCCTCGTATTAGGGTCCGTTTCGACGGTCACTGAACATTAATTACCTACATAAGCACTCATTATTCTCAACTACAAAACAGTGTGAAACTTATGGAACGTGGAACATTGTTATACAGAATATATTGCCGCTTTTCTACTATGTAAAAAACTAGAGCAAAAAGTTACACCGCAATGAATAACGATGTCTTCGGTAGTAACGTGCGATATTAGTTATGAAGAGGATTCACGTGTCAAATAAATCAGAAAAAAGTTTTTAATGTGATAATAACATAACATTAACTTTGATTTAGCCTAGAGGTTTCATAAATTAGGTATAAAAAGCTTAGAGAAGTTTTAAAAGAACAAAAAACTATTTGCCTTGAGGCAGAAAGGCCGAAATTATTAGCTTGTATTGTACGTATGTAGTATCAATAAATAAATGGTGGAATTTAAAGGATTAAAAAAATGTTTATAAACTTAATAAATCAAAACAAATTACAAAACAAATATGATTATTGAAAACTAGTTTCCTAAAATAGTCCTGATAACATTAGACTGGGTCTCAAAACTTGTATGACGGAGGTTCCGAGGCAGGAAACTTTTGTACTCAATTATCCAGTTACAGTTAGGCTACGATACGTAGCTGCGTAGCATCCTTCGTACTACAAACAGCTCCCACGCGACTCGTTACAATAATGGGTCAGTTATTTAAAGATTACACGGATCTGCTCGGTCTAATTTTGAAGTTCTTTTATGTGTTACTCTTGTAGAATAGGCGTGGGTATAAAATAAGGTTTTATGGGCCTCGTTAAAATATATTTTAAAATTTTATTTGAGTGCGCTTTTATTTGAGTGAGCTTTGTTTTTGTGTTTTACTTTTTGCTATTTTTTTTTGATAAGTTGTTATTGGAAAGAATAGCGACCATTTAGTGATAAAACAAAAGCAATAAGCACTTGCTATAATTTTATATCTTTCCTCCCTCATATTCACACTCGCGAGACATATTTATAAAAAAATAATGAGATATTACTAAATAAATACCATCAACAAATACTATAAAGAGAAGAAAAAAAAATAAAAAAGTTTTCTCAGTGCTCGGCCCCACGCGACCGAGTCCGATCCGTTTACCCTATTCTACCCTATTAAAGTTATCTGTTAGAGTAAGCTTCTCAATAATCGCACAAACACCGCTTCGTTAATTTTATTAGTGTACTGTGTGTCTACCTCCACATCCACTGGGAAAACTATTGCAGTTGTGAAAGAGAGAAGAGCTCTACACCGGTCTACGCCAAGCTACGGGCTACAGTACTACGGGTTACGGTGCTACGTCGTAGCTCGCCATCTCGCTTTTACACCTACTATAGTGGCACTTTCAGAGTTGGTGGTAGGGCCCCAGTAATTTATGTGGTTTGGGCGTAATGTAATATGTAGCTATCCCGAATCTGTATCCGCACGCTCAACCGGACCGGTCTAAGTTGTTTTACGATTTAATGGATTAGTGTAAAGGATAGTTGGTTGTGTACCTTTGAATGTATGATGTTTGTTTTGTTTATTATGCTTTTGTAAATAATATTTGAAAATTCCGCTCAAATGCTTTTGAAAGGTGGTGTGTGGAATTAAAAAAGTTCTGTCGACTTTGAGATTTACAAATAAACATGGATTGTGTGTCGCGATTCATTGTTAATCGTACTTTTTTTCAAGTAGACCTATGTACCTGTAAATTTTAAAGGTAGGGTAAACGCAGGTATTAACGACCCCCTTAAGGCAAATTTCAAAATCAACCGTATTTTTTTAGTATACTGGTTCGTCTGAAGATTCATATTTTAATTTTATATGCTAGTATTATGTATAAAAAACAATATTTACTAAACCAAATACTTTTAAATATATGATTATCATGTAAAAAATAATTAATAATGTGACTTAGTCGATTGTTGCCATTACCGACCCATTAACGATTGTGAAGCTATGAAGCGGCTGTGAAGCTATTAACGATTTTTATGCAGCTATTACCGATCGTGTATGATAAGGGATTGATCCAGCGATGAAATTTATATAAACTAGTGATGATGATGATTATCGATCTTAATAAAATAAAAACATAATAAAAAAGTAAACATTTATTCGTATTTTTTGAATACCGGTATTTTTAATAAAACAAATTAGTACCTCTTAATACATATGAACTAAATAATTATAAACTTTTAAATTAATTAATATAATACTGTTAACACATATTATATATTTTAATTTAAGGATTTCAAACTCTTTCAATATATCTTTATGATATTGAGATCATAATCATTTTTAGAAAATTATAATATTAATCATCACAGTCATTGGTTATATTTCCCGTCCCGTTTGTCTCGTAATATAGTTTTGGGAATATTATACCTTTTGGATGCCTCATATACACTTGCACCCACCATTAATTGCTTTAATTGCTTCGGCGAGTAGTGTTTCACTAGGTGTATACTTTTTGGCGCTTTTATTGCTCCACATTTTTGGAAAAAGATATAATTGTATGTTACATATTCCTTTATTCAAGAAGTTGGATTTATTAATAGGTTTACCATTTTGTCATAAAAGTAGATGACAAACTAAATAATCTATAAACGATCGGTATTAGCGTCTTATAGTTGGTATTGCCGACCCTCATGGGTCGGTAATAAAGTATTTAAGTATAAACATAAATTGTATTACCGACTCATAAAAAAAATGTTATTTTAAATGATTTTGAACTTCGGACTATAAAATAGATTATAATAGATTAATGTCACAAAAATACGAACAAATGCACAGTTTTTATACACAAAAACAGTGATCTATTAAATGTAACTACTCAACATCGATTCTCGTAAAATATCTTAACTTTTGTTAAATTGACAACGCTAAAAGGTGAAAACTAGACCAAAAAGTTTAGTCGTTAATAGATTTTTATAAAGACTGATATCTTAGATTTAAAGTAGTTCATTAAAAATCCTTGTGTTAATGTGATATAATAACATAAAAATAAAATAAATGAAAAGTAACGTTGCTGCCATTACCGACTCATGGGTCGTTGATAGCTGCCACGACTAAAACTGATGAAGCTAACACCGTCCCATTTTAATTTAAAGTTTTATAGTTTCAAATTACTTTTTATTAATAAAAGGTCGTCAGAAATCAAGAGTTGACACTTAAATGAATATAATTAGTAATATAAGATAAAGTATATAAGTCATTTGTTTGTATAAAGGTCTTACATAGAAAAGACACGTACTTACTTGAAGGAACAAGGGACAGTACGACAAGACCTGCGTCCACGCTGCCCCCGCAGTAACTGACGTATTTTATCCCTTTTTTTCATAACTACCTACACTGAAGTAAAAGTATACGCTGCTCAAGGAATAAACGCGTGGGTGACTTTGCCTACATATAGCAAAAATAGTTCTGGTTACGTTAAAATTTCGAATTACTTTTTAGGTCGGTAATACCTGCAGATTTTCGATGGGTCGTTAATAGCTGCGTTTACCCTAGTATGATTTATCTATAACCAAATCCTTTATGTTATTTAAAAACATATCAGCCAGTATTAGTTCAAAAACTACCGATTTTTAACTTCAAGTCTCACTATTAAAAACCATATAACATTTTTATTCGTTCTAACCATAAAACTTATACTCCATATAAAACATGAATAGAGGAGTTTTTAATAGCTTATAGTTAATTCCCTTGGAGATCTATAAATCCAAAGAGGTAAGAGAGATGAAAGATCGCTGTTTTACCTGACCTGGATCTATGATGTACGCTATTCCTTTTACTTCTGCTTCAAAGCATTTGGTTATTAAGTTTGAGCATAATTCATATAGTAGAGGTTCAGTTCAAGTAGTAAAACATTTAATGATAACGCAGATCAATCAAAAATTAATTTACACGATACTGGATCGGTAAAAATGGATAGCGTCCTCATATAGCGGTTTCAATTTTTTATATAAATTTAGCCAGTGTCATCATACACTCCCAATAGTTCAATGAAGGCATTCAGATCTGATGAAATGAGGAAACTCATATATCTACATCGATAAACCTTAAAACCGATACACTGACAATAAATACTTTAGCATCTTTCTGATAAAAACTTATCAAAATCCATTTAATTGTTATGAAGACTGATTAGAATTAGAAAACCAATGGCTATTGCTGTTAATAACACTATTTTGAATTATATTCTCCGTTGTGTAACACACAACAGGATACCACAATATTAATCTTGGTTTGAACTAGAATAATATTGACTCATATCCACGTAAGCTTAATCAACTAACTTGGATCAATCGATTTTAATATAGTCAATTTAACTCATCTTTGTGTATGGTCATGTGTGGGTAACTCTTCTTGTCCTTGCTTCTATGCAGTGACTTTGTTTAAAAATAATATCTAACTATAAAGTGCTGGACACAGCCCCTGTTCTGATATAGCGAACGTTTGAGCACTGATCGAATATTTGGAATTCAGGTTTCCTCACTAATTAAAGGTCATACTAATTAAAGTTTTGACATAGAGGTATGCACACAGTAAACATTGTAATATATTATAAATAATATTCCACATAATTTCCGAACAAACTTAATTCACACGATAAAACAACTACCAGTAACTTAAATGACAATGGGTGGTAAACTGTAATGTTGGCAGCATTGCGCCGAGCAAACTTGTCAGTTCCGCCAACACTCGAGTCCGACCGGAACGGGAAGTCCGTCGCAACACAAATGTGCATGTACTTATGTAGGAAGCTAAGTAAACGTTTAGCGAAAGTTTCAGGTTAGTTAGAACTGTGTCACAATATAAATTACTTTGGTATTGACTTGTAGCACAATGTGTTGATGGTCTTAACGGTGGGGGAACTTCGTAATTTGGTTTCTGGCATATACCTCAGGAAGTAAGTCGAATATTTTCTGGTTTTAGTTCTTAAATTATTTTGACTCGTGCTTATTTTTATTTGTAACCAAGGGACCATTAAAAACATGTTTAGGTATATTTTTTCTAGTCCTAACGAAAAGGCACACACAACATACATAGAATGAACAACAAAGCATATTGACTGTGTGGAAAAAAAAAATGTTTGTCTAAATAATTTTAAATGGATATCACAAAAAAAAAAAAAAAATCCTTAACCATCTGAATCAGAATGTCAGGATAGATAAGAACAATGGATTTAAGTGTTAATAAAAATGTAGTCTCAAAAGCTATGTAAGGTTTCTAAAACCCGTCAATACCTCTAACTCTTAATGCTCGTAAAGCAACCAGCTTTCAACGACACAATAGCAACAATAGGCTCTGAACAACAGCACCAGATAGAAATTGCAGGCATTCGTTATTAACTGCCTGGAAACAATGGATACTTGCTGCAGATTGTATTCAGAGCTTGATAAAGGGTGACTAATATACAGTACTTACTACTAAGAGTGTTGTAAACTCCTTGTTTGTCTCCAAGTAAATGTACTGAAGATTTAACAGCAAATATTGGATTGAAGGTAGAATTTGAAATTGTAACCTACTCTTGTTTTGGTAATAAGCAGTAAGAAATACGTGATAAGAATGAGAGAAGACAATATTAAATGTAGTTTCTTATACGTGTATAGTTCAACGTGTTTTTTTTTTATATTTAAATATTGTATCGTATATTCTGGCAATTACTGACAGTTTTAAAGAACGAAGATAGAGACACAGACAGTTTTTACTATCAAGATAGTGTATTGTTTTGTGAGTCGACATCGATATTAGAATCGATAGTACGCTACATTTAGTTGCCACTCGTATTGTGTGTTGCGGTTGTCACTCATTTACAAACCCGCATAATTTAGGCTTGGATGTTCAAACACGGTGTGCTAATCTGTATTTAGAAGGCACAATACAACATGATCAATGCAGCCACACTTCAGTACAACCTTTTAAACATACCCCTAACAAAACATCAGAATTACGGTGATAATAAAACACATAAAAACCCAACGTTGTGCCTTCTGAATTCACACGGTAATGGCGACAAGCCGGTGGTATTCCTAATTTGTTCGAGAGCCCTAAAAATGCTGGCAACGAAGGAAACTGGAAGCCGACACCCAAAACATTCACAATTCATATTTGTCTGCGACTGTGTGGATATGAAATTAGATCATGTTAAGGTTCAGCTCGCACACTATATACTCCGAAAGCAAAATTCTCGCTGTGAAAGCGAGACGCTGCTACGCGTAACGTAGAGCACTGTCTTGCTTCTACAACCTCAGTGGAACTGCTTTCACGTTTCTTAGTACAGGCACAGGTACGAAATGAATAATGTAGCACATATTTTCATAGCACATGCGCTCCAACGAGACTATAAATAGACTTATTTTAAGCCGGGTAAGAACAATTACGTTTTAACTTGCCTGAGTAATTATTTAAATAGGAATCTGAATTAGATATGAATTTTATGCATGGACTTGTTAGTCATTCTATATGAGGTAGCAAAAGTGTTATTATTCTCAGCCACTTTGTGGTTTATGAATGGAATAAAAGCGTTGATATTTTACTTGATAATATAAACTTTTTTGTTGGGATCGATGATATATTTTTTAAGCCCTTTTCTGGATTGTTAATAACGTTTACGTGGGTGTATTGCAGAGTTATTATGCTTGATACCCAACTGTGATAAAATTACAAAGCATCAAACCGTCATCCACAAAGCTTAAAACAAAAGCGACGCGAAACAGGTAGAGCAGCAAACCGACCAACAAAACATAATCATAGGTTTGATTTACAAGCTATGTAGCAGTAAAAACACTTTGGCAATATGTGGACGGTACTCTGCGGTATTGTGGGATGACAAAAAGCCTTCTTCCTGAGTCCTCCCTATTACTCCCATTGCGAGGACGTCCCCTCCAAGCCGTAACAAGTCGTAACACTTTTTATTCGTGAGATTACAAGACCAGTAAAATGTAAAGTGATTTCGTTTTTGGGGTTCCGTAGCAAAGGAAGAAAACGGGACCTTATTATTACGATTCCGTTTGTCTGACTGACTGTTAACATACTATATTTGATGAACCATAATTAAATAGTGAGACAGTTCAAATTTTCACAATATTGACGCATTGACAACCAATACAACAAAAAAAACAGTAAAAAGTATTTGAGGAGGCTTCCTCACAAATCTTTTTGTTTATTCCGGTTTTACCCAATTATGGTACGGAACGTTTTGTGCTCCAGTCCGACTCGCCCTTGCCCGGTTTTATTTCTTAACACGATAGGACTGTTTCGGGATTCGGACATGGTTATGATATGCATAACTATTCGGGATTCGGATTATAGAGATGTTTTAGGACTGGACCTCATAAATAGTTTATACTTTAAGCGGATTGAGATAGCTGTGAATTGTTGAATAAGCGGGAATTCGATGTGGAATAAAAGTCTCGTTTGAAATGTAATAGTGATAGTTTAAGTGATATTTTCCTGACCTTTATAGAAAAGTTATTTCGGATCAAAAACGGTTTGAGATTATTTCTCAACATTTTACTACTTTCGCTAGTGTCAAATTTAGATGGTTACAAACTATCCAAATTGTTTATTTCAAGGTCGATGTGTAGTAAAAATATTGTATTCAGTAATTTGTTACAAACGTATTTGTCACAATACGTAATATCTCTATACTTCTATTTATCGTTTCCTTATACGTACAATAAACATAAACATGAAATAAAGCATCTTCCATAAAATGTACAATCAGAGCATTGTACACAAACGACTGCGACTACAAATACTATATTTATTTTATGTCGAGTGTCATAATATACAAGAATTACGTGAGAATTGCTAGGTCATTACTCTCATTTTGGTTCTAGTGCAGAGAGTATAGAAGATTTGAGTTAAAACTAAGATATTTTTTCAAAGTTTTAAATTAGCTAAAACCGATCAAATACGATGGGCAAACCATATTCTTGTGAAGGTGTCTGAACCATCTCCTTACTAAATTATCAGACCAGGTCTTGGATGTACCATGTCTGCAATATAGTCAAGGAACTTAAGCTATTTGAGATCATAAAATCTAGGTTTCCTCAAAAATATTTCCGACTATTCAATATTGATCTTACAATATTTTACCCATAAATCTCATGAGACTTACATCTTTTTCATCTAAATCACGTAATAATTTACTCAGCTTCTTCTGATGGATCAAAGTCTCAAAGAAAGTGAGCTGGCCATCTCGAGACAATGCCAGTAGTGTTCTCAAGAAAGCGGCTAACACTCGTGGAACAAAAGATAACTTAGCGACGTTCATACAACACCGACTCGAATGTAGGCTGTGGCAAAATAATATTCTGGTTTTGTTGGTAAGAATTGTTTGTTGTAATAATGAGAGATGGATTTATAATTATAGATATAATTAATATTTATTTTAATGTATACGTACAATAAAACTTTAACTTATATGTTTACAAACTCCTATATAATATACAAAATACATAATATACAAATTAGCGTAATGAAATTCGTCAGCAGCATTGCGGGCCGGGAGTGTGCCCAAAAGGCTGATGGCATTGCCACGTTCGGTGGCAATACTTATCCTCTGTGCGTTAACAGATTACTTACGCGTATTTTTCAGGATAGCCCGACTAGTTTATTAAACACACAGGAGTCGACCGAGTAACCTGTAATTAGCATAAAATAAAGCATTTTTCTTAATAACTGATAGAGGGACAATGAAGGATATAAGTAAATTAAAATGTATTAAAAAACATGTAAAAGAAACTAGAGCAAAATAGAGAAAGTAGAAAAAGTCGTTATCAACAAGAGCTAACTTCTTAAAATTATGATAAACGAAAACAATTACTAAAAATAACACAAGGCCAACCCCGCTGTTGTCTAGTCAACATATTTTATTATTTATTATTTTATTTATTTCAACAAGGCACTGAACAAAATTAATTATTTCAGCACAAGGCTACCTATTAATGAAAGTATTTAATTAAATTTTCAGAATATTGCTGTCTGTAGCATGATTTCTATTAAAACTTTTTTAGAACCCATTTCATAATGTTGTTATAACAATTATCTACATGTATCAGAATTATATTTACATGTAGGGTCGGGTGTCTCACAGTGAACCAGGCAGCTACATTGAACCACCGCCGAATCTCGAAAACGCCACGTTGCTAAACCGCGCTAATATGAGTGAAAGAGAGGTATTTACGATCCGTTACTGCTCACTAGTTTGCATGGATATCGTGTGCCAAGTGGTTGTGTGAGGAGCATTTGAAAGCAAATTGACTCAAAAAGTAAATATTTTTTTCCAATTTCATTCTTTTTTAGCTTTTTTCATTTAAATAATATCAATTTATTTATATGTACACTGTATTCTACGGTTATTTAGCAATTAAAAGCGCTACAATTCAAGTTTTTAAGTGATTGGTATGCCGATAATTTTTTGAGATTAGCTATCAAACGTGGTGTGTTTCACAGTGAACCACCTGAGGGTGGTACACATTGAACCATAGTTTATTGTGTACATCCAAGTCGTTAAATGAGTTTTTTTTTCTACAATTGTTTCAATTTGAAAAAGAGGGGACATTCGACTGCCAACATGCTTGAGGCCAAGCCTAAGTGTTAATCTGCATTGATCAGGTGCCATGAAACTCCGGATGCCTTTGGAACCCGATTTGGCTAATTATCCAATTAAAGGATCATACGATTTTAAGTGATTTTAATAAATATAAGACTGATTTTTATTATTACAAAGCATTTGCCTTATAAATTGATCTAGAAGACATAGTTAATAAGGTGGCTCAATGTGGACCATACCCTGGTTCAATGTGTACCACCGGTGGTACTCATTGAACCAAAAATATTTTTTCAGAAAAACCTGTTTTACGCCGAAACTAAAAAGAATATGAGAAATTAATGTTTTACAAAATTGAAGCTAAATAAATATGCTAACTATACACAAAAAGTTGAAGGCATTGATTGAAAATCCAGCCCAATATTGGACTTTGAAATTTACCTGGTTCAAAGTGAGACAACTTACCAAATACCTTTATGAATATAGCTCTAAGCGAACATCTAGTACAATATATTTTACTTTTCTTTTTATTATCCAATTACAGTTATAACCAGCCAAGACACGCCCCTACTTCCAACTAATTCTAATCTCACTTAAGCAGCTGTTTTCACTAACAATTAAGCATTTAATGTTCACTCTAAAACGTTTTCTACAAATAAGAACATTGCAAATTTGTTAGCAGTCGAGATTTTTATTAAATTAAAAAGCGGGAATGCCAGCACACCAATAATTGGATAGGAGTTCTTTTTTTCTACAAAGGTACGTCCCATCTGCTTTTGATTAGTCCGTGTGTAGGTTCTATAAAGCCTTCTTGCTTGTTTTTTCGTTGACTAGACAGTATGTAATTTGGCCCTTTGACAGAAGGTCGCACGTCATAGTAATTAAAATGAAAATACGAGTAACAGTGGGGTGTGAAACATGACACCGACGCTCAGCTCATGATTAAGAACCCCAGTCGGGTACAAACTAAAGGGGATATCCCAATTTCACACGCGACTGATAGGCCATATTTCCATTTTAATTACTTAAAGACTCGTGAGAATTACTATTTAAAATGAAGCGAGTATTGCCATTTGAAAGTTTAATAGCGTAACGGATTAAAACGTTCCCGAAAATGAGCATCTGTCCTTTGAACTAATTTTGTGCGAGACTGCAAACAAGTTTGTCAAACTTAGTAGATTTGATGTTTAGCAAATATGAATCTGGTATGATTGGGTTATATTTATTTATATTACCTAAGGGAGCCTAGAGCGAAGCGGCAAGCTGTTTTCATTAGATTATATCTTGATATTTGAATGTCACGATAAGCCAAGATTTTTCTGACATTTAATCAAGTAAGTAGGTACATTTAGTTTGCCATTTGCGTAATACGTGGTATGAATCCTTCGACAGAGTTCATGTAACCTTATTAAATTATGTGGTAAAAATTGGATGAGCTTCGAAATCACATTGATTCGTTAGAATGCTGCGTTATAAATAATATACACCTAAAAGGTTATTCAAGGAAACTAAACCCAAGAGCCAAAATGGATCTGAAAACCAATGAGCCAGTTTGGTTATGAACGTTCTTTTCTTATTAGCATGGAAACCTCTGTCCAGCAAAAGGCTAATTAAAGACCTTTCTCAAACCTTTAACGATTCAAAACGACGACATCAACTAGACATATGTATATCTATAATATATAAAAATGTAAGTCAACTCTACCTTCTCATGATACTATACACAGCACTCTTGTCCACTTTGTTTGCTATATCGTTTTTTTTTTACTATTAATAAATCTATGTAAAATAAAATCAGGATCGACACTTCTATCTGGGCATAAGTTGTGCAGTAAGTACGGATTGCGTGAGGATACACGCCCTCTCTTATAATTTATTATCTGTGTCAGTTGACCACATCACTAATATATTACTCTGGGTCATGCATCTGAGCAGTAAATAGTAGTTATGTCTTTTCCTGGTATAATTTTATAGTTTTTTTACGAGTATTTCTTTTGACATAGTAGTGAAGAGTCTTTTGTTGTGACTATTTTTGTTACGTATAAGAACTTTGTGTATATCTTTACTAGGACAATTATAATTAATTCATACCCATACTCTACCCTCTCTTTATACTGCAGTATGGACTTTCGCAAAGCATTGGTAAAATATTTGTCACAATTCACACAAGTTATCGCCCATATTATCTATCTAGGCTATGCAGTGGTCACTCTCTAGTGACACAACACAAGCTGAATACAGTATAGAGTATTGTGCACCTTTGATCTGATTTATTTAAACAACTAAAGAATTTGCGAACGAGAGGCTTCACGTGCGTCCGCGAACGAACCACCAAACCTGAATTCGAATTTTACTGAGTAATATTTCTCATTGGAATTTTCCATGTACAAAACAAGTGAGCGACCACGAGGGATTGGTCAAACATCAATCTTCCAAAATTCAATGTATTGCCTTATTATATCTACCTCAGCACAGCACAAAGATCGTCCTTCCCCACTTGATTTTCCACAAGGGAACCAGAGCTAGCCAAAGTTGGAGCGACAAGGGAATTAATTCAGTGTGTACTGTAACGCCTGCGTCAAGTGCTCACTTAGCTCCGTATAGGATACTCAAATATTAGCCTAGTCTCACGTTCCAGCTCTAAGAGATTGTATGAGAATTGACTGACGTGAAGGTAACGAGAGTGTGTAGTCATATTGGGAAATATTGCTTCCAACCACAAAGATAAAAATGAACGCTCGTTGCTGATATGATGATCTTGAACGGTCCAAATATATTTTTTGGGATTTAAACGATGATTATTATAAATAGTGGTCTGATTGACCATTTTTGTGTAGCGGTAGTGTTTCTCCAAAATTACACACTTTACCTACAAGCATATTTTTTTCTCCCAATTGTAAATGAGTAAGAAGATTTGACCATTGATCCTGTGTATATTTTTTTTCATTAATGGTAAAAAAGCGCTCTCTTTAACGTCCGTTGACCATTCTGTTCATATTTTTTTGAATAACCACTTTAGCGAGAAACCTCGCGATAAAAAAGGACTTTGAATTAATGCAGTAGCAAATACATTACAGAAAGTACTCAAAGGATTAAATTAGGAGAGCCCTTAAATATAATGAAGCCGGCCTTGTATAAATTTTAATTTCCTGCAACCATTTTGTAGATAAGGATAATTTTACGTACGACTTGCCGGTAATTATATCCTTCTTATTACTGTTATTTGCTTATCCCCTGGATACTTAAACATAACTCCACTTTAAGACGTTCTATATTATTCTGTCTCTATATTCAACCGCCTTCAAAAAGGAGGAGGTTCTCAATTTGACGTCATCTTTTGTTTTTTTTGTATGTGCTACAAATACAATTAAATAAAAGTCTGAACTACATCTGATGATGGGGTCGAGAGACAGTCGAGAGAACTCCTCCTTGTCTTTGAACTTGAGGCTTAATTACGTTTAAGTAGCCTTTTACTAATCGGCTTTTGTAGTATTTATACAATTTTACCTAACAGTACAAACACAAAATATGAAAAGAGAAAATAAACAAATTGTTGTTTTTCATTTTTCTCTGTCAATAGCTTTAGGAAGGGTTAAAAACGTACGTAAGTTATCTTTAAAATTATTCAAATGCAGTTCTTATTTAACCATTTAAAAGCTTAGAAATTCTGTGATTAAAACAGCATTGAAGCTCAGGTAAAAATAAATCGTCCTCTGCCTTTACTGTTTGTATTTGTTTCATGTATTCTATCAAACGCTAACGTACAAAGTAGCCAACGTAGACAAATTCCGATATTAGCTGTACTGACAAATGTTTCGGGTTCGGTCTGCGGTCACTAACCTGCTTACGAGCGTAGTAAACACGGTTAAAACCTCTTTCGGAGAAATCATTATGCCCAGTATTAAAGGACAAAAACCCTTAAATAAATAGAGCAAATATAATAATATAGTTTATATCAGCAAAAGCTGATATAGGCAGAAATTTACTGTTCCTTTACAAAAGGTTATAGTAAATACGTAATTTAAAATACATTACGATCATCAGCTCTAATCTACTCTAAATATTTTCAAACATTACCCTAAATTTCTGACCTTTCTGAACTCGTATGAACATTTTGGTTTAACAAATTTTCGCTAAGAAAGATATTAACCAGACGGAGTAAGACATCTACACGACTAACTGATAAGACTTAGTGACAATGTTTGGTATAAAATATAACAACCAACAGTTTTGAATTTTGACTCTAATTAGACAGGATTATGAAGTTTTGGTTTAAGTGTATAATTTTATTGAGGTAGTCTTTAAATTGAATGTCTAGTCAAGAAATAGCGTAGAAATGTCTAAAATTCTAGATGTAGAACTAAATAATTTTACAAATATTATAAACGACATGCCCCAGCTTTGCACAGATAATACCATTTATTTTAGTTAAAATAAAGTCACATTGTACTGTCCGTGTGGTGTCCGGATATAAAGAATAGCACCACCCCATATCCTCCACTGGGTGTCGTAAAAGGCGACTAATGGACCTTAAGACCCAGTGCATTGTACCAAGCACCTTGGGTCACCCGAATGGTGGCGGGTAAACAACCAACAATCGCATTCCCAAAGAGGGTTAGTGTCAGGCAGGCGGCCGACTATAAAACCATAGCCAAAACTTTAAGCAACACGTCTAAAAGACGTGTTGCGCCGACCCCAAGTAAAAATTGGGATAAGGGCAGGGGAATGATGATGAAAGTCACATTGTATTTTATCACCATACACTAGATATACATTACATTTAAGAACGTCGTCAAGAAAATTACATTTCAATGGGCGAGAATTACTGTTTTAAAACTATTCGGGTTGTCGCTTTTTATAAGACGGAATCATAAAAGGTGCGGAAATAAAATCAAAAGTCCTCGCGAAAACAGTTAAAAGATCTGCATTTCAAATTAGCGGTAAATAAATGAATAACGGTAGAATTAAACCATCCCAAAAAGTCCACAAAATATAAATATAAATAACGTAATGCAATAAATAAATCGCCCAGCGCAATCTTTCACGTGATGTGATTTCGGTATCGCACATTCACTTGAGATAATATGCGAATTGATGCAATTTGTAAGCGAAAGGCAATCATCGGGCTGTGAATGCATTGTGCTGTCGGCTCGCACATAATTGACTGCGTCGTTTATCGCCGTTTGTATTGTCAGAATTTGGTATTAAGCGTTTTGATAGGTACATATTTTTGGTTGAAAGTCCGTCAACGCTTCTATAAATTATAAAAAATTATAATCGAAACATTTTATTCGCAGACGTAACACTAGAATAAATTTATAACAATTAAATATAATATAAAACCTAACTGACAATAACTACTGCAACTAGAGTCAGTAACGTTTTGAAAGTGCCTGAAAAGGCCTACTCGAAATAAAAACATTTTGATCTTGATTTTGACTGACAACAAAACGTTGTACGACACGCATTACCGTAAGCCAACGCCAGGATGTACTCGTAAACTACGTATAATTTACGAAATTGCGGTAGAAATGTACAGTAAGCAACTAAAGTCAAAGTCAAAAACTGATTAACGAACTGCCAAATATTGCGTAAAAACATCTACTCGCATTTGTATTTAAGCTACTGTATTTCCTTTTCCCAACACTTGGCCGGCCCAAAAAGCAGTGGCGGGATGATTTGAAAGTACACCGCGAGGACTGGTTCGAGGTGGTGCAGGACAGAAAAACGTGGAAAGACTTGGGGGAGGCCTTTGCTCAGCAGTGGGACACAATAGGCTAGGAAAAAAAAAACAGTTACAGTTACTGTATTTGATTGTGTTCTAAATTCCGGAACCTTCTAAATCTGACATTCACGGTTCTATCGCTGACTGTACCGCCACATGCTTAGACCGGATCGATACAAGATTAGCACGTGTTCAACGCGGCATGCACATTAATACAGATTTGCATCACAAAATGCTTCCGTGCGAACATCAAGGAGTAATGCTACCGGTGTGACGTCTGTATTTGTTATGAGGGTGAATTGTTCACTGGCTGGAAACTTTTGAGTTTTGTTATGAACATTTTAAACAGAACAGAAGTACTCGATGTGTGTTAGAAACATCTCTGGTTCTTCTCATATTAACTAATGTGTAAAATAGTTATAAATTATAATAAATACTGTTTTTTTTTTTTAAACTAATAAACATCTCATACTAATTTAGATCAGCTATATGCACGCGTTTTTCCTATCTTGGCTAGCAGAATTTTCATGAAGAAAATTGATACTATTCATAAGCAGAAATAGTATTTAAATGAACACCACGCATTTATACAAATACATATAATGGAGTATGTCAATCGGTTATTAGTAATGTTGACACGATCTAACGAAGGGGGCGCCTCGCAAATGTAATGAGTAAGGTTGCATCAGCTTTAGTAACAGTTTTAATAAAACTTACTCTCATTAAAAGGTTAATAGGTAGGATATAATATTATCATGGTTACCTTGATAATTATGTTTTTTTGCTGTAAAGGTATTCTGTGGAGATGTTATTAAATATTGTTGTTCCTGTCGTATCTACCTCACAGGAGTCACAGGGAAATGCTCATTCTATCCTATCGTGCCCTGTCTATGGTTGAGATGCTGGTTAGTATTTTCAAAATCTTCGAATGGTTTATTGCATTTGACATCTTTTAATTCGCTAATCCTGACTACCTATTGCGTGACAAGACATGATTTTTGTCGAATAGAGTTCATGGTGATGGCTGTTGTCTGTTTGTTGTAAAGCAATTCGTTCTTACTTAAAGACAATTTTGCAGTGGACATGGTTTAACAGTTACCGTCAGTAAAGATTTAGGAGGTTATCCTTAATTTTATGTCAAGCTAATTGTATTTTTCCCCAAGCCTGGTGGTTATTAAACTTCTTTGCAAGCAACGCCAAACAGGCCCATGATTCCACCACTCTCCATGTAAATCACGATTGTATCTCCAACGCGTAATTCTGTGGCGAAAGACAATGTTTTCTTGATTAATTAAACAGGCCGTGAATTCTATTAATCATAATCTCTTCGGAAAGCGGGGAGCCTCGGGCGATTTTGAACGCCTCGATAATCTGCTTAAACTTGTAGACTAAGCTCGATCGGGACTCAACGTTAACCGATTTACTTTACAAAGAACTATTTAAGTAAAATAAGTAATCGCCGGTATTTTGTGTTCTTAGCGGCGCGCTCGAGCGATGTTTTAGGTCGAGTTTTGCGAGGATTAGTGCTACGGTTTGTTTTGTGTTTTCTTGTTAATGTTTCTTATTTCCTGGTAGTTTAATTGCTTAGTGGTTGAAGTTTTTTTGATTTACTTTATAATGTTTGGATGATACTTTTGGTTGAGAAATAAAAAAAAAATACTATGTTAAAATAAATAAATATTCCTCAACATTCACACAACGCCACCTAGTCTCAAATTAAGTATACGATTGTAACTTGTGTTATGAGTACTAGACAACTGATAAACATACTTATATATTTTTAAATACATACATATTATAGATAAATTACACCCAGACACAGAACAAATGATCGTGCTCATCACACAAACATTTGTCCTGGGTGGGAATTGAACCCACGACCTCCGGCTTAGCAGTCAGGGTCACTAACCACTAGACCAACAGGCCCGTCAAATCATCTATTTTACTTTGTTTACAGTACACGTAGTATCAGATCGATCTGGTACTTTTCTAAAAAGTCCGGTCCAGTAAATACTTTGCATTTATTTATACACTACAAACAATTGTGTGGACTTTAAACGGGTCAGCGAACCCTGAATTTGTTTTGACATATCTTCTGAGGGTAGTCAGTTAGGACATGTCGAGTCCAGCGAGTTCAAAACTTATATACTTAAGATATGTACAAGTAATATAATTAGCCTAGTTACAAAAAAAATGATTTCATTGTCTTTGACCTGTTTAATAGACGTTTTCTAGTTATAGGTAGGTATTCAATACATTATCGTGGTTCACTCACAACATTATTGTTCTATACAAAATCTACAGGTTATTCCTTTCTCGAGAAACGCGATACCAAAAGAGTACGTGATACCTTTTGTAGTAGTTCTTTTGTTTTATAAAGGATTATTCTTATATCTTTTGTGGATAGTGACGTATTACAAAGAGTACGTTGACCTCTATATAATAGTTATGGTAATATTGACCTGGCGGCATAGAACACAAAAGGCCTCGTGTTAATAAAATTAAGGGTGGATATTGTTTTACATGCAAGCAATGCAAGGACATTTTTTTATTGTTTTGTTTGGTCGTTACTATTTTGATCATTCCACAAATATTGTTAATGCAAAATTTAATGATTATGGAAGGAGAGATGAACCGATGAAAGAGTTACCAGCTGAACCGATTTGTTGAAATTTAGTATGAGGATAACTGACACCACGAATGAAAGCATAGGTTACTTTTTACTCGATTGGGAAATAAGGAGGTTCATGTTTTGCAGCTGTAACCGACATTCATGTGGGCAAAGTCGCCAGAAAAAAGTGTTTACCTACTACTAAAAAATACATAACTAATTATATTGTAACCCCGTCTCTATTGAGGCAGAAAGCAGTATGCAGAGCTGACGAATAACCTACAGTAGTGGAGAGGAGAAGAAAAATAGTATAACCGTCTGTCACCATAAAGTAGAATAAAGAGACATTTAAGAGCACTTGAGTTAGTGTCGATTGTGAATACAGCTACAAGACAACATTGTTTCGTTTCATTTAGGCCACGTGCAACTACTATAAATACAATGCCTGTATTCAAATAATCGGATATTAAGTCAAGGCTTGTAAATGAAAAAAGTATTGATTCAATTTCTATAGTAGGTACAAAGTTAATACAAAATATTTATTGGAACAAAAAGCACATTTACATAAAAATGTGTTCATTAACAACCGCATTAGTAAAAAATACTGTGTCACAGCCATTAGCGCCTACCTCTAGGAGGAGGGACATCAGCGTTCCTTTATACACGGATTTGGTTTTAAAGATAGTAAATATGTAAAACTAATACTACAATCTTAATCACTAATTTATATTACTCATGCATGTGTAGTGTGTTTAGTTGGTGTGTACTCAAAATGTCGTGGTGGCCTTGCGGTTCTATGTATGGATTTGTGTGCACGTGGTGCAAGTTCGATCCCCAGCGCAAGCAAGTACCAATATGTCTATTTCAAAGTTACATGTACTTAATTCGGAATCTGGAATCGCCAATCCGCAATGAGCCAGCGTGGTGGCTCAAACCTTTCCTATATGTGGGACGTATATAGGCTAGTTTATACATATTATGTGTAGATGTGTTGCGGTGTGCGATGTGATGCGTTGTTAAAAAAATAGGTGTTATAGCTACTTCATTATGCTTGATTAAGGTAAATGTCAAAGTTAAACTATTTCATAGATAAAGATTATTTACATAATATTGTTTAACAGTTAGTTTTGGCATTGTTGATGTTGTTACTGTCTGATAGGGACTGAACTTGACCGGATTCTGTTGTTGTTTCGAGTCGTCTTAATACCGCTTGACCTCAGTGTTTAGGTAAACAAGTTTCTTCTTGAGAATTATAAGTTGGCAAAGGTTGTGTATAAATTGAAATTGTGTTATCATTTTGGGGGACTGTATACCTGTAACAGCTTTACTTAAAGAATCTTAAAGACAGATCGTTGTAGTTCGTGGCGGTGGGATCGGCAAGCGTGACTACTCGTATTTAGAGCAGTGTCTCTTTTTGAAAAAGAGAAATTGAAGTAGTCACCTTAAGGCATGGTTTCAGGGTCTCTTTTTGAAAAAAAGAGGAACAAGAGTAGTCTTACATTAAAGGGCAGATTTAGGGCGTTAAGCAGGTATAAAGTTTTCTTTAGACAGTTTAGAGGAAAACTAGAAATAACGCGCAGTAAAAAAAAAGAGCTCAGATGGCGGCCTTGTTAACTAAATATATTAATGTCTTATAATACCAAATTATGGAATAAAAAATCTTCCCTTGTGGGATTTCTTTTGTAAAAGCAAACCTAGCTCAAGTAAGTATAGTATTTAATAACGTTAAAGGTTACCTAAAGGATAGATAGAAGCACGGGACATTAATTTATCTAAATTGTCTGCTGGTTGACGTGATTCTGGCGGAATTAATAAAGCAACAGAAATTGAACGCAGGGAACAATAAATCCGTCGGGTTTTACGATCCCCGCAAATTCGGAGCTACAAAATTTAGTTTAAATTAATTTGGATATAGGTAATGTTTCGTAAACTGTGACTTAGAAGCGGTTTCGATAAGGGCTGTGGCGGTTGTGTTGGTGAATTAAACAGCTATTAGAACATGGATTGATTTAATTCTTGTACCTGTGGAGTGCTTAGGTTTTATGGGTGTAGATGAAGGGCGAATTCAAAATCAAATTTTGTTCTAACTACTGAAGCACTCAGTGATCCTATAGGTAAAATGTAACAATATAATTAATATTTTAAATCCTCTTTATTTGTACAGAAAGGACTAGTAACATTATACTGCCAAATTTAAATTCAAAACGTTGACTTTTGAATTTTTCCTTAATCGTAATAGAATAAAAACAATAATTAATAGATTTAGGTACAATTATTTCAATCAACTTACTTATTCCGAATAACATAATCAGTAGAAAGGAGTCAAGATTCTAGCAAAAGTTACTAGATCAAACTTAAACCAAGAAAAACTAGAAGAAACTTTATCATGTTCAAAAACAGTAGAAAAAAGGTTCTATTTATTTAATAAAAGCTGGCTTCACGCCAGATATTACTGTCTAGTATCTACTAACATAAAATAGTGAGGGCGGTCAGTATGGCCAATAAAGATTCTGAAGGCAAATCTCTTACAATAAAACCAGTATGAATGTAAATGGCACTGTCCTTGCGATCTCTTAAATAAACAGGCCTGGGTACTTACCATGAGGACTTGAAGTAGGACTGTAGGCGATGTGGGAGCGAGATGCCACTACATGCAATGTATTGCTCTGTCTCACTCTAACATTGACAACAGATCTGCTTAGAGCACACAGTACAGTCATTGTTTAATCTACTGATTGGGATTTGGACAGCATTCAGATGTTTGGAATAAAATTAAATTTTCGTAATAATCATAAAAAAAGGTTTGTTTCAATATTTGAAAGGACCGCTAATAGCAAACGGTTTTGTTAGCATTACGAATTTCGTTTGTATTTTGTATTTTTTTTGTGATTTCGGATGTGCCATCAAATTTATTTTTAGCGTGTTTTTAAATGAAATTAAAATGTTAAATTAGTTTAGCTCTTCTTCATATTAGTTTCAGTAATTAGGCAGGTTAATTACATAATTATGAAGCTTAAACAAATCCGAATAACGTCGAGGCTCACGCGATGGGGCCACAGTTACACTGTCAACAATCTCACACCTTTGTGTTCTTTGAACAACCGCTTATTAATATTAGAATAACCAAAATAGACTCTATGCATATAGATATAAAGGTGCAATAAATTTTGCTAGCCAAATTTTATGTGATACCTACTTATGGCCGCAAAATGAAACAGTTTTAAGATACTATTAAATCTCATGCAGTATTTGGCACTCTTTAAAACTAATATAATAAATGTTCCAATAAGCCCTCTGCATGTTGAACCTGTGCCCTCTTTAGAAAAACACCGGGTATCTTCCTTTAAAGTCATCTCATGACATGCTATTATCATTTCGATGAAATGTAAGCAACTTGACACGAAAATATCGTAACCTCATAAGGTATTTTAGATCTACAAGCAATAGTAAAGAAAAGAATACGGTTAGCAGCTCATAATAATGTTAATACAAAATATCTACGAGAATATTATAGTTAAAATAAACATGTCAGCCATTTTTATAACCTGTTAATTTAACGAGGAGCGCCTACAAAGCGGATTGGTATCAACTCCAGTGAAATTCGGCGAAAGAAAAAGTTTATATTAGCCCTACACAACGTTACATTAATTAAATCTCCCTGGAAAGTAATTTGCGTAGTACTTGTGTTTTTGGGTCATAAGTGTTATTAAATCTGGTGAATATGGAAGGTTAATAAAATAGTATTTATTTGTAACTTGTTTCAGCATCTGGGTACTTCTGCGTAGTCTAGTCTTAGCTGTCTTATACAAAGCTACGTCAGGCTTTGATTGAAATCTTACCGGAATCAGCTGAATGTCGTATTTTGCCTGTCGCGGCAATGCGATATTCATAGTGAGACCGGTTGTCAAAATTGTGATTACGAAACAATCTAAAAATCAATGACGTTAGGTCCAAATTGAAGTATATTAACGATATTATAGCACAGTTCTTCAGTATGATATAAGCACATTAATTTTAGCTACGAAAACCCAACAACTCTCAAAAATAAATGAGATTGGTGTTGATTGAGAATTGATGCAAGTTTATCGTCATTTTACTCTTCAATTATATCGCGACTAGGATCTATTTTATAGCATGTATGATGTGTATGCTAGGTTATATAAGTTTCATACCCATAAACCGCTCTAACATAACATAACTTTTAAAACTCTCTTCCACGGAGCCATGTTTCTGCGTGCTTAACTGCTCACTAACAGCTTCTAAAGCAGGACTTAGCGTTGTGGAAACGAGACGCTGCTATATGCAGTGTAGTGCACTGTCTCGCTTTCACAATAACGACAGACCTGCTAAAAGAGCTAGTACAAGCATTGAACATTTTCAATAGCGGCAAAGTAAAGTTAGTTAATCCGAGCGGTAGATGGCTGGTTGCAATAATTGACCGCGTTTTAAAACTTTATAGTGTTTGCTCCTAAGGAAACAATATTTTTGCTCGCGTGATTTGTTTCTTTTTTATTTTTTTGTGTATTTATTTATTGTTTAGATTTAATTTTGAACGCTTTCACAATTGAAAGATGCCTATTTTATTAAGTTTACCGAGACAATGAGATCTCGTCACTTTGTAATTTTCCAATAACATGTGTAAACTAATACCAAGCGAAGATCTACACCAAAACCTGCCACACTTTTCTATACTGCGTCACTGAACTATGTTTGTTGCGTCCAAGTCACCATACCGACACTTTAGTAAAAAAGTAAAAATTCACCACGTGTTACACCACCACCACGCACAATTACTCACAATTAAAAACAAAACACGATCCAATTATTCAACGTGATAAAAGCACTTAAATAAAAAACTCGCCTATTTTTAATTGCATTCCGTTGTTTGCTCCTTACAATCGCAGTAACAACATACTAAGCACGGTTAAGTCGAAGTTAAGTGCGTGTCACTAGCGGCCAGTGACTGGCGCTATTAACTGGGTCACCCCTTGTTCTGAAGGGTCGAGTACAGCAAGAACCGTATGTCAACGCAGTAAGATTGATAACCATTTTTTTTGTAATCGGTTTGACTTAAAAAATGGTTTGTGACTCTACATGTCGTTATTGCTTTGAACCTTTTTGCTAGCAAATTATCTTTTCTAATATTATACTTTGAAAGAAAACGTTTGACGTATGTTTACAGAACCACGGATTATGGTCCAGATTTTACATTAGGTACCAGCATATTAATTTACCACAGCTGGGCTTAAGTTTCTTTCAATATGAGAAAGTTAGAGCACTGATAATTACAGTTTGGTGATTTCAGAATTCACTATTCGACTTCCATATACGAGTACATACTTAGGCAGTAAGTCAAAGTTCCCTTAAAACCAGTTTAGTATCTTCCAAGAAATAGAAGTGTTTGCGAAGTATTAGAACCAATTATATTTTTTTTTTCAAAATGGCGGCTTGTCGTAAATCTTTGTCGCCAGTGACGTGCGGTTGATTATACCTCGTCAACTCGCTAATGGTTTCTTTCTACATCTAATCAGTTATATTAATTTATTCATACATTTCGTTCATGAATGGTTTGTGAATATGAATAGAAATATGAGGTTAATTGATTCGTTTTGTGGAAAAGATTGAATTAATGATTGATTAAGGGTTTCTTTATGACAAAGCCTATTTGTGTGTAAATTAATTTATTTGGTCTTAGATTTGTCTTTATTTATTTTTGATCTAACAAAATAATTGTTAAAACAAATTCTTGTAGATTTTGCATGTTTACAGTTGTTTTTTTTATATTACATATTCTATATCTTTTATTATATGTCAAGCAATCAAGTATAAATCAGCTGATTTACAACGGTGCACTTAACAAGTAAGTTTAATATTTGGAAAATGGATCAAAAACTTGAGAACATTTACTCCGAGCTAGATCTCGGAGTAAATGCGAAAACATGAAGAATTAGTGTATAGTAATTTCAAATTTTCTCTCAAGTAGACTTTCAAACTACAGTTACAATTTAAAAATGTACATTTAAAAGTATGACATTATATCTATCTATATATATAAAAATGAAACCCGTTTTCCTTGGTCACGGCATCACACGTGAATGGCTGGACCGATTTCACTAATTCTTTTTTTGTTGTATTTGTTATTATTTGGAGAAGGTTCTTACGGAAAAAAATATTAAGAAAATCTCTCAGAAATAAAAAAAAACATTTAATTTTGCATAATTATTTAAAAAAACGCGAGTAACGAATGTCAATGTCATTCACAGCCATAGACTATATTGAAAGAGCATCGTTTGTTCGGAAACGTGGTTACTTAATTCAATTCAGTTTCCAGTGCGGCTTGCATTTGCAATGTCAATAAATAAATCACAAGGGCAGTCGCTAAGTGTATGTGGCATCAACCTAGAAAATCCATGTTTTTCACATGGCCAATTATATGTCGCCTGTTCCCGTGTCGGAAAACCATCAACATTATTTATATACGCGCCAGAACATAAAACTAAAAATCTATACATATAATAAAATTGTAACAAGCTCATGTCTGTACATTAAAGATATTAAAGAAAAACTTAGATGGGGGATCTTCATACAACCAATAGAAGCCAAAAGTATGAAAAAAAAAATTTTTGTCTGTCTGTCTGTTTGTTGTCCGCTTTTCACTCAAAAACTACTGGACGGATTTTGATGAAACTTTTTTTATTATGTAGCTATTAGTCCTCGCTAACATTTAAGCTATCTTTTTTTTTTGAATTTTGCTCTTAAAGGGGGTAAACAGGGGCGGGTAAGATTGTATGAAACTCCGTCAGTTTTGAAGCTAATTCGTTTAAAATTAATATTTGGCTATTTAGTTAGAAGTTAAGAATGACGCAATAAGGATTTTTGAAAATTCTGCCTTGACGGGGGTAAAAAAGGGGAGGTAGGTTTTTATGAAACTCCGACTGTTTTGAAGCTAAGTCGATGAAAATTAAAGCTGTTTACGTGAGTACTAAGTTTTTCTGCCCATCGTTTTGTGACGGTTACCTGTTTAAAGAACTATTGTCAAAAATTGTTAAACTATCCGTAAACATATGTCCGGGATAATCCCAAAAAAATAATGTAGAGATTTCATTTTCATTTCATCTATACATATAATAAAATTGTAACAAGCTCATGTCTGTACATTAAAGATATTAAAGAAAAACTTAGATGGGGGATCTTCATACAACCAATAGAAGCCAAAAGTATGAAAAAAAAATTTTTGTCTGTCTGTCTGTTTGTTGTCCGCTTTTCACTCAAAAACTACTGGACGGATTTTGATGAAACTTTTTTTATTATGTAGCTATTAGTCCTCGCTAACATTTAAGCTATCTTTTTTTTTGAATTTTGCTCTTAAAGGGGGTAAACAGGGGCGGGTAAGATTGTATGAAACTCCGTCAGTTTTGAAGCTAATTCGTTTAAAATTAATATTTGGCTATTTAGTTAGAAGTTAAGAATGACGCAATAAGGATTTTTGAAAATTCTGCCTTGACGGGGGTAAAAAAGGGGAGGTAGGTTTTTATGAAACTCCGACTGTTTTGAAGCTAAGTCGATGAAAATTAAAGCTGTTTACGTGAGTACTAAGTTTTTCTGCCCATCGTTTTGTGACGGTTACCTGTTTAAAGAACTATTGTCAAAAATTGTTAAACTATCCGTAAACATATGTCCGGGATAATCCCAAAAAAATAATGTAGAGATTTCATTTTCATTTCATTTCAGATTTTCAGAATGACTAGAGGTCGTGACAACATAAATTCTACATATTATTGCGCTATTTGATATGGAGGGTGAGCAATCACGAATTTTATGACAATTACCGGCTAATCGAAAAAACTACTTAATATACATAAGTATATTGTTAAAATTTTGCATGAAGATTAAGGACAGGTCTAGACAACATATAGGCTATTTATTATCAGGTTATTAACCATGGGGTCTTAGCAATAAACCTTTATTTTTAAAGAACACGTAACTGGTGTAACTGACAATGTCACCATAGCGACCAAAATACTGTTGCTATGGTTTTATGTTTTGACATTAATATTAACATGCTATTTGGCTTACAATATAGAAATTAAAATAGCGCTGGGGAAAACTCCCTCCACGTCAATTAAGAAGCTCCCGTTAAAAAGATCTCTCCCGTCAGGGTTCGCGGTAGTTTGCGAAAGTGTTCCCGTAGCTCCCGACAATAGGGAAGGGAGATGCACTCAGGTGGTTTTAGCCAGTCAGAATCCGGCACACTTCTTCCCCATTGCCCGTTTTCAAGTCCTTCAATCCAAATTGTCAAATTAGTATAAAATAGTGGCCACAGCAACAATATAATAGAAATACGACCTTTCATCATATGAATGTTGGACTAACCTTTAAAACTAGCAGTGTTAACAGTCAAGTAATATGTTTGTAAGACTAAAGGTTATGAGTAGAAAGTTAAGAAATAATATTGGAACAGAACTGGATTAAAGAAGCTTGCATTAAACCTTATTTAGCTTTACTTTTTATACAGCACTACACATCTTCAGTTTACCTTATCTTCAATACCACGCAGACAAAGTCGCGGGCAACAGCTATTTCTGTTTCAAATAATTTAGGTACTATAATCTCCTTTACATGTGCTTCTGTATTTTTAGTAATAACAAGTAGTTTTAAAAATCCATTTTGAAGAGCTTCCAGTTTATCTCAGTGAGTTTTGAATATTAACGCATAGCTGTGACATAAAAAAAGCGGAACTTTGAAGCTTAGGTAGTAGATTTTTTACTTAATAATATTCTTAGTTCGTCATATATTTTCACGCCAAGGTATATGTATATAGCCTACTCTTATCTAAACGACGTTGTTTTTTTTCGACAACCACGCGAACGAGTCGCGGGCACAGCTAGTATAGTTTAAATTCAAAAAGCATTAGAGTAGAGAGAAGCAGTGAAGGGTTAGACTATTAGTTGCTTTCTAGAGCGCGCCTGGTATTAAGCTCAGTGTTTACTTTAAATTGCCAAGTTGTTCAATAGCGATTTGTAAAAGTATTAGTGAAATTATTGAATCCTATGGAATAAACACTATTATGAAAATATATATTTTGTTTTTTATTTAGTGCATCATTGCTACGCTAAGGCGGTACGAAGTTCGCCGGGTCAGCTAGTATGAAATAAACTTCAATAATATCCTCAAAATGGTCATTTTATGAACTGGTTTAAACTTTAATCGGCGTCCATTTGTATCGTTATCGGCAACATGATTTACAGCCGCGTTACAATTCTGAACATGATTGGATACTCGCCGCGGTATTCCGCAAATCTCATTTAATTGACACATAGTGATGTTGCAACACGAATAAATACAAGAGTGACTGCAAATAACAGCTATCATAAAACAGAAACGCCATATACAAATTATGTTAAAAAAGAAAACTGAAAAGAATAGGCCAACGAACTTCTTCGAGCTTCAATTGTTTTCCTATTTCCTATTTGGAGAGTACGGAAACATGTAGTTACAGTTATCGATTTGTAAATTTTCGAAATTGCTAGGAAAAGAACGTGGTACCTTGAGTATGTATTTTATTAATAAAAACCAGTACCTAGTGCTACCACGTGTTTCTTGATAAAAATACCAGTACCCTAAATTCCCTTACCGAAACAAAAGCCGTCTTACGGAGAATATGTTTGGGTCCTAAATAGCCAACTTGCATTTGCGGGTAACAAGATTTTCTAGAATTAGTTTCCTTTACAGAAGAGGGTTAATCAAGCGTTGGAAGGCCCTCGGTAAGTACACCGGCGGGCAGTGTGTACAGTTAACGACCTGTGTCGGTCTCTGTGTTGTTACAGCTTCAATTAAAACGGTCAAGTTCGGGTTAAGCTTGGAAACTTACGCTTACTGCAAGTATGTGCTTTGTTTTGGGTTGAAGGGATATTGTTGAACCATTTTAAATTGTATAAGAAATGAATCAAAACGCTTTCGGCGTCTTTTAGTTTAAAATGTTCTATCTCATTCTTTTTTTCCTGCATTTTAATAAATCTTCGTTACTTTCTCCAAGGATATGCTATAAACACTTTTCATCTACAAAGTCTTTTATGATTTTAATAATAATATGTTAGCATGTTATATTGTTAAAGTTATAGTCGTAAGTATATATAAAATTAAGGCGACAATATGTAGAGAGAGATGTTTTCATATTCTTGAAGGACATAAAGCTAAGCACACAATAAAATCTTAGAATATGTGAATGCGCCACAAGTAAAGTTTCACTTCACAAGCAAAATGAAGGGAATAAAATGTTTACGAACTTTCTAGCATATCATAATATTATACTATTATATTGTCTAGCAAACAGTTATATCAAACGTATACGCCCAGTTAACGCTCAAACTTTAAATATAACGTATCAATTTATTGAATTTAAATGACCGAATCAAATGGACCATCATTAAATCTGCGCGTTAGATCGGACAGTTGAATGGCATTATTTGTTACGCCACTAGATTATTACCTAGTTTATCCGCTAACAAACGATCACAGCGGAATTTATATTATCTACAAGCGAGGAACCTAAACTGACAGCTCTGTATAATTGAAACTATTTATTGGTTAGCGTAGTAGGAATAAATACCAGAAGGAACAAAAGACTGGGAATAAAACAATCTGGTAATAGTTTTTAACACTGAGACGGATGGTAAAAAAGATGGGGCCCTGTCTTAGGGTTTAAATATGGCTCAAAAAGTATATTTTATCATAGTGGAAGTAAATACTTACCTCCTAAAATCTCTGCTCCAACAGGCGTAGATGACCGGGTTCATGGAAGAGTTGACCCAGCCGAGCCACGTGACCACCACGTTCACGATCTCCTCGTGCGCTATGCACGCCGAGCAGATGCCCGACAGCAAGTTCACCACGAAGAACGGCAACCAGCACACAATGAACACACCCATCACTATACCTAGAGTTTTTGCTGCCTTCTTCTCTTTGGCGAACTTTGCCAGCTTACGAGACAGCGAAAAGTTTTTCGGCAGATGTTTGCCGTGCGTTACGTTTGTCAGTCGCGTTGAGGATCGCGACAAACCGTTGTTCTGCAGCGCGGTCAGCGGCTCCTGGTCCGCTTCCTCCGGAGTACACACACCGTGGCAAGCGTCGCTACGCTGCCGCACTGTCCCTCCTCTGTGAATCCTCAACGTCAACTCTAACTCACCACTAGGTCTCATCACTTGCTTAGTGCCGATTTTTAGTGACCGTGTTTGTATAGTCGCCGCGCGATATATACGATAATAAGTGAACACCATCACAAACAGAGGCAAATAAAACGATATTGTTGATGAAAATATGATATACTCTAAGTTTTCCGTGAATGGACATTTGTAATCTGGCACTTCTTCTACACGCACTGCACGCCACCACGCGATCGCGGGGAACGATATCGCACCTGAACACACCCACACTGCCGCGATTAGGAACGCGGCCTTTCGTCCACTCATACGCATTGGATATGTAATGGGGTCCGTTATGGCCCAATACCGGTCTAACGAGATCACACACAGGTTCAATATTGAGGCCGTACTGAACAATACGTCTAGAGACCGCCACACATCACACCAGTCCACACCGAAAAACCAAGTGTGTTCTAACACTTCATACAATGCCGAAAAAGGCATCACCACTAGACCGACCAAGCAGTCTGCGACTGCTAGTGACGTCACGAAGTAATTCGTAGACGTGTGCAGGTATCGCTCGCGCACCACAGCCAGGATCACCAGCATGTTGCCGAACACCGTGGTAAGCGAGAACAACAGGAGGAAGGCGACGAGCAGGGCTCTGTCCTGGAGCAGCTTGATGTAGTCGTTCCAGGGCTCGCCGGCGTCGGCGGAGATGTTGTAGCCGGTGCCGTTGTCGAAGCTGACGTTGAACTCGAGCGCGTTGTAGGCGCTGCGGTCGCCCTCCAGCGTGTACTCCGCGCCCCGGTACAGCACGTCCAGTTGGCCTCTTGCCACTAGTACATCCGGGTCCGTCGCGTTCATATTTTTCCGATAGTCACTTGCTCGCTAGCGCCATGGTGAGTGTTTATGCTTCCCTTGTTTCGCCCGCAGCCATTTTGAGATTACGTTCTTGGCAGGCATTGTATTCCAGTATTCTAATTTCTGGCACATGTTTCGTTGGCATATTTTTGTAGCCTGCAGATACGTTTAACCGCGTCTGAAACAAAAAAGGAAAAGTAAGTTTTATTTCGGGATAAATTATGACTTAGGTCATTCGACGTTGATACTCAAACTCCATGACCTTGAATAAAAAATATTAAATAATTGTAACAGACCATTTAGTCTTTTTTGGTTTAAATAATGACG
Organism: Chrysodeixis includens; assembly: GCA_941860345.1. NCBI lineage: Eukaryota > Metazoa > Arthropoda > Insecta > Lepidoptera > Noctuidae > Chrysodeixis > Chrysodeixis includens. The sequence continues at coordinate 4,754,179 of OW796113.1, read as the reverse complement.
GACGGACGCATTACGCTGGTATTTAGTTTAGAAAGTTTAAAAAGCGATTGTTTTCGTTAGCTATGTCATTGCCACGAGGGTGATCGTCACGTGTAGTATACTCGTAGCGTCATCATCGACAGGTGGCCTTGCTGGGACATAAATAGCGCTCAGAGCAACTGGCGAGATCAAACGAATTGTGTGCCGTGGGCCGTGAGAGGTCCGTCCACATGAGGGCGCCTGAACGGCACTCCCCCCCTGGCCTCACTCCCCCCCAACCCTCCCAAACTTTACTTTAACTCGTAGCTTGAGTCATCCCGTGGAGTGTAAATGAACAGGTGGGTTTCAGTTACGCATGGCATGAAAACACTGGCATTACGCGAATGCTTAGATTGATCGGAGCGTTCAATTTTGTTTTATATTAATAGCTCAGATACCTATATTTCGTTTTCATGTTTATTTCTGGAGACTGCGAAGATAGTAACTTTCAAATGTACTCGGTTGAGAATGGTATGTTAACTGGATATAATATGTGTGTTTTTATGTTATTCGTTCAATTTTATTTTATATTTAATAGCTTAGATACCTATATATCGTATTTATGTTTAGCAATGCCATAGATCAGGAATAGATAGAGCAATAAACAAATTAATAATAACATTAAACTATAAGTTTGCTAATTAATTACAATATTTTAACTGAGTTAAAACTGCTGCAAAATGGGAAGAAAACACATTGCCCTAAGGCTGTCACGATACAAGTTCTCTATTTGCTTGCAACGAAGCACAACAGGCTATTATGTCTTGTACACTCTCTAAACTTTTAGAAACATGCAAGTTTTTAACGAGCACATCATTCAGAAACGTCACTTCTTATTTAAGTTATTCGATTTTGTTCAATTTGTTCTCAAAACTCAAATATAATCTTAAACTTCTAATTGACAATTTACGAGATACAGAGTGTTCACAAAATTATATTAAATCAGAACTCAATATTTTTTATATAGAGTGTTCTTAGTTTATTTTTGTTTTTCTTTACAAGGCTTCATTTAATGAATGTTTTAGTTCTTTGATCTCGAGTTATTATTATAAAGTTGGACAGATGATTAAGCTCTCGGAAATAAAGTTGATCTCGACCGACTATAGGTGGGTAGAAGCATTTATTTTTTAGTAGCCTCATAATTACACGTCAATGAACTAATTTTGGAGTCTGGTGTTTTATTTCAAAAAGTTTTAAATACTCAAAGCAATCTTAAGTTTACGAGGTGTACCTAATCTTTTATATTACAAAAGAGTTTATATAATATTATTATGTTCCACTATTTAGTTTTAAACTCTAGACTCGATTCTGAGATTAGTTACAAATGTGTTTAAAAATCTTAATTCTAATTAACAATTTAAATTGACAATGTAGTTAAAATTTAATCTACTTTTATAATTAAGAGTCCATGGTGCAAACGAGTAATTGTCAATTTAAATGTCCTGCAGAATAATGAAGTTAGTATGTGATAAATAGGTTTAAAGAAAATCCAATAATGAGTTCGTTAAAAGTAAAACAGGTTTATGAACTTGTCAAGATAAGAAATCAAAATTCCTGATTTTAACGAATACTAAGTTTAAATTGCAGCACAGTACAATAATGATTTGTTTTCGGACTAACCTAATCCAAAAGAAATACTTCCAAAATTTTTTTTTCTTTTAATGACTCCCGCACTAATGTATTAGCCTTGTATCACGGGGGTTATACAGTCATTTCATTACATGCTCAACGACACCTAGGCTCAACACAAGTATCTGTGGATCGAACAAATTTTTGTCCTACGCGGGGATCGAACCTACAACATTTCGCGCACGTTGGTGATTGCGTGGCGTATATGCTATATCACTCGGCTATCCGTGCAGTTAAAACATGTCTTATATATAACCTTCAATAAATAAACACCACCATACATGTTACTAAATTTAAATTATTCAGGCAGCAATCTTAGTCTAGACCATTAACTCGAGCCGAGATTATCCAAAAAGCAATGAAGTAGAAATAGCGATACATTAATCGACCTCTAAAAGTCGTTAGGAACTGAACACATAGTGCCAACTCTTCGAAAAAGTATTTTATAGAGTCAGGTTTTTCTTGACTTTCATTCAATTCATTTCTGTCAGGTAGAATTTATATTTTAGAAACTAGCTGCTGCCCGCGACTTTGTCTGCGAGGTATTGAAGATGTGTAGTGCTGTACAAAAAGTAAAGCTAAATAACGTTTAATGCCAGCTCCCTAATCCAGTTCTATCCAAAACTAATTTCTTAACTTTCTAATCATAACCTCTAGTCTTACAAACACATTTGACTGTTAGTTAACACAGCTAGTTTTTTGCTGTGGCCGCTATCTTGCACTGATTTGACAATTTGGATTAAAGGGCTTGAAAACGGACGATGGCAAAGAAGTGTGCCGGACTCTTACTGGCTAAACCGCCGGAGTGCTTCTCCGTTTCCTATAGTCCGGGGCCACGGGAACGCTTCAGCAAACTACCGCGAACCCCGAAAGGAGAGCTCTTTTTAAGGGGAGCTTCTTCATTAATGTGGAGCCAGCTTTCTCCAGTCCTTATTAAGAGGCGCGTGGAAGCACCGCGCACGCCGTCTTTGCCTTTATCCAGTACAGTAGACTGCCCCGAAACTACTGCCGTAGGCTATTTATGGTGGTGGGAGGAAGCCCATTAGGCCCTTCTTCTACCCCTTGCTCGTCGGACACGAATCGGGTGGTCAGATGAAGCCTGCCGTGCTCTTTCCACTATTTCTTTGAGTGTCATCACTTCTTCGTAGAACTTGGTGACGGCACACCAACTAACCGCGGACACTTTGCTCGCTCTAAGTGGTGTGACATCGTCTGTACGGAGATGTCGCATTCTCACTGGATGTGAGAGGGGTCTGTAGAGCCAAATTTGCTAAATTTTGTTTGCCTACCTACTTGGGTTCTTAGACAGTTGAATGCTTTCCGAAAAGACCACTGCAAGGTTTCTCCGGGCGGCAAATGTTCCTGAGGTAGGACATAAGTAGTAGGTGGTAGATGTCGATCTGCCCAGATCTTGCACTGAGCTCGAGTTGGAGTTTCGTTGGAGTTGGAGAATAGTAGCCAGTGTACATCGGAGGAAGCTCTTTTGGCTCTTAAGTCAAATTAAGACTATTCTAACGTCAGGTAGAGCAATGCTAACCAGGGGGAGAACTTATTGAGCGGGGTTGTTTTTAAACACCTAATTAGATATTATTCGACACGTTTCGTTGAGCTCTGTGCGCTGTGGTGTGGAGAACGGCAAGCGCCGCTCTCCATTTGGTGGATGTATGTACGTGCAGCAAATTATTCCGGGCACCGATCTTTTATTTTCCTTTCTTTCTACCCCTTGACGGACGAATTTTCAAAATCCCGTCTTAGTGCTTACTTACATTACTATCAAAGTTTCAAGTTTCTAGTTCTAGTAGTTTGAGCTGTGTTACGCACACATAACAAAACATTCGCGGGAGTACGCGTGCGGCGCATACTCGTAGGTACAAAATATTAAGCAGATATTAATAATAACAGCCTATCTTTATTATACTTTTACATACGCAACTACCCTATACCATCGCAATTGGTGCACAATTGTGGTAGTGTATACGCACTATCAAGTCTTTAAAGCCACGCGTTATACAAAACAATATTGCAATCAACAGCTAGTTAATAAAGTATAGTAAATCTTTTACCGTCCAAACTATTTTTTTTTGTTTTGAAAAATACAAAGCTCGTACTTCCCTGACCCGGCTATTTTCATTTCTATATTGTAAGCCAAATAACATGTTAATATTGACGTCAGAACATAAAACCATAGCAACAGTATTTTGGTCGCTACGGTGACATTTTCAGTAAAACCAGTTACGTGTTCTTTAAAAATAAAGGTTTATTGCTAAGATCCAAATGAGACAATTAATGAAGTGATAATAAATAAATCTTCAAATCAAATCTAATAGAATGAAAAATCTTCAAATAAATTTTAATGGAATGAAAAATAAAGTGTTATGCGTATAATGTAACGGGATAGACTTCTTTAGTGATGGGATGTAGTGCTACGATGGATAGGTAGTCGATATGTTTCTGGAATAAGAAATGTATATCGTGTGTAGTACAATTTTTTATTTTTTAAAAGCGTCTAATTATAATGATAAAACAACGCAACATTATAAGATTGGTTAAAAAGTTGCTAAGGAAAAATATTAAGATTTTATTCGTCCAAACTCATATCTAAGTCAAAATAAGTAGTCATAAAATATTTATATTGACAGGTATAAACACGTAGTTACACTGCACAACTAAATAACACACTAATTTTTATAACAAAATGAAAGAGAATTAAATGTATGCTGCGAGTATCGACAGCGATATAAATATTTTTCGAATGTCCATCCCTAGTCATGTGGTACTGAGAGACGTCAACGTCATACAGGCAACTGTCACCCGCACTATTTAGCCACGGACGCGCAGGCGCGAGGCGTGTACGTAATCTGATAGAATATTAGAATCTTAACAAATGTTCGAGGTGATTCTTTATATTGGCATAACTTTTTTATTAATCAACCGATTGACATGAAATAGACACTAAATGTAATGGGAAGCTTACTACAACATATTAGTGAAAACCGCATTTCAATCGAATAAGCCGTTACTGAGATTAGCGTGCACAAACACCACTTTTCTAGAATTTTATTATATGTATAGATAAATTAATTAATTTAATGTCTTAGGAACAAAAGAACAACGTAAATTTAATAAGAATATTGACTGAAAGTCATGACAAACTTGACTCTATAAAATAGATTATTTTTTATTTAATGTCAGCATAAACACTCATTACAATCAATACTAACCTAGTTCCAAATCTTGATATCACCTAACCAATAGTTTGGCAAGAACTATTAGCGAAACTAAAATTAATTAGTCGTAAACTAGGCGAGGATAGCTCTTAACTCGAGTACTATCATCAAGATATAAACTCGTACAACGTAACTCGTATTGTTTAAGTGTTCAACCTACTTATACTCATGTTAACATTTACAAGCCCATTTGATTACAAACAGGATATCCGTGTAACTTATGTAACAATATTTTAACTTTTTGACACTTTTGACACTCTTCGGAAATTTGTTAGAAGGCAAATTTCAAGAATGTGTTTAAATAGTAACATCTCTATTTAAACACATTCTTGAAATTTGCGGAGCACGAAACATTTGTAAGATTTTTTTTAAAGAAAACATATTATACATTGTACGTCATAAACTTAAGGTTGATCACGTACACGTAAACTTAAAACGCATAACTAGTTAGATAGTCATTTTTATATTTCACAATAGTAAACAATTCCCAATAATGTCCAATCTAGTAGGCTAATTGATCGATTGATACAAATCTAGTGTTTATTCGATATTGATGAATCTTTAATACAATATTTTTCTATCATTTTTGCAAACTTTGTTGGTTCTTTCTTACCGTAAGCTGCTGAGTACTAGTGCAGACTTAGCAATCAATCTCTACAACAAATCCAAAAAAAGGTTTTATTTATCACACTAAAGGAAGAACCCTAAAAGAAGTCTAGTTTATAGACTCTCATGACTCACCAGTCCAAAATGGTCCCCAAAAGATGGTCCAAAAAAGAATAAATGGTCCCAGATAAAATCTGCTCTATCCAGTTCTATCTCTGACTTGCATATTAGTCACGACAATCCAGTCTTGTAACAGTATCAGATTAATGAATTCTGGAAAGGTCTAATGAGTTCAGATTACGTCCCGCTGGGGATTAAACCCTGACAGGAACTAAAGTAACGGGAAACCTTTCTTAACAGAGACCTTAGTAGTCTTAGTACCAACTCTATTGGAAGTGTTATGTAACGGCAGTTAGTATGGAAATTTGAATTTGTGCAAATGTACACCTTTCTTTACACAAATTGAGATGTTGATAGGATATTAAATGCAAATTAATTTAGTCTGATTATAATTTAAAGAACATTAGACTGGGATTAAATAGTAGATTGCGATTTATCTCAAAAGTAAAAATCTAAAAAAGTATTTTGAACTTTGGATGGAGGGTTAGTGACGTCACTGCGTGGCATAAATCATAGCAAGGAGTGATGTCAATCTTCTTAACTAATGTAATACATATACTGATAAAGAGCTTCTTGATTAAAAGTACATATTGGTTAATAGCGAAAACTATATATCAAATAAAAAAAGAGTTTTTTTTTATTATTTAATAACTCAATTCTAGACAATGGTTTGAAGCTATTCAACAAAACATTGTTAGTCTTGAGAGATAAATAAGTAAAACCGCAGAGCTTAGCTAGTATCTTAATAAGATTTAAATTGCCAAGCATTAGTCTGAGATAAATATCAGTGATATATTTTCGGGGTTGACGTCCAGACGAACTCGTCTCCAACAATCAAATTAGATTTAAATGGACATCTGTCGTCGATTCCTCGCGGAGTCATTTTAAAATTGCTCCATCACTGGTTAAACAAATACACTTTTGGAGATTGGTCTGCCTGCAAACATTGCGCTTGGAGATAAATTATACTGGAACAGTCTGACGTGTCTCTAACTAAAATGGTTTTTGGCCAGTGTCTGGCATCTAACGATACATATAGATAACTTTTGGTAATATGCGTCTTAGAAAATAATGGATTTTTTTCTTCTTTTTTTCATGTCGATGGTATGGTACTTTGTTAGATTTGATGCGTCCAGTATTAAGCAACACAAATTGCATCATTGACAAAGATTAGACCCTCCAAAGTGTAGGTGTGCAGAACCTTGGGGAACTCTAAGTAGTTAGTGCAACTTCGTCTGTTCGGAGATGAACAGACGATAATGAATTGTCAATAAAGCAGAAATGTTAAAATTATGATTTGTTTTTATCCTGTTCTAATAAATGACAAATGAAAAAGAGAGTAGAACCAAAGCTATTGTTAACTTGTATCAGTAGTGTATTAAAGTTCGATCTTTCTAAATCCGAGGCTAACCTTTGCCTTGCATCGAGACATTTATAGGCTGAGCTAATTCAGAACTTCTATTTCAGTAAGACATTTAGAAATTGTTCCATTCTCGCGATGAGTTTAACCGTTTAATTACCAAATGGTTCTCTGAATAACATATTATGTTCTATACAAAGGTTTGATAAACAGATTGCGATTCGAACAAAGCCATTGTTTTGCTTGCTCATGTCTGATGATACTCGGCTAATGCGGGACTTAATAATCACGATTGCATTGTGCGGAGACAATACTAATAACTTCCTAATCCTATTGCTAAGTACTGTGTTCGTGCTAGCTTGACCTGCACTGTTTAATACATGTTGAGTGGACATTTTGTCAGATTGGATATAAATTACCGTGTGTATAAACTAGGAATGCTTTAGCTTTTAATTATACATATTGCAGTAAATGATACGGCTGCAAAGAATGTCACTCGCGAGACGACGTCAGATAGGATCGTGCGGAAGAAGAAGACATGCTGCGCCGACCCCAAATAATAATTGGGAGAAGGGCAGGGGAATGATGATATTGCAGTAAATATTTGCCAACGTGAAATAATTTTTTGGTCTCGCTAGAGACCGAGAGTGGTATGCAGAGCTGACGTCCAACATCTAGTAGTGGAGAGGCACCAGAAGAGGATATAAGTTTATTCTTATACCCTCTTCTGGTAATTGACAAAAATAACTAGGGATCGGCACAACATGTTTTTTGCTTTCAAACATCCGTATCAGCCGTAACCTCCACAACCACTTTCTTCTTCACCATATTGTCCTTGACACAATCCATCTATCTTAATTTTGGTCTACGTTACCCACTTTTCAAATCCAAAACATGTCATAAAATGTATTTAATAATTTCAGTAAAATATACATCTATGATAATCAATGGTAAAAATACAAATACAAAAGCTACAAAACTTTTCGCCCATCAAAATTCTTCGGCCAAACATTTGTAGGAGGCAAGCGTTTGGACCATTTATCCTCACATACCCGTCTTTCGCAGGCGACTTCGTCCGAGCGGACGATTTAAGGCAACACGCGAGCCGGCCATCAATCAAGGTACACCCGACTACTTTCTATCAGTTTGTCTGTTTCAATCGCTTTACTTAGGGGACAGATAACGCGATTTGGGATTCCACGTAACAGAATCGAAGAATTAATTGGTATTCCGTTTGTGTAAGGTATTTACATAAAGACGATTCTTTGTTACATAGTTAGAAATCGTTACTTTGTATCGACTTATGACTTATAAGATGTGTGAAATTACTTCCTTTCTAAAATTGAATACATTTACTTACACATCGTAAAACTAACTAATGCTCGACTTGAAGCTAAATTGTGGCAGTCTTACAACGTCAAAGACAGAGATTAAGTTTAAAAACAAAACCCTCAGCACTAGTAGCAAGACTAGCGGGCGTCTGGACCATTAATTCTACATACAAAACTGTCGTATGCACGCGAATCCTGCCGACTCCGCACACTCCGCACACTCCGCTCGACTCCGAGCCACTCCGGACGGCTCCGGACGGCTCCGGACGGCTCCGGACGGCTCCGCACGACTTGGGTACGATTTGAGGCGACACGCGAAAGGGCTATCAATCACGGACACCCAACTACACGGTTTATTCGTTTCTTGTTTTGTTCTGGACACTCAATGTGTGACATTTGATCAATTTTTATTGCTGGTTTTCGATATTGGCGATTAAGGATTTGTTGTATCTTGTAGCGACTGGCGGTAGGTATTGAGTATTATATTGAAACTAGTTAGGTATACACTATAGATGTTTCATGATTTTCCCCGATAAAAAGATTTACTCTATTAACTAATTTCCAATCGTTTAATATCCTGGTCGTTTGTGCAATTTGAGGATAGATTCTTTTAAATTAATTAAAAGTATCACTATTTTTTAGTTAACCACACTAAGTTGAAAGTAAACCGCCTAAAATTATAACCAGTGCGAGTTGTTTGTTTAAATAATTTACTTGTGTTTTTATAAAAATAAACGAGTAGAAACTAGAAGTTAATATTCTCACCTACAGTTCACTTCACTTCTCTTCTAATTCTACCGCCTTCAACCATTCCAAATCATGCCACTACGATCGAGTTTATCGTCCGTGGTAGGTGTTCTAAATGATTAATTGTTGTAAAACTGGCGGGTGGATGGAAGACAGCGGTGGACACGATCGCCGCGCTCCGGACATCCTAATTCGACCGCTGGTGTCGGGATCATTAATTAATACTACGCAATTTACATGGATTGATGTAATCAGTAGCAGACTTAGCCTTTCCGTCTTCTTTTTGTTTTAATTTCCATTGTGACTGTGAGTTATTGTAAAACAAATATTGCACAAAACTTACCTATAGTATAATACCTATTTCACTTTTAATCACAGACGTATTTTTATGGTATTTAAGCGAGTCAAAGGTTCATATTCAAATTAATACAGCAACGGTTTTAAAAATACTAATTTATAAGCTAATGATCTCAAATACTGTTTAATCTTTAAGAAACGTAAGTAAGATAGGCTATAAGGCGTACAAAAACCCAAGTTAATGATAAGTAATAATACGTTTATTTAATCAAATACTAGTATTACGCATTTCCTTTAAGCCACAAACTAAGCAGAGCTTGTATCTTGTGGCGCTTGCTTGTATATCTTCTTCTTCTAGTTTATTCCAAATTTCAAAATGCACCAATCAGATCACGAGTATTGCTAACTACAGTTACTACTACTTACTAGCTTTTAATTTCTCAACTCCTCCAGAGATGAGTGCGGAATGAAAGCCAAGCTTAAAACTCAAAACGTCGGAGGCAAGTGGCATTCATGAGCGACTAACGTGATGTAATTAGGTAGTTAGTTATCCCTAGGGCTGTTTTCATTTAGCTTAATAGAAACAAATTACGCGATATATCTTATTTAGTAAAGAGGAATAATCTGAGAGAATAAGTGTTATGTTTTTTGGTGGAATGGTAGCGAGGAGTGCACTTTTTTCTAAGTGACGATTCAATCTCTAAAACTTTTATTCTTAAGTACCTACGCATTTTTTGGTTTTTGAGTTATATTTAAATAATAATAAAATAATAAATATTCCTCAACATTCACACAACGCCATCTAGTCTCAAATTAAGTATACGATAGTAACTTGTGTTATGAGTACTAGACAACTGATAAACATACTTATATATTTTTAAATACATACATATTATAGATAAATTACACCCAGACACAGAACAAATGATCGTGCTCATCACACAAACATTTGTCCTGGGTGGGAATCGAACCCACGACCTCTGGCTTAGCAGTCAGGGTCACTAATCACTAGACCAACAGGCCCGTCAATCGTAATTTATCTGATTTTCAATACCGGGCCATATCATGACCATGTTTAGTTAAAAATTATTTCATTTTGTCTAAATTCACAAGCTGTTTATTAAAACACACACTAAGACGCTTTGTGATTATTTCTTTTTATAACTTACAAAATAGGAACAGTTACAATATAACTAAAAACTATAAATACCTAAACATGGCCACTTATATGTACAAAATAAATAAAATACATCAAAACGGATCCAGTAATTTCGTACGAAGCATCCCTAGCTCCAGTTCCTGTCCGGTTCCTATTTAGAACTAATTCGTCTGCACTTCACCCGATCTTGAGTGTCCTTTCACTTGAGCGGGGCCAACCTAGCAATTATGAGTCGTCGGGTCACGTTCTTACTTCATTTTCACTTGAAAATAAATCTCACTCACCTATCACAGACTTAAACTGCTATTATAAACGACTCCAGATTTTCTCCTTAGTGGCTGTATTGTGATTCGTTGGGCTTGGTATTCTTACTGTCGATTAATCGTGTGATTTGTTATGTTGAGATATTTTTCTAGTAATTGAAGTAGGATGAGAATATACGATACTGTCTCATCATTCATTCATCATTCCCCTGCCCTTATCCCAATTACCATTATTTGGGGTCGGCGCAACACGTCTTCTAGACGTGTTGCTTAAAGTTTTGGCTATGGTTTTATAGTCGGCCGCCTGCCTGACACTAACCCTCTTTGGGAATGCGATTGTTGGTGGTTTACCCGCCACCATTCGGGTGACCCAAGGTGCTTGGTACAGTGCACTGGGTCTTAAGGTCCATTAGTCGCCTTTTACGACACCCAGTGGAGGATATGGGGTGGTGCTATTCTTTATATCCGGACACCACACGGATACTGTCTGTTATATAGTAAATTAGGCTTCGATTGATTTCACTAGATTACTGCATTCGTTTACTCGATATGAAAACACTTCAGGGCTTTAAAAGAGGCGATGACCCCTGAGTTTGTTTCAAAGTTTCTTCTCAGGATCTCAGGGTAGCCGGTAAGAAATGTTGAATCCAGCGACCTTGTACAAAAAAGACATGTTATAAAAATAACATTGCATCCTATTTACAGAATAAACCATTTCATTTTAATTCGCCGTTCCAGAAAAAAATGCTAGAGTTTCCGTCAGTATCTTATCTCAAAATAGATAAGTAATTCGGTTGAATATTAGTTATATTCCATTTTACAAAAGTTTTAAACAGTGAGTATTATCCATCCATCCATCCATCCGTTTAACATATCTACTACAAACAATCAGATCTTCTAAATGGTATACAAATTACAGCCTCTACTGTCTCTAAGGACAAAAAGCAATACATTTCATATTAAGTAAACCTCAGATCGTTTCGTAAAGCTTAATTATTGAAATTGTTTCGCGATTACAATTTAATACAACTGAGCGACAATTGATCGCGCCCACGGGACCAAGAGTTTGAGTCCCACAACAAATAAACTTAGATTATACTAATCCTGGTTTAATTTTGTATTATATTATAATACTGGAAATTGTTAGGAAATTAACTTTAGGGTTTGGAGGAGAAAGCCTTCCCATGTGAGGGTACCTCATTAGATCTTGACTCCAGGGAGATTTACGTAAAGATATATTATATATTCCTGAACATACTAGCTTATATTTATTTTTACAGTGAAGTGCAAAAATACATTTCCTATTCCTCTTATTAACTATCTCTGATTAATTTTGTTGCGGGTTCCAAGACTGACATTTGTTGCTCTTTAACACATCGAGCTTTGCTAGGTGGTATTTATTGGTTATCATTGTAGATAACTCACAAAAGTCGCAATAATATATTATGGCGGCCTTGTTCCATAAAAAAAATCTTAACTTACGTCTTTAAAATCTTCTTTGTGACTGATATTGAAATAACACCTAAATGAAACAAATACCTCACGAAGCTTTTGCATACGCATGATATAAAGTTAATCATTATTTTATTTTGCATAGTTTACTTGCAATTATTTCTAATGTGACGAAATGTCTTCAGCACGACACTGCAAATTTCTGATGTCACGCAAGCTCACATACGTACAACACAGATTGAAGTCTATATTACAGTCGCAAAGTCGGAGTCTTGTATTACCCCATACAAAAACCGTTACAGTAAAACTCCCAACTCTTTTACAGCAACTGTCATTCCAGCACAAACTCTATTAAAAGTTAATAATAAACTGCAGAGCTTGTCATAAGTTATTGTTAGCATTTCTTTTCTCCGTTATCTGTTCTCGTTTCATTGTTGGCGACAGATACAAATCTGTCAGTTTCGGCAAGGGATGGCCGGTCCATGATTTATGGGGGGAAGGGGGGAGACGAACAAGACTAACAAGGCGGCAACATCAAACGACGACGCTGTCATTCCACTTAAATTGAGATCGTTGTTTATCTTGATGTAGTAGTTTAAGCAGAAAATGACGTTAAAATCAAGGGATTTTTAGATTTTATTTTTATCAATATTCTGAATGTATTCTTAAGTTAGATATTAAAAACATAATAGCAATAAATGTTCATGACAAAACCTTTTGGTTCTCATTAAAATACTATTATTAAGGTTATGTAAGCTTAAATAATATTGTATGACCAAAAATTACATAAAAACAGTATTAAAAATAGCGACGCATTAAGTTAACATAGGGGAACTAGGGGCATGATGGGGACGCTAAGGGAAAACTACAAAAATACACAGATCTAATTAATATAATGTTTTCATTTATTTATGGCACATTAGTTACTTAATCAACTACAAATTGGCATATTCTTTGGACGGACATGTCATCACAATTTTTCATTATTAATTATTTTTTAATAACACATAAAAAAACCATCTTACCCCACGTACGGGGTAAGATGGTTTACGATAAATGCGGCAAGATGGGTCTAGGGTACTATGGTCTAAGGCCGCCTTCCTGTATCCTGACTTTTTTGTCATAACTTTATCTATTAAGACTTTTTGTCTTTTTCTTGTAGTTTCTAACCATTTTTATCTGAAAAAGAAAAATGTAATGAGGTCAATATTTTAGGCTGTGATGATGAATTTCTTTTTGTGAATCAATCTAGCTGTAAATTGAAAAACAAAACACAACCTAGTAATGTTTAAGTAATAACTTGTTTGAAAATCGATGGGCCATGATGAATCTCATTATGCCCCGTAGGACCTACACCATCTTGCCCCTGTCACTATTTTTTTAAATATTTAAATTTTTAAAATAAGTGCTTGGGACTAGAATGATTTTGGATGTGCCTATCAACAGCAAGTAAAATGTAAAAACAAAGTGCATAAACACAATGAGTTCAACTGTTTTTCTTACCTTTTTCTGATGTCGTTCACGTGCACATAATATTATATTAATAAGATTATTAGATGCACTGTAGCAGTAATTAGTTTATAAACGAAGAACGCACGCACTCTCACCGACTGTTATGGCCGCACTGAGTATTGTTCGATAGCAGCTTCTGATTGGCTAATGCGCCGTGTCATAGGAACGTTGGGATTTTCGTATGAGTGCGTGACCTCGTCTTACCTCATGGCCCCATCATGCCCCTAGTTCCCTTACGTTTTTCTGTTCCGAACATATTTTATTTGCAAGCCGTTGCAATTATGAATTGTAATACGCATTTCTCTGCAGGATTATAAATGAGCATTAATTTAAAATACATTAACATTCATGAATATGCCGCAGCAAATAACTTTTATATGTGAAAGCAAACACGATTCCTTGAGTTTTTATACCCTCATAATGTGAGTTAATAACACGTCGTTGTGTATTTAAATTGTTAGTAGGTTTTCTTCTACTTTATGAAGTCAGACTCTATTCACAATGAAATTGTATTTCGCATGTAGAAAATTATAAAACCCTAAATTATTCATATAATCGCAAAAACTTGAGAAGATTGACATTTTCTACGACAACGGCATAAAACGCTGGCTTATTTCTTGTTTCTTTTTAGCATGGAACATCAAGAATAACTGACAGATATATCATAAGTAATATTTTTAATTATTGGTCTTCTAGTTGTGCAGCTCTACAAGAATTCTGCAATTTACTACGAGTACTAACAAACTATGAAAACTTAAATTAAATGGGCACGAAAACAATGCACTGGGGGAACTGAAGGCACGGTATAGACACAATAACTAATCACAAAGAACAACAGCTTGTTCCGACTTGTCCGGAGCAATCGAGTGGAGAACAGCTAACTTGTTCACTAACTATTTCTTAGAGCGGGTTTTACGGATGGGTTTGAACGTGGTTAGTTGAAACAGCATGTTTAGTCGAGTTCAATGCTCTGAGATCTGTTTTAGAAAATGTCACTAAACGCAGTTTATTTACATAAACTTATAAAGTCGTCTGAATAATATAAAATAATGTACTGCATTATTACTTTTTTTGTATTGTGTAATAGGCATATTATGGTATTTCTTTTAATGGTTGTTCCATAGCTGTTATAAAAACTTATTTTCCATTATATTTTTTATTAAATTGCATATTATTTCTCTCAGCTTTCTTGCATTTTTTTTGTATTGTTTAACTTGGTACAGAGTTCAGACCTGTGCTGCATAAAATTCGCTTGTAAGGCGCCTTTACAACAAAAACAATCTTTGACGAGACAAATCTTAAACTCAATCCTAAGTAACTGCGTTCATGTAAACGCTTACCGTGAAACTAGCCCTATCCGTTTCTTATTGTGACTGAGTGTAGTTCGAACGTTGATTATTATGATGAATGTGCCGGGACCCGAACCCCACCTGCCAAACGTAACCTATTTCTCAGAACCCACCGGCCTAATTACACTGAACTAATTAGTCCCTTTGAAAACGACCTTTTTCTAATGAACAGATTTGCCAATGCGGATAAAGGAAGGTTAATTTTGTTAAGGAAATTGAGTTAATGATAGGTTCACTGTATGTAACGAGGAGTTACCACGTGTATGTGGAAACGGGATTTTTTGAATGTGATAAATTTGAATAGTATTGATTTTTTTTAATACACGAGATATTGAATATTGAAATGAAACCCTTTTTAAGAGACTAGTCTACCACAGAGCAAGAAGCAAGTGCAAAAAGATTTATGTAACTGTAGCTATATTTTGTTTTTAAATTAACGTTAGGAAAAGTATCAATTAGTTAGCTTACTTAGATGAATTCCAAAGCGATTTAATATAAATATGCGGCAGTTAATTCATTTCTGGTATTAACGTAAAGTAAAACTGAAGTTATTGCACGTTTAGCTGTAATACAATAAACAAACCGATATAAAACAACAACAATGCTATCCACGCAAACAAAATAACAATTGAAAATCAAAGAAAAAGCTCCGATAATATCTTATGCGGCAATCCCATCTCAGGTCTGTAATAACAGATAAATTATATTGAATGAAATCGAACGGAAATTCATTACAGAGACCGAATCACAATCATGTAACAACCGTTGCGATATTCCATTGACGTCGTACGGTCAGCAACAAGTCTGTAGTGTTCTGTTGCTCGTCACAACTGTTCCACTGCAGGGCAAAAGCCCTCCCTTCCATTTATCTCGGTCTATGGCTAATAGGGGCCAGTCTTGTGAAAACAGAAATTAGTCGACAAAATCAAAATTTTCAGAACTGTCAAATTCTATTAGGTAAAAAGAATAGCCGGACATTAAGTACAGTTAAAATACATAAAACACCCAATTCCTGAAAAAAATACTGTTAATTTTCACATGTGATTTGTTAATTGACTCTGTTGCTGACTGTACAGCCATAACGACTTCCAGTGACGTCGTACTGAGAATACAATCGTTTTCTACGAAGAAAGCGTATCGTAACAGCCATCAATGTATGACGTAGTACCTAAGGATGTACCTAGTTGTGTAAGTTTTAAAGGTTATTGTAATCGATTTTGTTTGATTTGAACGGTAATGTCATATTTTGCTTTGAGTTGTGTTATCTGGAATAAATTTTAAGGTTGGTAACGGAATTATAGAGTTACAAGAATCTTTTGGCACGTGGATGACATTAACATGAGGCACAGATTCTTTTTAAAGACCGATTCTATAAATGACTGATTGTTCAAATTTGCTATAGTAGTATTTGTGTTATCAGGACGACAAATTGTTAGGTTTGTACGTATGGAATTAGGAAAGTGTTAATATGGAGTAACAAGAATCTTTTGGCACGTGGATAACATTAACATGAAGGTGTTGGTGTGCATATTCGCAACAAAAGTTAACTCAGCTGTCTGTCAAAAGTTATGATTGTGCATATATGACGGCATTGTTTATATTCATACTCATACCTTTATACTCACAAACTTTTGCGTTTATAATATTGTTAGAATGTGGAGACACATCTCCAGTTTACGATCGGAAGTATGCTCTACAATGTGAGTGGGTTTCAAACATATGTTGTGTTAAGGAAACCGTGAAATTATTACATTTCTTTAACAATAAACGCGTGTTTTCTGAAAATATGTTATGAATTTATGATACGCCCACATATTGAGAAGGCGTTAGTAAGAATTATAGGTTGTTAGTAAGAATATGCATGAATAAAAATATGTCTAATTTTAGCATAAAATTAGACATTACAATACCTATTCTTCTATTACCAAATTTCAAGGAAAATACATTCGTAGCACACCTGTAAATTCGTCAAGAGAACATTTCTGCTTTTTTTAAAAGACTCGTTATCCCACTGTAGGACAGGGTGCTTCTTGATGCCTATGATGAATTGCAAAGCACCGACCAAACGCCTGAAACTTTGTGTAGCGGTTTAAGTTTAGTTCTGACGTTACCCAGTTTGGAGTGTGTTTCCTTGAGAATTTTCCCGCATTTCAAAAAAAATCGTGCTTACCAATTTGAGTAACTAGGTACAGGTACATACATAATTGAGGAATTAAGTTTGCTTATTTTACTTTGAACTTGAGAAATAATTTCCTCCCTCATATATTTAACTTGTAGTCGTAATTTTGCACGCTAACCGCTCTCTCTCCTACCACACCGGTTGGTCTGCATCCAGCTCTCAACCCTCATAATGTAATTAATCATGAGTGATTATCGATCTAATCACGTTTGACGTGCAGATTGGCATTCTCAGACATTATTAGTTTAGATTGGGGTTGCTTTAAATCCAATATCGAGAGTTGAGACTGAAATGAGGTTTACTATGTTGGATTTTTTGTGGTTAAAATGACAGACGTATAGATTAAAATACGGTCTATTTTTAATGGGTATCACTGGTGATTTCAAATTGCTAGTATGTGTGTAATAGTATATGTAATATGAGCAATATTGTTGTACAATATTACTACTAGGCTGTTGGTCTAGTGGTAAGTGACCCTGACTGCTATACTGGAGGTCGTGGGTTCGATTTCCACCCAGGACAAATGTTTGTGTGATGAGCACGATTATTTATTGATTTGTTTATTATTCAAGAAAACCAGACAATTAATAAGGAAATCAGGCAAATTAATTTATATAAATCTCGCACTAGCTAAAGAATACCAACAGAACTAAAACAAAAATAAATCTATACCTATTCCAACAAATAGATGTTTATTCCTAACACATTAAAATTATCGCTATAGTTCTTAGTCATTAAGTTGATGATAATACCGTCTTTATAGCTACTAGAACTGTAAGAAATACTTGGAAATAGGTTCCAGTCACAATATATTTACGAGAAGTGCCCAATAAATAGTGTAGGTTTCGCGTATAATGGCCCTGTAGTGGAACAGTCCCTGTTATTACGAAAGCCTTACTTCGCCGTATAATAACAGATATTAGAGGAATCTATTGTCCTTAGAATACTAGGGCTTGAATAACGAAGGCTGATTTACAACAATCAGATACCCTAATTGTTGTATTTGAAGCATGAAATGGTAGGAATAATATGTTAAATGTAGAATAGAATATTTTTTATGCTACACCATAGAATTTATAGCATTGAATTACACACGTGGCGGTTTTTTCGCTACTGTTATTGTAATTTATTTACTGATTGGTAAAAATATTGGCATTATTTTAATTATTAACCTATTATCAAAATGTGATAGATTTACCGTTCATATCGACGGGTCCTACGTAGACTAGTACAAGTGCAAAAATGCAACTTTTCAAGAGAGCAGTTTAAAGGTTCAAAAGCTTGTAACTTTGTCGTAAATCAATAAAAACACTTGAAATTTTAGTATGTTATATTTTGATGTTTAGGAAATAAGACTGCATTACTGGTTTTTCTTCTTTTTTTATACTTTGGAAAATAGGTTAACTTGCATTCATGTAGCCTGTTTTTTTTACTACGGTAGAACCTGTAAACTGATACAAGTGGTCACTTATACCAGTATTTAGTGTACTTGCTTATACGTATAATAAAGGAAATCTGAAGGATTTTACTCTTTAAACATAGTATTTCCGTGTTATTGACCAATATGAGGTTATAATATTAAAAATAATACCTACTTTTATCGACTTTTTAACACTTACAACAGTTTACCCAGTACTGGAAAGCTACTTGCAACAGTTTGCTGTATTATTATTAACTGTGAATATTTAAATTAGTGTGGTAAGAAGTTAAATAAAAACATTTAAAATACAAAATAACACTTTATTATTAGGTAGTAGCATTATTAATAATGAAAAATAAAATCATTGGCCTTGCAATCTTAAAAATAATAAAACAAAAAAATGTAATCTTCTTATTTTAAGTAAAAAAAAGGTTTGATTTTTAAAGACGTTTTCTTACGATAATACCTAATTGTTTTTTTTTTTTAAGACTAGCTTGTCTTGAATTTCATGTCATTTTTCTTATAAATAGCATTTCCACAATTTTTTTTTAGTTCCGTTACGTCAGTTACGTCTGTTTAGTTACGTTCACTAGTTTTTGTACGTTGATGTTTCTAATTTATTTCTCCCTTTGCAGATCCGCTAGAAAAGGTATTTTAAAGAAATTAGTATAACCTTTGTGCAACTCTTTTCGAACTATGTGCTTCTATTAAGTGTATAGTTGTGTACATAACTTGTTAAATGTAAAAAAAATGTAACACAACCCCTAAAAACAGGGCAATGAGACCTTAGAGTCTAAATCAGATGATGGAAAATTCATTACATTTTTACAACTTGTATTAAATGGTGATTTGTGTCACCCTTAATACGAATGCCTCATCACATCACCACCCCCGTCATACTTGTTTAAATATGCATTTTATACATTTGAAAATATCCTACTAATATAGTTAACGCGAAAGTTGCATAAGTATCGATTGGATGTTTGTTACTCTTTGACGCTCAAACGACTTAACCAATTTTGAAGAAATTTCGTATGGAGTTAGCTGACAACCTGGATTAAAACATAGACTTTTTAACCGACTGCGTCAGAGGAGGGCAATGTTTTCCAGTTATAACCGACACTCGTGCGGTCGAAGTTGCTGGCGACCACTAAGTCCTTTATAAGTTTAATTTGAATGTCTTTTGTGTCATTATACTTAAGTTTTGATTGAACTTAATTGTTTTTTCAATACTACAACTTTACCAAAATAAACTGAGGTTGCGAATATTGTTATATTGTTTACCTCTGGAATATTTCTACACGTTTAAAAATGATGTACTTGGGTACATAAAAAAAAATTGTCTCGTCAGTTCCCAAGTAGCAAAATTTGGTAACTTCTTACGTTAATTGCTGCAAAAAATGTATTAAAAGTAGTATCGCTATTTATTTTATTAGTAAATAGATATTATTATTAAAATAATGTAGGTTACGTCAGATAACAATATCAAGAAAATAAAACAAAGTCACATGTGACTTTGTGTACTATTACTTTGTATTCCTACTGATATAAGTGTAAAATTTATTGAAAGAATAAAATAATAATAAAAAAACAAAAAAACCCGACTGTAAAAAAACAACCACTAACTAAAAAGGGAAAAACAATCTCTATAATTTAGTGTGAAGAGTATGCAGTACACCGTGCGTCTACATTATATAATTTATACGTAAAAAAATAATGCAGGTGGCACAAACAAATCTACAAGCAGTACAATGTGGATCTTGCATTAGGTGAACATTAATTAAACCCTTTTGTAGAAATATTAGTACTGTCAACTTAGTAATTTGTTTGTCAATTTTTAACGCATAAATTTATTAATAATTGACCTCGTGAGCCCTTAATTGTTGTGATTTCTCACCACTACTCACTCAAAGCAAACAAAACTAGTTAAATATGTAAAAAAGTAGCACAACCCTTAAAAACAAGCCACGAAATAGTTTTGATACAGAAGAATACGTTAGCAGTTAACGCAGTTATACCAGTGTTAACGTGCTCCCGACTCCGTCGCAGCGCGCATACTGGAGTAAATGGCACTTGCGCGTACGTGACGCGGCGCACGCGACTACCTACACTGGTGCAAGTGACTTACATCAGTGTAGATGGTAGTGTGGCCGAAAATCATGTCACTTATATTAGTTTACAAGTTTGTATCTCTGAAATTACTGAATAAAATAATATAAATTTTACAGGGTATAAAGTTAAGGTAATTTTAAGGCTTTTGGTGCAAAAAAACGTATTTTGGTGTTTTGCGGGTTACACCAGTATACGTAGGACCCGTCGATATATTCGCAACCTTCAGTCATGTGTAGAGTATAAGTAATATCACAGGTTATATTCTTGAATTGAGGTAGTAAAACAGATATAAAATACAACTAGATTAAAATATAAAAACGGAATAACTTCAAAATAAGCTCACAGAAAGCGCGTTTGAGTCACAATACCGCAGTTAACACAGCATATGAAACATTCAAGCTCTATTCGCTTAATATTTTTAAATCTAATCAAATATCCTTGGAATATTATATCTTTTAGTATACACAAGGATACATTGCATTTCAAATTGGACGGTAGCCAATTAAATTGTACCCATAAAATTATACACCCAAACAGTTAACTTGAATTGACGAAACTTCTCAATTTCGAAACTAGGTGGGAATTTACATAATAAAATTAAAGGATATTCCGAAACTGTAGTGTGAATGATAATTATTAATCTCTGTTCCAAACTAAGTGTTTAGAACAAGAATGAATTGTGAAATATAACGTCTTTTGTTTGAGTTTATAAGGTACTTGTTAGTGATAAAGTGAACGTTGTGATCAAGGTGGATAATAGTGATATTTCGATAAACGATAACTGAAATTGAATGACTTAAATGTTTTGAAGTCAAAGTTACGCCACTAGTCGAAAATTAATGTAATTTCCATACATTTCAGTTATTCGATCACCAATAACACTCGCAAAAATGTTATTTGTTTACGGAGGTTAATACGATCTACATGAAAAGTTATGTAGTGTTCGACACATTACCATTGTTCTTCATGAACTTGATACTAAATCTACTGTTTATATCAAAATCAAAAGGTTTTTATTTCGAGTAGGCCTTTTTAGTCACTTTTAAAACGTTACTGACTCTAGTTGCGCGGATATATGAATAAACAACACAGTACTCACCAAAAAACAAACATTTTACTAAAAAAACCCGACTACACTTTCAATGTAACACAGAGTTTTACTTGCGTTGGTTATAAAACCGCAGTAAATGTTGGTTTTCCCATGAATGAAATTAAGCCGCAATAAATAGGACGCAGCTACGTAATGCTCACCTACATGGTTACGAGAGGGTAGCAAACATTATGCAAAGTACAAAATCCCATTTTGCACGTGTTTCGCTGTGTCGCCTCACGCCAAAGGTCTGAACCAGTAATAGAGTTGTTTATGGACGGAAAGTGAATTCTCTCCCCTCGATACAACGATTTTCTTTTTACACGCATTTTTACCTCAAAATCTTGGAGATTTCACTTTGGTGCGTGAAGAGGACTTTATTGTTTCTGTTGTAATAATAATGTATGACGTGAACAAAGAAATACTATAAATAGATTAGTTATTGTTTTTGGTAAATTATGGTGGGTATAAGAAAGTTGTCGCATAAAACATAGTTTATTGAGGGTAAATATAGGGTACATATTAGTAACAAATGATATAGAGAGAGAACTACTAAAACTAAGAGAACTTTTTCATAAAATGTCCAAGCCATCATCTGATAAAACTAGGTATTGTAGCTAAAGCTAAAGTAGCTCGTTATAGTTTCTAAGAGATCCATTCTTCCCCGCCATTAGATTTGCTGACTCACTCTCTGACCTATCACTGTTAATGTTATATCTTCTACCATCTAGGTCTAGGGAAAATTTTAATGCGATCCAAAAAATAAACGAACATAAAATCTAAATGCGTTATACATAGTTTGTTTTGTAAGATTATTTACTAGATTCTTTTAAATCGATTTAAAATTTAAACGTTAATAATATGGTGTCTTAGCGCTTTTTCTGTAATTTTATAAACTTAAATTGTTCTAATTAATATTTAGAATCTAGTCCCCATACTCCGAGTAAACTAGATCTAAAACTATTTTCAAATATCAAAGAACTAATTTAAAATCTACACGTTCAGTAGTCATGCAGGCACCGCGAGCGGCGCGTGGCGTGTCTTGATAAATAAATCCATAACTTAAACGAGTTCCATCGACAAGTTTTTTTCTGCGAAGACTGTCAGTAAAGTGTCACGAGCATCGGAGCCGGCGAATAAATTACGACTTTTAATTGGCAATATTGATGCCTTTAATGTGGAAGACATAATTATAGCAACAAACAAACACGTCTATTTACCCAACCATCCATTTACTCCAATCCAACAAAATATTAGCTTTCCCCGAATTATCATTCTCAAACTTAATCGCATATTAATTAACTTCGAGTTTAAATATTTAAAATTAGCTCAAGATGAATTTGAATAATGTTTTCCGCGTAGAATACCGAAATTTTGAGGGCACTGAAAAGTTCCCTTCAGAAATAAAAAGTGTTTGGGGATGAGAGCAATTAAGATGCAAATTTCGACGGAATAACAGCGCAATACGAATTAGACTGTGCTAATGAAATACAGAATTCTTTGTGGGACAAGCATAAATTGCCTGCAGGGTTGTTGGAAAATGTTACGTTCTTAGCAATGCGAATGTATTGTCTTATTCATGAATACGATTTGTGAGGAAAGTGTCGATATTTGCACATACAACTGTTGAAACTTATTGAATATTTAAATGTTACAATCACATTTACATATTAAATTCAACAGTGTATCTATGTCCGACACTTCGGACGCTAGCTATACATGAATAATGAGGATATAGTACATTCGTTAGAATTTTTAGATTTTCTTTGAAAGAAGAGTGCACAGCCAATTGAATATATTTCCCTACGGAAACTGTATTTACTGTACCGAGCGTCAAGTAACGTTAATGAAACAGTGCTACAATATCCAAGATGTAATTGATTTCTACTGTCTTTGAGCTACTGTTAGAAGAAGTACAATATCGACAAGTTGTTGTGCGATTTACAAGGGAATGCAATCTGACACGAGACAAACGAACTTTAATACAAACAAAAAAAACCTCTTTAATTAAAAACCTTTACCTCATTTATTGAAAGTGTTTAAAAGCTGTAAAAATGCAATTTATCTTTAGGAGGTTTTAAATGTCTAGTTGACTGTTTCCTTTCACTACTTTATACTCTACAGAGACAAGGACTGCATAAAATGGCAACTAAAAACAAATTAATGTTGCAACGTCAATTCGTTTTTTGTTACCTTTCTGAATACTGAAGTACGTACGAAGTCGTTTATTAGCCTTTAAAGTGTAAAATTGGAATTGAAACAATTGAAAGAAAGACTATTGCCGATATAAAAGCGAGATGACACCTTACGCAGTTAATGTGCTATCTCATTTCTACAACAGCAACAGGCTGAAGTACCAATTAACAAGTCTTATTGTTAGAACTATCGTGAGGTGGATTCATAATTATTATAGATCGCGTATATATCGGGATAGTCCGACTTGTTCCGGACTGAACCGGAGTTCTTATTCATAAGTTGACGCGGTGGGGTCGCGAGTCAGCTAGTCGGACTATCCCGATAAATACGTGTGAGTAAACCGTTAACATATAATAAACAAGTCGTTGTCAAAAAGTCCATATTAAAGGGTTCATTCCTTTTTACAATTGGTTTTAGAACTTGTTTACTGTGTGCCACGAGTTCGCCTCTTGAGATTCGCTTTATGAGTCTCGGATGAACCATTTTGTCGTTTTGACCTCTGAATGGCTGCCATTACGTTTTATATCAAGCTTTTGTGGTTGAGTGCATGTAAAGGAGTAAATTGAAGTGCTTTAAATCTGCTTTGTATACTTCGAGGCTATCTCAAATAGGTAAATTAATTTTGATTGAAATTAAACGGATACCAGGGATTTTATTATTTTTACATGCATGTGAACTTGTGAGTTAATAGTAATTTGGTTAGATCTTTTTTATTTTTTGGTAGGACTCTAAATTTTGACTACTGGCGTTCAGGTGTTTATATATTTTTAGGTACTTATGAGGCTGAAAACTTAGAAAACGTGATAGAATTGATTTACACTTAGTTTTAGTTCAATGTCTCATGGTGATAAACATCACAAATAAGGTTCTTATAAATCAAAAGCATTTTTTGTTGTAATAGAAGTGTCCAAAACAAAACATTTCACTATTTCAGTTTTCTTTTGTAAACTTACAAGACTATGTAAACATTACATAAACTTGTCGAACTTTTGTATGGAACAGACAAAATAATCGTAAAGCCTTAGTATTTACAGCGCAAATACTTTAGTTACCACACCTAGGAAACTTTGAACAAAGCCAATTTCATGGAACATTGAGCTGTGAAAGTAAACAACACTAATATTTAACGGGAACTTTTTTGTCATTTGAAAACTAAATAGTTTTGTAACTTTAATATCAAAGCAATAGAAACTTTGTTAAAAATGTTAGTGTCAATAAATTACGTCATGTTTGTATTTTAAAATACCGGATCAAATAGTTTTTTTTTATACGACTCCCGCACTAAGGAATTTAAACCTTGTAACGCGGGATTACCACAGATATTGAATTCACAAAGAAACTCAGATTCAGAAAAAGCCTTTGTGGGTCGCACAAATTTTCGTCCTACGCGGGGATTGAACCCGCGACACGTCGCGTAAATTGTCAACTGGCGTGGTGACCTATACCACTCGGCTATTCGTGCAGTCAAATAAAAATGTTGTTATATTAAAAATGTTGTAATCCGTTTATGTCCCGTGTTGTGATCGAATAATAAATGTCAATCACAATCAGGTTACGTTAGTGCAATGAAACATGTTGGTTTTTATTTTTAGTCAAAAATGTGTGATGTTTTATATGGTTTTATAATAGGTTTACGCCTGTTTAAGCTTTTTGTTAATTTTGCGATTTCAGAACAAAAATGAGTCGATTAAACATGGCAAAAAAATGTCTTCCTATTTCCTTTAAATGCAAACTTTACCAGGCTCGTAATAAATGAATAAGGCTTATACGTCTTATTCAAGGCAAGGGTTGAAATTAAGCGGTTAACAAACAGTAGATAAGTTAAACAGTTAGGGAGATATTTGATAACTACCGCCGCCAAGAAACTGGGTCAGCCCAACTGTTGCTCCCTATATTACACTAACTTCTTTAGTTTAGTCAAATGTGAAACGTTGTGGCTTTGGGAAGGTTTCGGTTAAATTTCAGTTATAATGTTCGGGAGTACAGTTGTCATCAGACTTAAATTATTTGAATATACCTGTAGATTTCAAATGATAATTAAAATGCTTCAAATAAACTTTTGCGTTTATTTATTCCTAACTAAAACATTAAAAAAAAAATAAGAAATTGAGCGTTCATTATATTAAAGTGAAGAATTGTTGTGTTGCAATTCAAGAAAAAATAGGCCGTAATGATCTCAGTAATACAAAATAATTGCAGTTTACGCCTACGCAAAACGGTAGCGCGTGTAACCGCCTACGTGTTACGTAGCTGTTCTATTTACGTAGCTACACGTGGTCGCTACGCGGCCTACGAGACATTTTTAGTGAATCTTTAAAATAATACTCCTGCGCAGTAACTTACAATTCTTTTTTAATTATAAAGGTCAGGTGTTGACCTTTTGATGTATATTTAAAATTAATTGAATAATTTGTAATTATCAGCTTATTTCGCCACCATTAATTAATTAAATTTGTTGTTCAAAAATACCTTAATGGCTGTTATCGATAAAGTATTTTGTTGATAATTACATCGGTGTTCCAGTTAATTTTGTCGCAGATCGTCGGCGTGTTGTAGGCAATTAATTTTCTCAACGGCTTCTTTGATAAATATTGTATGACAGTGCATGACGGGGGTCGTTAGACGGAACATAATTAGGAACAGCGTGAGGTATTGATAGGTTTACGCTGAATCATTATTTTCTAATCTAGTGCGCGATCACGATGTAATAATCTTTGGTTTATTCAGTATGTTTTGTTGTAGGTTTATTGAGGCCTTCCGTGATTTACATGGAAATGCCTCTGTTAATATTGGTCATAATCAATAACATTGCATACAAATCAAACATTTTTTGCAATGACGATTACAACAAACCTATGATATTAAATACCTCAAGGTGTTGTAACCATTTCATTAAAAAAATCAAGCAATTATCCAAACTGCACCAAAACTCGTCGAAATTTCCCGTGATGCCAAAAAACAACCAAAATTCCGTTGCATAAAATCCGGCGAGACAAGCAAGCACTTAATTTGGCTGCACTCACAATTTTCAACGCGGAGATTAAAAAAAACTTGCTCATTAAATATTTCCATAAAAACAAGATTTGTAAGTCTCCGGTGACATCGCCGGGGTTACATCAGCTGTACTTCATTTCCTTTACTATGATATCTAAAATCAAAATTGTTGCTGTTGTAGAAACGTGATGGCGCTCTACACTGTACATAGTCGCGTCTTGCTTCCACAACGACAAAAGTCCGGTTTTAAGGTCTCATGGTACGAGGATTGGAGTTAATTAAGAGTGCATTTGACAGAGCTCAGGCACGGCTCGAGATAGCCACCGGAACGTTATCATTTGACATTTTCATTAATCAGTAAAGAATTCTGACAGCTTATTAAATAGAGAAGATGAAAGATCTAATGCTGGTCGCAAGGATAAAGCATTTGATCTTTGGTCTCGTACCTTTAGGATGCTATACACCTATTTATATTATGAGCTACAGATTAATTTTGATCAGTTGTCCCATACAAGTGAGGGAATGCCTTTACTTAGTTTTGCCAAGCCAAGTTCAAAGTTAACGTTTGTAAAAATGTAACCTGTCTCCTGGCCTAGTTCTCTAAGGGAGTTCCTCACGGCAATTTTTTTTACGAGGTTTAGAACACTCCATTTTGCTTTTTTTCCAAAACTTTCGAATCAGAAGACACAAGGCGAAAGGGATATCGGTTTATAAATAATAAATTCTACTTTTGCAACTGCCGCAAATAATGTTTGAAACTCCGGAGTTTGGTATTAAAAATACATTCCTATAAATAACGAAAGCTCTTTGCTTCTAGAAAGCCGACACGCAATATTTAATAAGATAGCTTCTCTCCACGACATACTCGTAACGTTAACTACCTATATAATTGTATCAACATTATTTTTTAATAGAAAAGTGATGAAATATACATTTACGATATTAAAATATATTTAACTAAAAGAAATTTAATTCCAAAGTAAAGATCTAATTAATCCGTCAGATAGATAATAAAAAAATATTAGACTCATTTTTCTGTTTACTTGAACAATGAAAAATATTAAAGCTGCTTTAAAGTATAGGAGAAGGGGCTTGTCACGTAATGCATTCGCAAAATTTATACGAAAGAGTGACATCACGCGTAAGTTTCATTGGCCGTACTTTGGTGAATTTGTGTTTGCGGAGTAAAAAAATACGTATCCAATATTATTGATTTGATTGCACCGAGTGGTATAGGTCACCACGCCAATTGCCACTGGACGCGGCGTGTCTCGGATTCAATCCCTACGTAGAACAAGAGTTTGTGCGATCCACAAAGGCTTGTTCTGAGGTGTCTTTATGCGTGTGAATTGAATGTCTGCAAAAACGCCTCGTGATACAAGGATTAAATTCCTTACTGCGGGAGTCGTACTTTAAGACAAAAAAAATTAACTTCAAGACCGATATCCAGCCATTACCGTTGTTTGATCGCCAATGGCTTGACCACCGAGTACTACACATACAAATAGCTATAATTTTAAGTGAGCTGAGGTTAACCGCTGTGATTAACTGGCTTATTATTAGATACTAACTAAACATGACTGTATTTAGGGCATATTCAATGTATTTCTAATAATTTTCTACATTATTGAAAGAAATTGTAAAGAGTTTTTATATTATAATGAGGTAATGTTAGTTAAGTATATTGAGCGTTGTGATATTTCCTTAAATAAAAACGTTTTTGTAAGATATTTGTGAGTATACATTGGTTTAATAATGTTTTGATTTGGTAAACATATTGGACTATATTTAGAATGTTTGCTTACTTTGTAGCCTTCAAAAAGGTTTTAATCAATATAGTTATAAAGAGCGAATGTATTAAATTCTAAAAATAAGTTCTGATTACTTATTACCGTCTGATCAATACAGAAAAAAGAAAACACTGTTTAACAGAATTACACGAAAGTCATTAAAAGAGGCCTGAAAAGGAATAAATAAATATTAGCGGGAGCTAGAACGAAGGGAACTTTCTAGAAATCGGATTAAGTACTTTAACTACTCTCTCGCATTTTCAAAGTTCCGCAAAAGAAACAGAGGTTTGTTACTTTTGTTACCGGCCTTCTCTGAGTGCCCCTTAAGCTTATTCCGGTCAACGCAATCGTAAAGACCTAGCTTACGTATTACGAAACAAATATATGTTTAATGTAGGTACCTAATTAATACGTTTTGTAAAGTGGCCCTAAGCGGAGCTATTAGGTTCGGTCTTTGATGTATATCTAAAGCTAGGAGTGGGCTTTCACTGATAATTTTATTTCTGTAAAAAAAATCATAATGTCCAGTACTTATCAGACATTAATTTAATAGAAATCATACAAGCCCATAAAAGTATCACTGCTGGGTAAAAGCCTCTTCTCATACAGAGAAAGTTTGCGTGCTAGCGTGTGAATTGGCGATTTCTGACATCACATTATTTAAAAATCTTTTCTTTTATTTATATCTAAATTATATTAATCAATAAACTTAGTTTCTATTTCAAACAGACCATATAAAAACGAGTACTGTAATCGCTGAGTCATGGAAAGTCAACGATTTTGGAAACAGATGACTGAGGTTTACAACACAAAGTCTAAAGACTACGTACCAAGGGTCCTTTTGACATCAATCGGTCCTTTATTAAGTTTTCCTTTGAAGACATTATCCATTGTAAGCATATTTTGACTTAATATGACTACAACTACCGCGAATAGATACTTATTTCTTTATAAAAAAAAATGAGGTGTAATGCATACGCCTATATTACTATAATATATAAGCCTTATTTCACCTAAGTAAATCCAACTAGAACAACGCCTGTGTCTCAATTCAATCACATTAGTATACTTTAAACTCATTTATAAGAATAATTTTATTTTTTAAGAAGGTTGTATTTGTAGCACATGTATAGAGCATGCATGTAGCGTATATCCAGTATCCTCCTATCGTCCTTTACAGTTTATATAACACAAAATTCAATCATCAAAATCACTCATACCTCACAACAAATAACTAAGGAAAACAAACAACATGTAACATAATCGCGCATTTGTTACCTCGAAACACACTGATCTGTGTTTACACGCGGCGAGCGAACTCGTGAGCAATCTATCACACACGTGTGAGACTGTAACAGTTACGTGACACGTGACGCATCGATCAAACTTGAATCATATTCGTACGTCAGAAAATGTAACAATACGTGAAGGAAAGACTAGTAAATATATGAACTCTTCCGAACCTCCTTAGTCAAATGGAATTTCTAAATATTGAAAAAATAAATAAATATTGCACGACTTTTATATAAGGCCATCTAGTCTCAAACTAAGCAGAGCGTGTATTAATACACCCAGACACAGAACAAATCATCACACTATCATTTCGACGGGTCCTACGTATACTGGTGTAACCCGCAAAACACCAAAATACGTTTTTTTGCACCAAAAGCCTTAAAATTACCTTAACTTTATATCCTGTAAAAATTGTATTATTTTGTTCAGTAATTTCAGAGATACAAACTTGTAAACTAATATAAGTGACATGATTTTCGGCCACACGACCATCTACACTGATGTAAGTCACTTGCACCAGTGTAGGTAGTCGCGTGCGCCGCGTGACGTACGCGCAAGTGCCATTTACGCCAGTATGCGCGCTGTGACGGAGTCGGGAGCACGTTAACACTGGTATAACTGCGGTAACTGCTAACGTATTCTTCTGTATCAAAACTATTTCGTGGCCTGTTTTTAGGGGTTGTGTTACTTTTTTACATATTTAACAAGTTTTGTTTGCTTTGAGTAAGTAGTGGTGAGAATTCACAACAATTAAGGGCTCACGAGGTCAATTAATAATAAATTTATGCGTTAAAAATTGTCAAACAAATTAATAAGTTGACAGTACTAATATTTCTACAAAAGGGTTTAATTAATGTTCACCTAATGCAAGATACAGATTGTACTGCTTGTAGATTTGTTTGTGCCGCCTGCATTAATTTTTTACGTATAAATTATATAATGTAGACGCACGGTGTACTGCATACTCTTCACACCAAATTATAGAGTTTGTTTTTCCCTTTTTATTTAGTGGTTGTTTTTTACAGTCGGGTATTTTTGTTTTTTTTTTTTATTATTATTTTATTCTTTCAATAAATTTTACACATATCAGTAGGAATACAAAGTAGTAGTATACGAAGTCACATGTGACTTTGTTTTATTTTCTTGATATTGTTATCTGACGTAACCTACATTATTTTAATAATAATATCTATTTACTAATAAAATAAATAGCGATACTACTTTTAATACATTTTTTGCAGCAATTAACGTAGGGAGTAACCAAATTTTGCTACTTGGTAACTGACGAGACAATTTTTTTTTATGTACCCAAGTACATCATTTTTAAAGGTGTAGAAATATTCCAGAGGTAAACAATATAACAATATTCGCAACCTCAGTTTATTTTGGTAAAGTTGTAGTATTGAAAAAAACAATTAAGTTTAATCAAAACTTAAGTATAGTAATACAAAAGACATTCAAATTAAACATAATATATAAAGGACTTAGTGGTCGCCCGCAACTTCGACCGCACGAGTGTCGGTTATAACTGCAAAACATTACCCTCCTCTGACACAGTTGGTTAAAAAGTCTATGTTTTTAATCCAGGTTTTCAGCTAACTCCATACGAAATTTCTTCAAAATTGGTTAAGTCGTTTGAGCGTCAAAGAGTAACAAACATCCAATCCATACTTATGCAACTTTCGCGTTAGCAGGATATTTTCAAATGTATAAAATGCATATTTAAACAAGTATGACGAGTGTGGTGATATGATGAGGCATTCGTATGAAGGTTGACACAAATCACCATTTAATACAAGTTGTAAAAATGTAATGAATTTTCCATCATCTGATTTAGACTCTAAGGTCTCATTGCCTTGTTTTTAGGGGTTGTGTTACTTTTTTATACATTTAACAAGTTACGTACACAACTATACACTTAATAGAAGCACATAGTTCGAAAAGAGTTGCACAAAGGTTATACTAATTTCTTTAAAATACCTTTTCTAGCGGATTTGCAAAGGGAGAAATAAATTAGAAACATCAACGTACAAAAACTAGTGGACGCAACTGAACAGACGTAACGTACGTAACTGACGTAACATAACTGAAAAAAAAAATAGTGGAAATGCTATTTATAAGAAAAATTACATGAAATTCAAGACAAGCTAGTCTTAATAATAAAAAAAAACAATTAGGTATTATCGTAAGAAAACCTCTTTAAAAATCAAACCTTTTTTTTACTTAAAATAAGAAGATTACATTTTTTTGTTTTATTATTTTTAAGATTGCAAGGCCAATGATTTTATTTTTCATTATTAAGAATGCTACTATCTAATAATAAAGTGTTATTTTGTATTTTAAATGTTTTTATTTAACTTCTTGCCAAACTAATTTAAATATTCACAGTTAATAATAATACAGCAAACTGTTGCAAGTAGCTTTCCAGTACTGAGTAAACTGTTGTAAGTGTTAAAAAGTCGATAAAAGTAGATAAAAGTAGGTATTATTTTTAATATTATAACCTCATATTGGTCAATAACACGGAAATACTATGTTTAAAGAGTAAAATTCTTCAGATTTGCTTTATTATAAGTATAAGCAAGTACACTATATACTGGTATAAGTGGCCACTTGTATCAGTTTACAGGTTCTACTGTAGTAAAAAAAACAAGCTACATCAATGCAAGTCAACCTATTTTCCAAAGTATAAAAAAATAAGAAAAACCAATAATGCAGTCTTATTTCTTAAATATCAAAAATATAACATACTAAAATTTCAAGTGTTTTTATTGATTTACGACAAAGTTACAAGCTTTTGAACCTTTAAACCGCTCTCTTGAAAAGTTGCATTTTTGCACTTGTACTAGTCTACGTAGGACCCGTCGATTTGGTCTGGGTGGGTATCGAACCCACGACCTCCGGTATAGCAGTCAGGGCCAGTAACCACTAGACCAACAGGCCTGTCTTTGTACAATCGCTAACGCTGATTGCTTCGCTAAAATATTTGGTATAGACATTCCATTGACATGGTGTCCCAATCAGCGTTAACGTTTCTAAAAAAATGTTATCAGTCGACATGGGTAGGATTTTCGCGATTGTAAAAGCGACGTCTTGTTTAGAATAAGTGTAGTCTATATAAATCCATAGGTTCTAGCAAAAATACTTTGAAAATCATGAGTTGTACTTACAGAAACTATTTGAAATATAGTGAAAAATGACTACTGTTACTTTTTAGAATTTTAATTGTTGAGGAAGGAAATGAGGTCATTGAACCTTATGAACATATTTCATAAAAATAAACATATTTTCTAGGAATTCATAACAAAACATCATAAAAACTGTTCACTATAATCATAAATTAAACGAGGTCTCATAAAATACTGTTATTTCCACATTTAGTTACCGTTGCCAATGCATGCCTATAATTAGCTGTCTGACAGCAAATTAATCAAAGTTTTCTATTAAAAAATGTATTATAATGAATGGTTTGTATGAAATTCCGAGTACACACATATAATTTCAAATTGCGTTCTGTGAACTGTCGTGTCGGTGAGTCGATAACATATGGTTCTCGTGACGTCACACCACGTCAAATAGTAAAGTACCTTTATGGTACATTTACATTGTAAAGTCTTAGGCCTTAGTCAAAAGAAAACCACAAACCTGGTTTGTAAATCTTACAAAAAGCAAATTTCTTTTTTAATTCACGAGCCATTTTTAAAAGAGGTTGGATACTTAGTTCTTTTTCAAAGTTTGCAAGGGAAGACAGGTCCAACATGCTATCGCCTTGTTGAGGATTTTAATCTAAAATGTGATGGGGCACCTACCAATATGATTGTATAAACCAAAATTAAAAATTAACCCTGCCGTGGGTTCATTGACACTTGATGTAAGGTTAGTATTTTCCTGTTTTGTTAGGCTAGTATTTTTGTAACTTTTCCTGAACTAATTGTATTTTCTTAATTCATTATAAACACCACTGAGATTCATTAAAGAAAATCTTAGTGCGCTTAATAATAATGCTATTTAAGTCGCCGCCGAGGGCAGTCCAGAAAGCGGTCGCGGGATGAATTAAACGTACACCGCGAAAACTGGTTCGAAGCGGCGCAAGATAGGAAATCGTGGAAGGACTAAGAAGGGGCCTTTGCCCAGCTGTGGGACACTAAAGGCTAGAAAAAAAAAACAACCTTCAAGGCAAGTATAAATAATCTAATTTAGAAAAACACAGTATCAATTTCGGTTCTCACTTTTCCTTAAACAACATATCGCAACATTTTATTATATTACTATGTTTTCGGCACGTTTATCTGCAAAAATTGTTCATCAACATAATAATCTATTGCGTGAAGCGATAGCATTTGTTTCGTCGAGTCGATAACTCCGTAATTGGGAGCCGATTGGGAGGTAACATTAGGTTGATTTGTTACACGTCGAAACCCGCGGGAATAGATACGTATACTTAAGTACAAGCGAAATGGTTCGTTAACGATTATGGTACCTGATATGGGATACTTATTATACTGGTATCCTGCTTATACTATATTTTGTCAGTCACGTTTTTTCTTTTGAGACATTTCAGCAAATTGGTCATCTTTTTGATCGATTTTATGATGTTATTTAGCTTTGTAATCAAATCAGTCATGAGTCATTTAACTTGAGATTATTTAAAGTTTAGAGTCATTTAAATATTACATTTATTAAAGAAGACGAAAGAACTAGACTTCGATTCATTTTATAAAGAAAATCTACTTAATTATCCCAATTTAAAGTCAGTGATACATTTCTCTAAGCTTATGATTAAGCTTCAGGTCTGATATAATTCTATCTCAAAAAACATCGTGTAAATAAATTAGTTTTACAAAGCACTGTCATTTATTTATATTAACCTCAAACTATAAAAACGAGTAAGTACGCCGCGCTGTATTCTTGGAACGTCATAACCACTGCAACTAAGTCTGTGTGCTCGTAAGTGCCTTTTAGTGATTTCTGTGTAATCGCACTGTGCCCGACAGTGATACAATGTTGCCTTTAAACATTCGCAGCTAAAGGCATTTAGTGAGCGATTGTACACACTATGGCAAATGACAAATGAAAAATATTGCAGAACAGTGAACAGTACGGTCCCTCTCTCCAGATTACTTTTTTTAATACCGTACATTCGCTTTACGTTGTCATTTCAGTTTTGAATGACGTTGACTGACCCATATTCGCGGCTGTTTATAAAACAAAAACAACTCGTAATCATTCTGTTCAATTGTTTATCTTGTCTACCAAATATGAAGGGCATATTTCAGTCAGAATAATGTCGACATTATAAAAGTATCTATTAAAGCTTTAAATAGAGTTTTGAAGGTCCCGTGACCCAATTCTGATAAGGGTTAGTTCTATTTTTTATGAAACGCCCGAATATTTCTGGTGACAAGGGTCACACAAATATTTGTCTCGTGCAGGTATCGACACCTACTGTAATCGGGAGTATACCGAACGAGTGAAAATCATTTATACTTCGATAAGTACGATTAAATCGTCCGTGAAATAAAGCATACTAATAAACCAATATTATTCAATGTCTAGCGAAATGATAATATTATATTCAAAAACAACAAAAAATATTCAAATCAGGCTACACTGTATCACTTTTTGAACGTCTCAATTTATATATTACAGGCAGCACCTCATCGCCTACCCTTAGCAAGACGTCTCTTTTTACTAAATACATTTATGGTAATAAAACCACACGTTTTAAATATAATAAATACGTACGCGAATAAATATTCATAAACCATCCAACAAGGATCAAACTATTTTATTACATCTAGAAATGTCACGAAAAGCAATCTTTTCTGAATTCAGAAAGGATTACAGGGGCGCAGCTGTTTTGCCGAATCCCAATCTCCATAAGTATTGAAAGTATTATTTTCATAAAAACTAGACCCCAAATTACAAGACTACCAAGAAGCTAGTACTATGAGGTAAAATAGAATAAACCAAGTGTTTTAGATCTTCAATCAATCACGCTCCCTTGGCATCTGTCAGAAACAGGTTTTTTCAAGTAAAATTTATCGGCAAAAGAATTTCTTGAAACGGAATATGAAGGAGTCATAATAACTTGATTAATATATTAAAAATGAAAAGTGGTTTTACTTAAAATATGCTAATGTTGGTGGTCTGAATGTGCACACTTCTCCATGCATTTGGTCTCGAATTTCTTACCAAGGGTTATTGTTTTCGCCTGTGTTCACGGTAACAATGATTTACCTACGCCAGCTAATTCGGCATTCTACTGAAACATTAGACGCCAGCTAACTTTGCAAAGGCTTGAGAAATGGGCAGCAGAAGATAAATTGTCTGTAGAAGATATTCTTAATTAATTTACCCCAATATTTTTTTGCTATTGTCAATAAATTATTTGCAATAAGTTACCCTAAAAAATCTACTACTAAACTAAACTCACACTAAAGTTCTAAACCCAACTATAAAACAATAACGTGATAAGTGTGGGACAAACCAGTATATCTTAGAAACCTCAGTCAATCCCAGTGAGACGCTGGAGTAATCCACTTGTGTCTCCATCTCATACAAACCCATTTAGCTGTCAGAGTGGTTAGCGGCAAGCGATGTGTTGCAAACTCAGCAATGTAATAAACATAGACTAGATGATCTTCCTCATAGTGGGAAAATGCAATTGTTTTTCATGATCTTGTGATGGGAAGGTAATATAGATGGTTTGATGTAGTACCTCCGTTAATGGAATTGATTTTAGCTAAAAAAGAGGTAAACGAGTACTAAAGACCAAGTCGTTCGAATTTCAAAATTACCTCATTCTGAATATCTGTTTCAAGAGTACAAAGAACATAATTTCGAGTTCAGATTCGTAGATAATATACTGTCACACGTACTAAACGTTTATGAGCCCTAAATTACCATCAGCATTTAATTCGGTACTAATTTTGAAGTATGCCCATCGTCATAAAAAAATAAAGCCACTAACAAGCAAAAACATAGCTAACAGGCTTCTACAAAAGAAAGCTACGTTATTTACTAGGAAATTGCGTTAAATAACATCAACTATAAGTAACAATTAGTGTCATAATCAGTATAATTAAGTGCTGATAAACGTTCATTACGTTGGCCTTGCTTCATGCAGTATAGGCTTCTCTTGGCAGGCCGCCATAACCACCCGCTGGCAATCATATGTACAACCATTGGGAGAAGTTGAATGCTATCAGATTTAAAAACCACTTGAAGACAATGAAAGGTGTTTTGCAAATACAAAAACCAGAAAGTCTAGACACCTGACACTGAACTATGATATCACATACGAGTGTCAAGACTGGCAAGTCATAAACAGAACATAACAATACTTTTTGGTAAACGTTTTGATTTAGAAAACACCTGAATAAATTCAAATTAAATAAGTAAAGTAGAAAACAAAAAAGCATCGATATCATCGCACGGCTTACAAGCATTTAAAACAAAATATAATTCGTTACGAAAACTTGGTTCTAAATTCAATATTTCCATAATAGTATTACTATTGATGATGATTGAGACTAGCTCAATCATCATCAATAGTGATACAATTGGCTCTGATTTCTTTCAACTTTTATTGTTGTCTGTACCAATAATACCAGTTTCAGTGTGGTTTGTGTTCAGTGTATGCCAATTCTCAGAAGGACTGAACGGTTACCGCTATCAATTGATGCGAATTGATTCGAAGATTTAGTTGGAGTTGGTATACAAACTTTGATTCGACATGTATATTTTTTAAACAAAACTGCGATAGATTTACATATTGTAGCTAAAGGTTCAGGTCACCTTCTGTGGATTAAAAATATAACTAAGTAAAAGGGTCAATTTATACCTTTAAATATAAGACTGACTTATCTAATCTATAAATATAATTTAAAAACACCTCGAGTCGTGTACATATAATTATCATCCACAATAAATGTACCTTTTATTGTGTTCTATTCCTAACCGTCTATTTCTAAACACGTAATAAAAATTTAATACATCTAACATGCCGACAACCTATAAACTGTAAAACATAATTGCAGAACAATGTTACAGAGAATTAATAATTCCATTAATAAAACGACACAGTCATTGTCACGATACTAAAGCCAGGTATTAAAGTAACTTAAAAGCCGAATAATAAATTTTCCGATGCATCATTTTACTTTTTAAAAATGGCGGACAAATAAAATATTTAGCAATGACAGCTATATGCGGTCGCGCGCCGCTTTCTCGATAATTGGATGCCGATTGAGCTGCCCAGAACATCTGTATTGATATGAAATGCTTTTATAGATTGTTGCATTAACTATATCAACTTTCGTCAAACTATAAAAAGAGATAGAGTATTTATTGTTTGTTGAGTACGAGAATTAGAATTGACAACATGAAAGACTTGTTAAATGGAAGACGAAAATTTATCGATATTTTGGAATGTGTGAGGGAAATTGATCTTGAAAATATAATTTCAATGGATTCATAACGAAAACTAAAAAGTATATTAAAAAGACATTTTAAATCAGTAGGCATACATAGTCCAAATATATTATCGAGGAAAAGTTAAAAAACATCACTCTAGGTGCGAGGACTAGATAAAACTAACTTCTAACGTGTTAGAAAACGCCTAACCGCTATTTCCAGCTCCAAATCTGAGTGAAACGCATCGAATCAGTTCCAGTAGAAGCTGTGCATACTCAACTGTGACGTTTAACAAAAGCGGGCTTAACAATGGCTCGACGTCCGCCACGCGAACAAATTGACATATTTCTATCCGTTTCATTTCGATCTGAGCTTTAAGGTACGTTTCCGTGTATTGTGGTCGATCGCAGTCACGCTGCTGATGCAAAATGGATGAGAAAGTATACGAAGTTTTTTTCGCGGTCTGTGACATAGTGTGGGGTGCACGGACGACTTGATTTGTTTTCTTTAACTAACTACCACAGTTCTGTAGGTTTTTTGATCCTTGTTTCATGAGGTTTTTATGCACACTTACATTTATGTCACGTGCTGACAGCGAAACTTAACAAGCATTTTTGTATCATATAAATTCTTCTCTGCAGGAATCAAACCTGAGGTACGTCGAATCGCATTCTACGGAAATGGATCCTTAGTTGCGGCTATCTCATGTCTCGACATTTACTAGCAACTTCTCTTTATGTTTGAGAAATAAAAGCAATGATAAAAGTGAATACAAATATTCTATGGTCGGTGGCTTGACTATACAACGTGTGATTGATAGATTAATAAGTGGTAAAATCATATTTACACGAAAGGTCGATATCGTATTCACAATCAAGTCTGTAAAACGTTTTTGAAAACCTATATCGAAACAAATGAATTTGTATTTATTATTAACAGGAAAACAGTACCTATTATTAATGCCAATCTATTCCAACATTTACGTTAAAAATACATTTTAAGTCAAGGGAGTGACCTTATTAAAAGTGCAAACTATTTCAAAATCAATATCACTCGCCTAATCCATTAGACTATTGCTTCTTCAATATTTCAGCGGACAGTTCCATCCAGACCAATCTCAATAACTAGTATTGCATAGGAAACTAATATTAGAGCCATCGGTCGATATTAGAATTTAGATGGCTTTTTAATTAAAGCAGGCTAGAGACTAAATATAATATATTTATGATACTTTGTAGTTCCAAAAATCATTTCAGTATTCAAGACAAAGTTGATTCAGTCATTTGAGCGTGAAAAGTACACATACTCATAAACTTTCGTCTTTTGTTTATTTAATAATAAAGTTTTGTTAAAAACACGGTTTTTGATTCCTTATCATCATCATCATCTTCCTGCCCTTATCCCATTTTACTTGGGGTCGGCGCAACATGTTTTTTTATAAACATGTTGCTAATGGATTTGGCTATGGTTTTATAGTCGGCCGCCTGCCTGACACAAACCCACTTTGGGAATGCGACTGTTGGTGGTTTACCCGCCACCATTCGGGTGACCCAAGGTGCTTGGTACAGTGCACTAGGTCTTAAGGTCCATTAGTCGCCTTTTACGACACCCAGTGGAGGATATGGGGTGGCACTATTCTTTATATCCGGACACCACACGGACAGATTTAAATTGAATTGGTCAATTCCTTATCAAATGTTAAAAAAAAAACTAAATTAAAATGATTTTCTTATTTATCGGCCATTCCAACCAATAACGTAACGATTTATTTGGCGCTACATACAAAACGTAATCAAACTAAAATTCAAGTACTAGAGTTCCCAGTACCCGAATAGAACAGTGGTCGTTCATACTGTACACATTCTGCAATAATAAACTTGGTCAGAAAAACAGAAACTCGTTTGTTTCGATATACATGTAATATTTTGCCTGAAGTTGCAATAGTAATGTTTTTAGATGTATAAAAAGTAAACAATTGTTGCCAACTGGTATTATTTATTATTATTTTCTATAAATCCACTCAAATTCAAATGAAACAACAATTTACAAGTTATTGTTTCATCCCTAACTTGTGGAGTGGTCTATCAGCTCTACGTACCTTTTAAAGCAAAACTGAGATAGAGCTACATTTTGTAGAGCGCTATCTCTCTTCCACAACTACACCAGTACTTTAAGAAGTATTGGTAGACGTCTAGCTCGATTCCCATTTGCAAATATTTGTTCGAAGTCTAAACACTATGCTTGAGATAGTTTATGAACGGTACGGTATATAAATATTCCGATGATGTTACGATAGACAATATTGTAGTTCGCAACTATTGCGAACATTAACTCAGGTAGAGACGGGTAGGTAGTACAGCATAAGGGGGCGTTTTCATCGGGATTGCGTTACGATGTATTTGAAAACTACAAAAAAGAGACCATCAATAAAAGTTTCTTTTAAAAAAATAATTCTATTGATGAGAAGCAAAGGAATCGAAACCAACCTTATTTTCAGACGACATAAATTATTCGATACGTATACAAAATAGCAATTGAAATAATTATATCAAATTTTGTATAAGTTAATAAATGAATAAAATTCCTCTTTGGAAGAGAGTGACGTCACAATAGAGTCATTGGCACACTCCGAGGTCAGTACAATACAACCGCCCACAACTCTGGCGCATTGTCCGCACAATCGATCGCATTGATAACATTTAACGACCCTGTATTTGTGAACTGAGATATCTTTTACAGCTTGAAAGCGCAATATGTTACGCTTTATTTACTGCGGGTAATAAATTTACTTTTATTACTGTCTTATTTTCACAAGAAAAACGTGGACGAGTCTGACTGGCGGAATTTTCCCGGTTTTTTTTCATTCGTTACGTCAGTCCCCGTCGATAAACAAGTTTATTGGTGTTTTGTGATGGCGACGTGAGCGCGTTCATCCGTCAAAAATCTCCGCGCACCGGCTTTAAATTTAAAATACGTTTTTTTAACTTTTCCGAAACACGGTTTTTCAATTTCGCTTTTATGAGAGTTTGTTTTGTAAAATGAAAGAGTACCGATACATTTTCAAGATTTGTTTTGGAGGAATTGTTGATTTAATACACGAACTGTCACTGGAATATTATTTCAAACTAATTGTCTCTAGAAAACTAAAATTTCAACAAATTAAATTTTCTTTGCTCACGTGTAAAATTAAATAAGTCATTCTTAAAAGCCCCGTCTAAATTAAAATACCTAAGTATTAGTCTGGCTAGACACCTACTAATAATAATTAAACGAGATAACTTTTCATATTATATTCTTACTTATTAAAACCTATAAAAAAATACTGTTAAAATATATACTTAATGAATAAAACCGGCCAATCGTGGCGCGGTGATATCATCACAAAACATTTGCATTTTATTAAAATACACTCGGATCTGCATTACAAAAGAAATTGATAGCCGATTAAATAAACATAAGCGAAATGAAAATGTCAAAGGGATTAGATTTACTGTGGATTATGCAAAATAACTTTATTGTAGCATTAGATAATTGTATTCTAGAATTATAATTGATTTCATTTTGTCAAAACCCAAAATATTTGTACCTTAAATTGTTTCATAAATGAAAACGGTGTAATTTAAATGTAGTGTTATACTCTTTGT
Source organism: Chrysodeixis includens (assembly GCA_941860345.1). Classification (NCBI taxonomy): domain Eukaryota; kingdom Metazoa; phylum Arthropoda; class Insecta; order Lepidoptera; family Noctuidae; genus Chrysodeixis; species Chrysodeixis includens. Next base: position 4,711,973 of record OW796113.1, on the reverse strand, counting down.
AATGTATGTAGCTCGCTGAACGTGTAGCGTAGGCGCGCTACGTAGGTGCTACGGTTCTGCTACGACGTCATTCAAATAGCACAATGCGAACTTTCGGCGTAGGCGAAGATTACCAAGTTATTGTTAATAATAAAAGACCACGTAGCAAATAGTTTTACTTATGAGAAAGTTTAGATTTTTGTTATGTTAATGTGAGAAACGATTCTCGGAACTGGGTCGACTTCATTCATTGAGACAGCAGAGTAATAAATTATATTATCTAACAAAGTAGCTTTGTGACATATAAATACTTCATTCAAATGTTCAAATAAAAATTAAAAGTGAAATAAACCAAATATTAATAAATAATCGAGTGTTTTACCGGTTTATTGTATTTGTTATAACTTGACAGCTGTCATTAGTTCATCAAAATCAACCAACATAAAGGTGACTGAGAAAAGAATCTCGTTACGCGTCGATATATTGAAGCTTGTATCGTTTTGTGAATTAATGCGAAAATACGCGTTTTTCTTTCCGTTTGGTATTTACTGTAGACACGAAATAAGGTACTTAACGACTATTTTTAGTTTAGTGATTTATTTTTATCATAAATGTATATTTGGATTGACAGTCAAGTTTGAGCAAATACCTGCTTGTAAAATCTATTATGTTAATAGTATACACCCACCATTGTTGAAACCCAAATTTCTGAGTAAAATCTTTTTGAGTAAAGCCTTTTTAATAAAAACCAACGCATTTTGAATCACAACATCAATACGACGGGTCCTACGTAGACTAGTACAAGTGCAAAAATGCAACTTTTCAAGAGAGCGGTTTAAAGGTTCAAAAGCTTGTAACTTTGTCGTAAATCAATAAAAACACTTGAAATTTTAGTATGTTATATTTTGATATTTAAGAAATAAGACTGCATTATTGGTTTTTCTTCTTTTTTTATACTTTGGAAAATAGGTTAACTTGCATTCATGTAGCCTATTTTTTTTACTGCAGTAGAACCTGTAAACTGATACAAGTGGCCACTTATACCAGTATTTAGTGTACTTGCTCATACTTATAATAAAGGAAATCTGAAGGATTTTACTCTATAAACATAGTATTTCCGTGTTATTGACCAATATCCATACTAATATTATAAATGTGAAAGTGTGTTTGTTTGTTTGTTTGTTTGTTCGTCTTTCACGTAAAAACGGCGCAAAGGATTGGCGTAATTTTTTGGGTGGGGATAGTTGAAGGGCTGGAGAGTGACATAGGCTACTTTTTTTTTAAATCAGCCCTTAAATGGTTAACATTTACGATTTAAATATTCCCAAGGGAAACGTAAATAAAAGTACACGTAACTGGTCTGACAGAAGATGTCACCATAGCGACCAAAATACTGTTGCTATGGTTTTATGTTTTGACATTAATATTAACGTCTTATTTGGCATATAATCAAGCAATTAAAGTAGCCGGGTCAGGGAGTAATGAGCTTCGTATTTTTTCACTCCAAGTTCAAATTTCGTTTCGACACACACTTTTTCAATTTATCTTTTGATATTTTTTGAGTACGAATTCAAATTTCAGTCAAGCATAACATTTTCTTTTCTTCTATAGTTTTGGTAGTACAAAAGTATTGTAAGAAAGACTCGGTTTTTTTTTAACATAAAATTGCTCTCTAACTACGACAGTCTCATACGATTTAGATGGAGGTGTGGATATTTAATGAAATGACAGTAAAACAACTACCAAAACAAAAAAAAAATAGTTTGGACGGTGAATGATACTATGATGATACTATATTTTATGAACGAGCTGTTGACTGCAATTTTGTTGTGTGTGACGCATGGTTTTGTAGATTTGATAGTACCTACACACTACTACAATTGTGCACCAATTGCCATGGTATATCGTAGTTGCATAGGTAAAAGTGTGTTGATAGGCTGTCTTTTATCGACAATCTCGCGTACGAGTATGTCCCGCACGCGTACTCTCGCAAATGTTTTGTTATGTGCGTGTAACATTAACCTTCTTCAGGTTCAGTTGGCTTAGCTCAAACTACTAGAATCAGAAACTTGAAACATTTATGACAGGGCATTTTTGCAAATTCGTCCGTCAAGAGGTAGAAAGAAAACGAAATAGAAGATCGGTGCCGACCTAATCTGCTGTACATACATACATTCACCAAATGAGGAGCGGCACCTGAAGTTCTCCGCACCACAGCGCACAGCATTCAACGAATGTGTCGAATGATATCTGGCTTTTTAAAACTAACCCCACTCAATAAGTTCTCTCTCTGCTCTACCTGACGTTAGAAGACAAGTCGTATAAGCGCTCGAAAAACATGTCAAAGCATCAGATACACGACACCCTTATACACCCGGGTAGAGTTAACTGCTTCTTCCGATGTATCCTAGCTACCATTAAAACTCCAACTCGAGCTCGGTGTAAGATCTGGATAGATCAGCACCACCTACCACCTACCACTTATGTCCTACCTCAGGGACATCTGCCGCCCGGAGGTACCTTGAAGTGGCCTGTTTGGGAAGCATTCAAACGTCTGCGAACCCAAGTAGGTAGCTGCAAACAAAATTTAGCAAATTTGGGCATATAGACCACTCTAACTTATATCCAGAGAGAATACGGCATCTCCGTACAGACGATGTCACACCACCTAGAGTGGCCAAAGTGTCCGCACACCTGTAATTCGGAGGATCTAACATAATTCAACAATGATGCTGCAATTGGTGTTGGCAAATACGACGTACAATTGACACGAAAAGAAGAAGAAAGTTGTTCTAATTAAACTTAACAACTTAAAAATGGAGAAGAAACGGTGTAACAAACTTCACACCATAATTCAATCCATTATTATTTTTAGTGTTTCAGCAATAAATTTCGAAAAATCGATAACATTTTTGCGATTTCGTTTGTTAAACCAGAGGGTATTAGTTTGCCGTAAGCGCGGTCAGTTGGTGCGCCGTCATTGAATTCTACGAAGAAGTGATGAAGTTCAAAGAAAACGCGGAAGGAGCACGGGAGGCCTCATCTGACCACCCGATCCGTGCCCGAGCAAGGGATAGACGCAGGGCCCAACTTGCTCTCCTTCAACCAACGTAAATGGCCTATGGCAGTAGTCTTGGGGAAGTTTACTGTACTGGATAAAGGCAAAGACGGAGTTCGCGGTAGTTTGCGAAAGCGTTCCCGTGGCCCCCGAAAATAGGGAACGGAGAACCACTGCAGCAGTTTTAGCCAGTAAAAGTCCGGCACACCCCTTTCTCCTTCGCCCGTTTTCAAGTCCAGTCAATCCAAATTGTTAAATCTGTGCAAGATGGATAGTGGCCACATCAATAATATAATATGGCCTTTTATCAAGTGAATGTTATACAGTCACATGTTATGTTAACAGTCAATAGTTTGTAAGACTACAGGTATATGAATAGAAAGTTAAGAAATAATTTTGGAACAGAACAGGATTAAGGAGGTGGCGTTAAACATTACTTAGCTTTACTTTTTGTACAGCACTACAACGTCATTACTACGCAGACAAAGTCGCGGGTAACAGCTAGTGAGGTTATAATATTAAAAATAATACCTACTTTTATCTACTTTTATCGACTTTTTAACACTTACAACAGTTTACTCAGTACTGGAAAGCTACTTGCAACAGTTTGCTGTATTATTATTAACTGTGAATATTTAAATTAGTGTGGTAAGAAGTTAAATAAAAGCATTTAAAATACAAAATAACACTTTATTATTAGATAGTAGCATTCTTAATAATGAAAAATAAAATAATTGACCTTGCAATCTTAAAAATAATAAGACAAAAAAATGTAATCTTCTTATTTTAAGTAAAAAAAAGGTTTGATTTTTAAAGAGGTTTTCTTACGATAATACCTAATTGTTTTTTTTTATTTTTAAGACTAGCTTCTCTTGAATTTCATGTCATTTTTCTTATAAATAGCATTTCCACTATTTTTTTTCAGTTACGTTACGTACGTTACGTCTGTTCAGTTACGTCCACTAGTTTTTGTACGTTGATGTTTCTAATTTATTTCTCCCTATGCAGATCCGCTAGAAAAGGTATTTTAAAGAAATTAGTATAACCTTTGTGCACTCTTTTCGAACTATGTGCTTCTATTAAGTGTATAGTTGTGTACATAACTTGTTAAATGTATAAAAAAGTAACACAACCCCTAAAAACAGGGCAATGAGGCCTTAGAGTCTAAATCAGATGATGGAAAATTCATTACATTTTTACAACTTGTATTAAATGGTGATTTGTGTCACCCTTCATACGAATGCCTCATCACATTACCACACTCGTCATACTTGTTTAAATATGCATTTTATACATTTAAAAATATCCTGCTAATATAGTTGACGCGAAAGTTGCATAAGTATGGATTGGATGTTTGTTACTCTTTGACGCTCAAACGACTTAACCAATGTTAACCGAAGAAATTTCGTATGGAGTTAGCTGACAACCTGGATTAAAGACTTTTTAACCGACTGCGTCAGAGGAGGGCAATGTTTTGCAGTTATAACCGACACTCGTGCGGTCGAAGTTGCGGGCGACCACTAAGTCCTTTATAAGTTTAATTTGAATGTCTTTTGTATCACTATACTTAAGTTTTGATTGAACTTAATTGTTTTTTCAATACTACAACTTTACCAAAATAAACTGAGGTTGCGGATATTGTTATATTGATAACCTCTGGAATATTTCTACACCTTTAAAAATTATGTACTTGGGTACATAAAAAAAAATGTCTCGTCAGTTACCAAGTAGCAAAATTTGGTAACTCCTTACGTTAATTGCTGCAAAAAATGTATTAAAAGTAGTATCGCTATTTATTTTATTAGTAAATAGATATTATTATTAAAATAATGTAGGTTACGTCAGATAACAATATCAAGAAAATAAAACAAAGTCACATGTGACTTCGTATACTACTACTTTGTATTCCTACTGATATAAGTGTAAAATTTATGGAAAAAATAAAATAATAATAATAAAAAAAAACAAAAAAACCCGACTGTAAAAAAACAACCACTAACTAAAAAGGGAAAAACATACTCTATAATTTAGTGTGAAGAGTATGCAGTACACCGTGCATCTACATTATATAATTTATATGTAAAAAAATAATGCAGGCGGCATAAACAAATCTACAAGCAGTACAATCTGTATCTTGCATTAGGTGAACATTAATTAAACCCTTTTGTAGAAATATTAGTACTGTCAACTTAGTAATTTGTTTGTCAATTTTTAACGCATAAATTTATTAATAATTGACCTCGTGAGCCCTTAATTGTTGTGAATTCTCACCACTACTTACTCAAAGCAAACAAAACTTGTTAAATATGTAAAAAAGTAACACAACCCCTAAAAACAGGCCACGAAATAGTTTCGATACAGAAGAATACGTTAGCAGTTAACGCAGTTATACCAGTGTTAACGTGCTCCCGACTCCGTCGCAGCGCGCATACTGGAGTAAATGGCACTTGCGCGTACGTGACGCGGCGCACGCGACTACCGACACTGGTGCAAGTGACTTACATCAGTGTAGACAGTCGTGTGGCCGAAAATCATGTCACTTATATTAGTTTACAAGTTTGTATCTCTGAAATTACTGAATAAAATAATATAATTTTTACAGGATATAAAGTTAAGGTAATTTTAAGGCTTTTGGTGCAAAAAAACGTATTTTAGTGTTTTGCGGGTTACACCAGTCTACGTAGGACCCGTCGAATATACACCAGTTTAATTCTAGGAAGTTGGGTAGATAACCTAGAAAATCATTGAGGAATAACAGGAATACAGATAAAGGTCAAAAATAGGCTATTCGCCCACGTTGCTGTCAGAACGAGTATGATTTTAGCTCAGAATATAACAAAAGCTTTCTCGGTTTCGCCATTTAACCTATATTTTAAGGGTATTTTGTTAGGTAAATAATGTGGTTAATGTTTATCAAAAAAAGACTTGGCTAACCTATTTTTTATCAAATTTACCAAGACCGACATTGAAGAACTATCATTTACGGCGTTAGAAGAATCTTTTGGTACATGGATGACTTTATCATGAGGGTGTACATGTTGTAGATGTACATATCCGAACCTGGAATCAAATCAACTGTCTATAAAAGAGTATGTTTAACGGTTTACAGTACATGACGAAATTAATTCCGATTTCGGCCATGTGCCAAAATTAAATGATATTTGTCGCACCATAAAAGAATCACAGCATGGCCACTACGACATATCTCGCAGAGCTAAAGAAACCAATATGTTAATAGATTTATTGTATCAAAATAACCACTTAACCTTCTAAGATACAATTACTTAAATTATATGTAAAGAATTTATTATAAGGGCGTCAAATACAAAGGTTAACAGCCCCATTATAACAACATTATTTCGGTTTCGTATTAAAATTATCTCATTTGAAATTATTACGTTCATTATTTAATATCGGAGTTGAATACAGGCTTAATATAATAATTAAATTAACGAATGGAATGAAATTGAACTAATTGCGAAGCTGTTTAAACAATTCACACGTATTCGTAAATTGTTTATTATGTTCTTTGTCATAGACCAGATTGTGTAATTATTAAATGACGATTAAACTGCTGATTATTTTCGATACATATTATTATATAACAGCACTGAAACTAAAACACGTTTTATACACACGAAAAATACAATCGTAAAAAACGTTTTAAAGAAAAATGTATCGACGATTTAGGTTACACATATTTTCTGGTCTATATGTAAGTAAATACAGAAGAACTACACTGGAACTAAAGATAAACAATACCAGGCTATCAGAAAGAAGTGCATGTGACACACATACGTAACAATTTACCAAATACAGGACCGATACGCCAACAGCCCACCGCTACGCAACTGTTCACATGGAAGCGGGCTATTACCAAACACATTGATCGTACGACTGTTCAGACAATGCATCGTGCTCATCCATCATGCATGCACATCGGCTATAATTAAACCTCTAAATAGCTTGTTAACCGTCCATATGTTACTCGATTGTGTCAGTTTGTGAATTATAGATTCTTTTGACAAAATATGTACGTGTATTTGATTTGGCAAATCGATAGCTATTTTGCTTGAATTATGTACATTGATATAATAACGTTACAGTTAATAACGCGTATCTATTTAAATATATTTAAACGCTGGATCTCTGACAAAGTAACACTGACGTGATTGTAATACTGACTGACTGATTATAGTCGTTTTCGAACAAATATTATAACACTAAAACATAACAAAGTAATTCACTGTGATATTGGAAAAACCCAACGCATTTCTAATGTCAAATCAAATCTAACTGAATACATAACATATTATGTATCTCTAGTTTCTCGCCATTCATACCGTGTGGCACGTTTTAATAATTACTAATTATAAAAAATACAATGCAGAGCTAATTACAAGTGCCATGCCTGTACACAATTAATCAACTAAACACACAAGATTCTAGACACGCGAAACATTTTATTATAAAAAGCTAATTCATTAATTGTCAGCTTGAAGCTCGAAATCAGAATATTAAAACTTGAGGATGTTGTTTTTATTTGCCTTTGTTAAGCATTAGTCTAATAATTAAAAGGTGTCATAAACATAGTTGGTTTTCTCAAGCAAGTAAAAACAAAAATTCTATAAAATAAAAGTGTTTTGCCAGATAATTATATTATTGTTGTATCTCTTTAGGTTCTCGGGACAACTCCAAAGGAAGAAACCTGGCCCTTATTACTTATTATTACGGTTTACACGGACACACAAGTCCAACATGCAGAGGTCTTGTTTAGAATTTTTATCTAATAGGAATGGAGCATAAAGCCCTTTTTGTCCTACTGCTGGGCATCTCCTGGCATGCCCCTCTCATCTATCAGTTTATTCCATTCGGAGACAAGACAATTGCATAAATAAGTTTTAAGCCAAGTAATGTGTCAGGTTTTATAAATTATTTTCGCATTTCAGCTAGAAAATCAAAATTTTATTATATACTTATTATATCTAGCTATTGATCTAACAGTCAATCAACTTCCAATAAAAACCAAACATACTGAAAACCGTTCACACATCCTTTTTCATCATCGTTTAAAAAAGAGGTTTCTTTCCGACGGCACACCATGTTCGACAAAGGTCCATTGTGACGCGTGTCGCACCGTTACGTCTCCCCGAGCCCCGAGGCAATTATAAAAATCATTATAACCTCCACCAGGATGTTATAGGGAGGGCTCATCTCAAGGTATATCTGTGTCTGTATTCTTCTTGTTTACGTTTGCACTTGTGGTATATAGGTCAGGGAGGGAGAGTGTTTCAAACATGATCGGTGTTTACAAATCGTTCAATTGTTTAAAGAATGCCTAGGTATCGGAGTTTTAATTTTAGTTAAGTTAAATGTCTGGGAAAAATCTTTTTAGAATGAATAGAATTTATTGTTTATTTCTTTTACCAGAATGAACACTTATTTATCAGTTCCAATAATTAAATAGTACGACTTTTGTCAATGATAGAACAGAAACATATTGTCAAATTCAAAGTTATAACATTACTTAGTGTCTAAATGTGACTACAAAATAATACTTCAAATCGCAATCATTCTATTGCGGTACAGAAGTGATTTTTAAATACATTGAATAAATAACTCTGCCACATGGCAATAAAGATAAAAGTGGTTTAAACCAAAAGGATTAACAGCTTATCCGCATTTGGCTGTCTTGCAAGAGAAAGGGGTTAAAGTGTCGGCCATCATGTTTCATTTTTATTACTATTTTTTGTTTGGGCAACATTTAAATCTTTATGAAATTGTAATTGTTTCATTTGACCTGACCCTTTCATTCTCGTAATCATCTCATAATACTTATCTTTTATATTAATTTTAACATTAATTATATAAATAAAGAAGTTTTTACATTCATTTTAATTTTGTGATTTCTTTTTTAAATTGACAGACTGTTAGTTAAAAATACCAATTCAAAGTATTAATAACTTGTGTGACAGCTCGCTGTTTCAATGGGTACAAAAATACACTGTATTATCATCGAATACAAGCGAAGGCCTTTGAAACAAAAGAATAATATGTTTATCTAGTTGGTTCATCAAATAAAGATAGTTTCACCGCGCCAACACGTTTGTGGAAATTCAATTGTAAGTAAGTAGTTCGGAAATAGCCACTAAGTGTCTGCGGCCGTAGTAAATAGCTATCAGTTTAGTAGTTGCAGTTCTACTCCCTGGGGGAACACTCTTTGCGGTAGTATCGGGGCCAAGAAAATAGCGGTTATAATGTTGGGATTAAAATTTGTACTAACATTTGTTTTTATACTTAAAACGTTATAACGGTTTACTCACGCGTATTTATCGGGATAGCCCGACTAGTTTCGGACCCAACCGGAGTCCTTAATCATGAGCTGACGCGGCGGCGGGGGTCGCGAGTCGAACGAGAGAGTCGACTCCGGTTGGGTCCGAAACTAGTCGGGCTATCCCGATAAATACGCGTGAGTAAACCGTTATAACGTTTTAAGTATGAATCATCCTCACGAAAGTTATTATAAAAATATTTGTTTTTATAGTCGTAATAGCTTCCCGCCTCAGCTTCGCGTAATAGTAATACTGATGTTTAAGTATTAAAACCTTCCTCTTGAAATATTATATCTATTAAGAAACTGCATTGAAACTCATTGTGTAGTTTCAAAGTTCTAAGCGCACATAAAGCGTCTTTGTTTTATACTATGTAGTGAAGTTACAGAAATCGATATAACTATAATTGGAAAACAATAAACGAATGCATTATTATTTTAATCGATTAACTATTTTTGTTCAATGTCTAGTATAAATTGCTAGGTCATAACTATTAGCGATGTGGAAGTAAGATAGCGCGCTACATTGTACTAAACTGTGCCTTTTCTACAAGTGTTAAATATACTATAATTACTACTCGAACCTACTGTCATCCATTTTGAAATTTATTCCGAGCACTATTAATCTCCAAATACACTGGTTATTTCAAAACGTGATAGGAAACAAATAACACAAAGTGCTCTCTAAAAATAAAAATATAATTGACCTTTTCAAAACACGTGTACTTAATACGACGCTGGCTTGAAAAGAATTTATGCACAACAATAGCCACATTAGTTATAAAACTGTGTCACAGCTATTAATGGCTCCGAAAATACGAGAGTAAGGCGACAACAGCGAAAATAAATCACTTAGTAAGCTGTTGTTGACCAAAATACGTAGTGCTGACAAAATCCCACAAGCATCGTAAATAAAAGGTGTGCTTGAATTATCTTTTTGTATTTTATTGTAATAACTACCGTAAGGTGGATATACAATTCTGAAAATAATTTAAACTATGAATCTTTTTGCAGTATCGTAACTAATTATATGCTACTAGCTGTTGCCCGCAACTTCGTTCGCAAAAAAAAAATAGGGACGAAAAATAGATGTTGGCCGATTCTCAGACCTACTGAATGCATATACAAAATTTCAAGAGAATCGGTCCAGCCATTTCGGAGGAGTATGGCAACGAAAACTGGGACACGAGAATTTTATATATTAGATTATTTGTACGTAATTGTATGGTATTTATATATTTATCGCGCGAGCCCGACTGGTTTCGGATTCGTGACTCCGCCGCGTCAGCTCATGATTAAGGACTTTGGTTAGATCCGAAACTAGTCAAGCTACAATAAATTCGCATAAGTAAACCGTTAACATAATTATATTTAATCCGTTTCACAAAAATATAACAATACATAGAGTAAAAGTAAAAAAGCAAGCCGATTCTGAACATGAAAGGCATCTTTTTCCTGCAATTAGTAATTAGAGATCAGTATTATGATTATCATAATTATATTTAAAACAATAATTTGAATAAACAACAGACTACTAATGTTATTCCGTACCACAGCTACGATACTGGCATATTAATTACGCCGCTCGCCTACTTCTGACATTTTAACTTAATTCAAACAAAATACACGACGATCGACTGTTTTTGTGATTGTAAAGTTATGACAGGGAGCAAGTAGAGGGCGCCACTAGCGAACGTCCTTTGTTTAAATTCCAAATTTCCACTTTTTCTGCCATCTTTGTTCCACCCTTTAAAAAGTATAATCCGCTTAATTTTGGTTTCGGGCGTTTTTATTAAAATAAGTACTGGCCTTGGTATTCAGATAAATTATAATTTATTATAAAATGCTAGGAAGGCTTTTTAAGTAATGATTGCTACTTTGCGTGATTTTAATTGAATTAGTTACGTAATGATTTATTCATTACGGAACTTCTGAGATGAAATGAAAATTTAAAAAAAAATGTATTTTGGATTTTTATGATTGCAACACATATAACCTGCCTTTTACAGAAGTATATTAAAACTAACTTCTTCCCGCGGTTTCGCCGGTGCAAATCATTGACCTCCTTTTACGCAGTCGGGCTGCGTAGCTTAAAAGTACCCTATGTGTTAATCAAGGAGGATTATGTGTTAATTCTGCTAACATCAGACCAAATTTAATACGTTTTTTTGCCATTTAAGCGCGAAAGAGTAACAAACATCCATCCATCCATACTCACAAAATTTCACATTTATACTTTTAGTAGGAAGCTAGCTAAGCTGTAAGCATTTTAAAAGTTTACCTCACTCTAAAAAAATCTACAAAACAAACATTCTGAAAACAGGAACTACCATTACCTCACTTAAATGTGCTTTAAATTCCAGTAAACGTAGTAAAGTGGTTTAATTATAACTGAGTACACTAAAATGTTTGTGTTAATTGAGGTAAGGTTAAAATCCATTGTTGAAGAGCTCCCGGTTTCGGTCAGTCTCTCCCCTAAGCCCTTCATCTGCGTGGCAAATTAAGAACAAATTATGCATAGAGATACCTCGAATACCCCTGCAAAGGAAAGATACTTTTAAGTATGCTTAAATAATAAATCATTTAATTTGCATTTAGTTGAAAAATTTTGTTATAATTCAAAATTTCCGTCATAAGTCCTTTAATTTAATATTTTAGTGACGGTTCTTAATTTATTGGCGATTGAAGTTTGCATTTCATTAATTTATGTGAGTGTCTCATTATATTACCAGTAAAAAATGAATCTTACTGAGGTTTCAAATGAGAATTAGATTAGATTTGTTAAGCTTTTTGACAAAACAGCGTAATTCAATTCGATCTAATTATGTATGAGGATAGCTTGAACTGGAGTTGAAACTATTGATATATACTGTCATTATTGGAATAAAGACCTACATGTATGTCTGATGTTTTGTGAGAAACAGTATGCAAGGGTGTCCACTATTCCATGTTAGTTATAAGTTAATCGATGTTTGTTAATTTAGTTATTTTATTGTTATTACCTCTCCCATAGTTTGTATGTTACTTAATGTAAATGGTGCTAACCGTTTTATTAACTAAATAAATACATAAATAAAGACATGATAGTTTCTGCAGCGATAGCCGATATCCACGTGGGTGAAGCCGCGGGCAAAAGTTCAAAAAAAAAATCTTCCTTAAATTCCTGACTATGACGGCCTCAGAAAAAGTTGGACAACAAAGTACTTCCCTATACTAAATTTTCTGTCCTAAGTATATTTTACTTGACAGTGATTTATATTTTACAACAGAATTTTCCCTTTCGCCATCCATCGTTGGAAATATATTACTTTGAAAATATACATGGAATATTATACTATGTATAAAGTGGTTAAACTTTACTGAATCGTTAAATTAAAGAGTTTAATAAAGACTTTTTACTATTTTAAATATTTTTATGCCGACGTCGTCTCCTGTCCTATTTGTTTCGTCCGACAGCCATTTATACCTATGATAAGTTTTACAACTTATGACGTCACATTGCGGAGTTAAAGAAAATGCTTTTTTGTTTTGTTATCTTTATTTGTATCTCTTTGCAGTGTTAATTCTCGCTCTTTTTAAGGCCAACTACGGAAGGTGAAGTTAACTATTACGTGTGGTAAATACAGGCGAGGCTTTAAGAATAGCAGAGAACAGACGCTATCTAACCGTACTTTGTGGCTTTAATCAGTACAGTTTAGTACATAGAACAAACTGTCTTTGGAAATGATGTACATAATAAGTATAAAAAAAATTGTGGCAATTTGTGGCTATGTATAAAATTTGTGATTAAAAACGGAATGGTTTCAACGGATAGATTAAAAATTATTAAATTTATTTTATTGTTGAAGTGACAGATTTTTTTTGTCCAATGTACCTATAAATGTGGTTGTTTTATAAGACGATTATTTTATATTTTTTACTGTATGATATTTACGTACCTACTTAAAATCACCAAGATACATACATTATATAGAGTACTAGCTATTACCCGCGACTTCGCCCGTGTGAATGCCGGTTATAGCTGCAAAAAAAGTAACCCATCGGTTAAAAAGAAGCCTATGTGTTAATCTAGGATATCAGGTATCTCTATACCAAATTTCATCAAAATTGATAAACCTTTTGAACAAACTTTCGTGTGTATAATATTAGTAGGACATGTATGTATATTACATTTACATAGAACAATCCAGAACAAGTAAGTTCTTGTGTATGTTATAGTGCGGTATCTGTAAGTCCACAGTGTATTAGTTTTTAGTGAGCATTCAGTAACGCTCCAACTAACTAGAACTTACTTGGTGAAATAAATTAGTTAATACATAATGTCCTCGTAATTAAAAGGATTGTGGAGATAAAGTTTAATTCGCTCTTGTATAAAACAGATTTATTTAGCCGACTGTATTTTGTTTATAAAGGTAGACTAGTGTAACAGAAAAATACGAGGCTAAAGTTGACAGGAAGAGATTAAGTCTAGTAGGACTGGCAATAGAAGGGGAACAGGGTGTTTTTGGTCGGTGAGAGACCGACATATCTCTACGCCGTGCCTTCGGCGTGGGTCGAAGTCATTAGAGTTTTAGCCCGAACAACAACAAAGAGTATTGGAGAGACGAGTAGCCTCGTGTACGAAGAATCACAGTCAATCTAAAGTTCGAAAGTAGCAGAGTAAATTCACACATACACATAATATTAAAACTTGCACGTAAAGACAGAACTCCTTATATCGGTTTAAGCATGCCCCAGGGTCCCAGGGAGCGTGTATCCATAGACACCCCGCCTAGAAAAATGTAGAGTTAAGCGAAGCGTCAGAAAATATTACCGTCATTAAAACGATACCACCTACAATTAAAGATTAACCCCTTGTTAGAAAAGGTGCTTAAAATGTTATATTACAAGTTAAGTGGCAGTATTCCCGGGATTATAAATTATTAAACTGCCTATTAAATACGACTTACAGCAAACTGTGGGTGTGCAATAACGTGGTGCGTCCTACGATTTCGTGGAACATGTATTAACATAAGTACGTCACGTCACTGATTGGTGAGGTGCGAAAATGAACCTTATTGCCTGTACATAATGGTGATGACAAATCTTTTCTACGAAATAGTTTTGCTTTAAGAGATGGTGATCCTTAGGGACTAAGGAATGATAACAACAAGTACCTGTATTGTTCGTAACAACTATTTATCCTAGTTTTGAAAAATATTGGTATTTTTAAGTTTTATTGCTATTCTGGGAATCTTTATAGATTTAATTTCGGTTGTTTTAGTACTTATAATAATGACCATAATATAGGTAGTAGTAGGTTGGTACTTCCAATATAAAGTGTAACGAAAACAATTATAGTTTTATAATACAGCTTCAAAATCTAAATAAAATATTATTCCTTACACTAACCACAGTGAGCTCCGTCAAAGCAACATTATACTGTAACACATCACTTATTCTCAATACTAACCAGAAACGTACGTTGCAGGTGAAGGAACATATTCAAGTGTAACACACCGTCCCAAGTATTTTACATACTACACAATTTTAACGTAAGTGCTTCTACCGATGCAAAAATGGCGCCGACAAAATCCCCCGCACAAAGAACTGTACCTATTTCAAGACCTGACTTTGTATGGAACAAGCCGAGAATTCCATTCCCTTGCCGACTATGTATTTCTCTAGCTGCTAGCGTTAAAATATATTTCTACTTAAGAAAATGGCTTGATAAACAATGTGAAATGTCTGTCTTAACGTTTGTTTGTGTAGTGCGATTTATTATTGTTATGCTTTTAAATAAATGTGATATTTTTATGTTGTTTATAAAGAAGTATGACAAACTACCAGCCCTACCATACCTACTGCCATATAATATTCAAGGACAAAATACAGTTAATGCCAAGAAAAACTTAAATCACAATCAAACTAACCAGAAATCGCAAAAGACAGGGAGGTTTGGAAAGAGAAAGAGGAGTTCTTTGCCAAGCACTGGGATCTTATTTAGGCTACATAAAAAAAAACTAAATTGAAATAAATTTTATTGTTTGGCTAACTATTTCGACTTTAGCTTCAAAATTCTCTCGATCGTTTGAAGGCACCACGAACACGGGCACTCTATTGTGATATATAAGATTTTTAATTAAACGGCACTTTCATCTAAATCAAACGTAAAACGACGTTGTATTGTCACAAACACTAAACAGAGCTAAAAGCTTGATCACATAGTTATATGATTCAAACGTTACTCACGAAATTGCAAAATGTCGCGTCGCAATAAAAATATAGAGCGTATATTTATTTAATATTAAGTCCTGTACAGTAGCGTTGCAATGTGCATGCAAATAAACAGCAGAACTTCATACATCGCGTCAACTCCCGTCGTAATGCTTTTTACTTGTATGGAACGACTAGATTTATATTTGATAGAGAAGATACGATCCTAAACCGATTCGCTGCATGCGCACTCTGTGCTCTAACTCGTTTTAGAGTCTGTGGCTTGCGATGCATGCCAAATAAAATAGTAACATTTTTACGGCGAAATATTTTGATATTCAAATGCACGTACATGAAAAGTGAAATGTTCTTTTTATGTCTACTTTTTTTGACTCGATTATTTACAGTTTTGAAGTTATTTTTTTTTTTTCATAAAAAAAGCAAAGATAGGTAGTTGTTTTGTATTCCTTCCTTTCCCCGTTTACATTCAATTACAGAATTTAAAAGTTCCGCTCTACTATTTATTTTCAATGTTCAACAAAACGAGCAAACAGCAAAGTAATTGAATTCACATCGTACTAATGCAGTATCGGAATAAATTCAGGTGCTCTGCCTTTTTTGGGGCGCAGCACGCTAATGCAATGCAGTTGTGTGTCACTTCCAACCGTAACTGCTAAGGTACTGGGGTACTGACCCAGTTCGTTCCAATCTGTTTATACATTAGTATTTTTTACAATGTGTCACGCAACAAAAGGGACAAAACAAAGGAACACAGATAGGTAGAAAGGCCCGCCGCGATTAATTTGAGCCCGTATAAATCACGAATATCTCACAGACTGAAAACGCTCAAATTAATTCATAAAACCTCGTTATTCTTGCCCCGTATTTAGCGGCTTCCGGAGGTATTTATTAGCTCTAACGAGTAGTCTATAAAAGAAGGAAAAATGATTAGCTAGTATTTATTGTATGTGATTATTGTGTTAAATCCGTGTGGTGTCCGGATATAAAGAATAGCACCACCCCATATCCTCCACTGGGTGTCGTAAAGGCGACTAATGGACCTTAAGACCCAGTGCACTGTACCAAGCATCTTGGGTCACCCGAATGGTGGCGGGTAAACAACCAACAATCGCATTCCCAAAGAGGGTTAGTGTCAGGCAGGCGGCCCACTATAAAACCATAGCCAAAACTTTAAGCAACATGTCTAGAAGACGTGTTGCGCCGACCCCAAATAATAATAATTGGGATAAGGGCAGGGGAATGATGATGATTATTGTGTTACGTAATGTAGATAATTTTATTTTAATTAATACTCTAGGCTTGTTGGAATTATTAAATTGTTATTGTTACCGTAAAGGCTATTGAGTACATAAATTAACAAAAGTAATATATTAATGAATTTAATTTTTACACACACACACGCCTGTGCGCATGTGTGTAACAGGGAATACATACATATTACAAAATTCAACATTTGGGAACAAAACATACACACGCTTTACGCTGTACGCTTAGCTCTTTAAGACTTTTCTTCCAGCAAATCTTTGACATATTAAATTAAATTAATCCACCAGCCAAATTAATCAGCCTCAGACAGTATCAACAGCCCTAGCACCAAAGTTTTGAACACAACTGAAGTTGATAACTGACTCACCACACCACATCGATCAGTCTAAAGCCACCAACTAAAGTTATACCAAACTTCAAGTCACCAGAGATGCATTATTTGAAACCTATCAGAACTATTTGAATATAACAGAATGCCAAGAGACAATAGAACTGTGTCTTATAACATTTTGTGTTTACACACAATGTTGCTTGTTGCTTTTAGAATTCATTTTTAGATTTAGCTATGCTACCTACATAAGAGTGAAATTTACAGTAGGTACAGGTACGTGAAGCGAAAAGCCGCCAAGCATAGTATATGATCGGCTCACTCACGCATTGACAACTACAATTAATTCTTAGCAAACTTTACTGCGACGTCGCATAGTGGACTGACTCGCTCACATAATACCAACTCACCTACTTAAAGAACTTTCAATACAGATAGCGTTCAGCTGTGGATTAGGCTTAATACTCATAAAACACAAAGTACAAAGAGTTCCTAATAATAACCTTATTAAAGATGTTGTTTTAGGTTTAATATTTGTTAAGTCAATACCTTCTAAGTACAAAGAACCTACCCACATAAGATAATATGAAAAATCCTCATCGGCATCGCCTCGAGTCAAATTTTGAACTTGAACTGATGTAGGTACATCGTTACACCACAAAGTTAATCTAAATAAAGATAAACATACAAAGCTTGGATATAAGCCTACGCATATAACGGTTAATTAAACTGCGAATAATAAAACGTTATCTAAAAATATACAACATACAGAATCAGCTTGAGGTCTAAAGGCGAAATTGTTTGTATTACTAGGGCTCGCCCGCGAATTTGTTCGCGAAAATGTCGGTTATAGAAACGAAATATTAGCCTCCTGCGAGCTAATTTGTCAATTCTAGGTATCAGCTTACTGCAACCCAATTTTCATCAAAAACTTAAGTTGTTTTAGCGTGTAAAGTCATCAAATATCCACACATTTACACATCTTAACAAACTTTCGCATTTATAACATTTGTAGAAATTTCATAAAACTACAACTGAAGTTCTTCATGGGTTTTTTCATAGATTACCATGTTCCGCGAAATAGAACATCGGGAAAGTGACAAAAGAGCCTATAAATTATTTTAATGGGTCTTTTCGTGATGTGTAATTTAAAGTTTTCACAGGCACATGATCACACGTGTTGAATTAAATAAAAAATATTGTTAAATATAATTATTATTAATCTAGTAATAAGCCACGGTTAAACTCTCTTCTTTAAGCTGTGCCCTAAAGGGTCCATATTAAGACTAGACTATAAAATGTACCACCTGTACAACATATTGTTATAGAATGCTAATAAAGAATTAAGTATTGAGTAAAACTATAATTAAAATCGTAAACATATTTTTTATTTATTTAGAAAATCTCCCCTACAATTTAACTTTCCTTAGGCGCCCCACTTTGTGTAAGAGATTCGATCACTCAATATAGATTTGATTGCCAATCCCTGCCCGGGACTAGCTTTGAAATACCATTTATATTGTTTGAATCGGCAGTAAATGAATTTATTTCGTGTATTTGATTTGTATATTTTTAATTATTTTATGACTTTTGATTGTTTTTTTTTTTTGTTACATTAGAACTTCTTAGTTCAATTCCCAAGTTTAGAATGATGTGTGTGTAGTGCAGTACGTGATGTTGTTTATAAATTAACACAAATAATCTAATGCTATATTAACTTGTAAAATAAACTTGAGAGCTTAAGCTTAGGTATAAATATAGTACAAAACAAATATAGGTCAGCAAAAAAGTACTCCGTTAATCTACTAATTACTAATGGCAACAAATACAATGGACGATACCCAATATAAGATGGTGAGTTTGATCTGACTAATGAGTATCGAAATACGTCACAAAGAAAAACGTAGAATCTGAAGAATCAATAGGTACGGACAGAAACGAAAGTCGATGAAGAAATGCTGAAATATTGGTGGTGAGTAATTTGCCAGTGAAATTCATGTGTATGTTATTTCTCAGTCCATACAAGTATACTAAGTTACAATCTTAGATTTATATTCAGGCACTTATAAAACTGATTCTTTTCAATTTCATAATTAATTATGAGAAACCTACCATACATTTTTGTACAGATTTTAAATATTACATTTTATTTTTTAACTGTCTTATATTGGTTTAGTAAGTTACATTATTATTTAAACTGAAAGATATAGAATTCGTACTGAAATGCTTTAACGATGAATGACCATCTAGACAACCAATAAAAGTAGACCTTTTGAAAAAAAACAAACAGAACGGGCTTAAAAAATGGTTCAATTAAAAGTTGGGATCAGCAAATACGGAGAATTTCAAATAACTCAGCGATTGACATGGCTCTAAACTAATTGGGGATGGAAATAAATAGCGGCCCCATAAACCAATGGTGTGCCCTTCTAACAAGGTTTATGTTTACTGAAGATTTCAGGCGCATCTATTTTGTTTACAGTATTTTATGCATGTTTTAAGGGTATGAAATGGGTATTTAGCTAAATAATTTAATTAATCCGTCAGATTTATTTACAAAACACACTGGCTACGTATTTTTCTTTGGAAAATAGAAGAATTTGGAAAATATGATATGACGTCTACTTTGACTCGCGACCCCGCCGCGTCAGCTCATGATTAAGGACGCCGGTCGGGTCCAAGACTAGTCGAGCATTCCCGAGAAATACGCGTAAGTAAACCGTACAATTAAAAAATATTTTATATAAAGAAACGATTTCGCTTCATTGTAGTAGATCTTAGGATCTTAGGAGGCAAACCATTCAAGTTACCTATAGCAAGAAAAATAAAACATGCTGAATAAATAGATAATAATATTGGATTTTAAGCCTAATTTCCTGTACTCAATATTACATTTTGACTTTTGAAGTCGTGAGCTACCTAAGTTAAATAACATAAGACCAAAAATAAGTTTTTCTAAATAACATTATATTTTAAACTAAACATTTATATTCCATCTTACTGCTTAGGATTGTGCTACATATTCTAATATATTTGTGGTCTAACTCTAACCGAGTTGCAACGTTCCGCCTTTTAGTATTTGACACAAAACTTTTAATTCGCAACACACATTAATAATGCATTAAATTCTCGCTGGAAGTTTGAAAATCCGTTGCAACGTTTATCCAAATTTTCAAATTTGCTCATCATTAACGTGAATATTCATTTTAAATCCACGCGAGGCTGTTAAAATTAAATAGGTGGTTAAAATGATACGTTGCAGGCGTTAATAGGAATGAGCATTTAGGCTCTTTTAAAATGCCTGAAATGAACCGGAAAGTGACAAACTGTGTCGGCTGTTTTAACAAATTATTTCGGGAAAGCTAGAAACGTTATAATAATTTCTTTGCTAATAATTCAGATTGACAAAAATAACCGTTATCTTCGTTAAATTATAAACGGGAAATCCAACAGTCACAGAATTATTTAAACATTCATCGTACAAGCTGTAGATAATTTAAAGATTGCGGATTTCGCATTCAAGTCACAGAACATGTCAAACTTGTTCTATCAATACCAGACAACCAATAAAGGTTATATTACCAGTGTTTAAATATTGAAATCAAAATCATTGTCCAATTTATATTCCTTATTTGAAATGTCTTTTACTGGCAATCGTTAACTTTCTGTGGTGTATCGATATAAAGGTAGGTTTATACTTACCGGACCTCGATCGCGGATGGCCGTAAACAAATATTTGGAAACAAAAGAATAAAGAAACAAAAGGAAGAATTTTTATTTGTCTTGTAAAATATGAAGCGGTTTTGTGTACTGTCTCGTTGGCAATATAAATTGATTTTTAAGCTGTCGTTTCCTTAAAGACTTAGAAATGGAAGAATGTTGGTAAATTGACCAACGGCAACGCGTTATTGTTTCTTTGACTAAGCAGTCATTTAGAATGAAGTGACTTGTTTGAAACAGTATATTTTACACAAATCAATCATTTTCATTTTAGATTTACATATATAAAAACGTATAATGCCGACAGTTATGTAGTTTTAGACCAAGCATGTTTAGATAACTTTTAGCTATGAAAAGTGGCTTATTTTGCTCCAAAAGTCTCTAAAATCCTAACTATCGTCTATGAGTAAACTTCTTAAGAAAACGCCGATATTATACGAACGTTTGAAGAATCATAAACCTTGGCTCCCGCATGACTATCAAAAATGTAAAGCTGATACTTCGCCGGTCTATTTCTGTTCTGCTGACTCATGTAGGCCGCGGGCAGTAACTTAAAATTATGTTTTATGTATTCTTTATTGAATATTTTACAGGAATTATAAGCAAGAGGAATGTTATTTGACTTAGATCAAAAAATATTAGAGTGTATTTACTAACCAATCTTTTTGTACACTGTAGACAATAAATTACTCCTTATAAAAATGAGTTTTAAGTTTAAGGCAATAATTTACTTTAATCGCGTAACCGTTATTTGATTTAAAAAGAATATTAATAAATAGTTACTCAAATCGTTATCAATTTATAAAATCTACGTTGTATACAAATACTATAAAATATTGAATAAATTTTTACATTACTTTCTTATAAAAATATTGAGCCGATCTTAATGAAGATATAATCAAACACTTACAAAGTTTTAGCTTCTAAGAGTCCTTTAATAAAATAATTTCAACGCAATTATATTTAATTGTATCCTTAAGATAAGTCTAAGAGAATAATACAAAATTAAATGATTAATTATTTGACTCGTCAAAGTGATAAAGGGATAATTTAAGTTTTGGAAACTTTATATTTTAATGGACATAATTAAATCGCACTCCGGGGACTTATTTTGATAATTATAACAAATGGTAGAGGGATGACATCCATTGATACTTAGGCCATGAAAAAGGAAAGTCTGGAGAAGTGGAGACAGTTACGTGGGAGTTAAGAAAAAGCATGTTACTTCGTATGTTAGCACTACAACATACTACGTAATCTATTCTCAAAGAAATTATTTTTAAAACTATTATAAGGTTTAATCATAACCACAGTATAAATAAATATAGCAGTTTAACTCGGCCGTTTTTTTTTAAATTAATGCGTACAGCCAGGCTGCCCACCTACAGCATTTAACTACATCAACAATACACCGTCCGTTTATCACTGCGACGCGCTCGCAACTGTAACATGCCACGGTCATGCCACGATCTGATACCGTAAGCATAACTCGTATTGCACCCATTTATGTGCAGACTCCATACTGTATTTTATTATTTTACTGTGGATCAACTCATTTATTATGCTTATATCCCTTACTATAAGCCTCAAGCCTGTAAAGTAGTCAGTATATCATTATGTTGTCATTACTCACATTTTACATAGATGATTTCACAATTTTCATTATAATTCACAATATTAAAATCAATGGTTCCAATTAGATAATTAGTATTCATTTAACATAAATCAGTTTTAATTAAAGCTTACTGTTACAATCGAATATAATCGCTTTGACCATTGGCCGTTTTTGACAAACCTATGTATTTAATCCAAGCGCAGGTTTTGACTCTATCACTGAACTATGGAAACTGCTAATAATCCGATAAAATAGGTCCCTTTTAGGATTCCGTACCGAAAGGGTAAAACAGGAGCGTATTACTAAGCCTCCGCTGTCTGTCTGTCTCCAGGCTGTATCTCATAAACCGTGATAGCTAGAAAGCTGATATGTTCACAAATGATGTATTTCCGGAGCCGCTATAAAAATAAATACTAATAATAAAAAAAACATTAAGGGGATCCAAGCGTATTTTTTAAGCAATTTTTACTCGATTTTAATAAACAGGTACATTCACAAACTAAAAATTAGTATACTTACAACAAATGTGATTTTCTATTATAGATGATAGTACGGAACCTTTCGTGCGCAAGTCCAACTCGCACGTGTCCGGTTTTTATTATTTAAAGCCATTTTTTTTTGTGACAGATGTAGACATACCTTGAGCCTTCCTCGTACTATGAAACCTAACCTTACTTTGTGTTCGTGTAATGTACTCTCTCAGAACTCACTATAAATCACTAGCGGCTGATGTAATAGAATGTCACTTTCTACAAAAGGGTCGTGACGTGATCCCGAAATGTTGATTTAAAAAAAAAGTTGCCGGAATTTGTCGATATTCTTCCGATTTAGCAGTTGGTTGGTTAGTTGGTTATTTCTAATAATGTTTTAAATAACACATTTGAGCTATTGTTAAATATCTTATTTTTTAGACAAAAATAAAAATACCTCACTCACTCTAAATATATCTCACAAAATATTTGTCGAATTGATATCTAGCTATCTACCTATAATAAAATATAACTTTTATTATTAGACTTATAAACTTGATTCAATTCATTTACAACAGCAGCCAGCATCAAAGCGGCGAGCGCTGTCTCCAAATCAAACATTTCAGGATTTCCAATAACAAACTCGACTAACTTTGATTTTCGTCTCCCAAAATAATTACCTCCATACTTTGAAGCGGTTGAAAAATCTCCCTTTGTACGAAATTCAGGTATTTATTACAATTATATGGAATAATATTTTATGCCAAAAGTTAGATCAAAGAGTTTTCTTCGAGTTGATTTTTGCTTTGTTTCATTTTACGTTTGAAATCATAATTCTCGGTTGTGAGAGCCGATTCAACCAATTTATGTAAGTAATACCATCTATTCTGGTATCATTAGTTTTTATTGTACTCTGTTTATGTATAATTTATACAGCCAACAGATAAACGATAGATTAATTTGACGTTGTGTTACAGCAAATGTTTTGGCGTAGTCCAGATTACAACTAAAATTAATTATTTCACTGTTTGCGCTGAAACAAGACAAATCGTCGTTGGAACGTCCGCAAAACGGATGTTGTTTACAATAAATTATTTAAATTTCACACATAATAATGATTTCGCACTTAAACTCTTCAAGTCTAATAATCTAAAAGTGTTGGCTAATTAAAATGTTTTCGTAGTTCATAACCAAAAGAAAAAACTTGAAAAATGTACTGAGCTCGAATTTGTTGAAACCTGAATGCAAAGACTTTATTTTCCTCTCTTAATTAACAAATGAAATCTGGCTTTCGCATCAAATACAGGAAGCACTTCGCGTATTTTGAAGAGCTAAAGTTGAGGCTCAAAAACCATACAAAAAGGATTTATGGAGCGAACGAGTAATTTAAATTAAACATTGGCCAACTCCCGTATAGTTCGGCCGGGTTTTAGCTCCACAATGCTACTGCATTTCACGTTTAAAATAATTAACTCTAAATAACTGTGCTGGCATTTACTTCAATTTATGTGATTAATTAAGCCATGTCGGTTTGACAAAGTGTAATGGCGAGCCATAAACTAAGTCGGCACAGCATACTTACATGAGTATTATTATAATTTATATCGCCACTAAACATTTCCATTTGCTGGAAGTACTTAGACAGCTGGCGCACTAAGCGTCACCTAATCTAAAAGCTTTATCTAGCTCGACTGGTAGAGAATAAACACAGTGCTGTGATTAAAAGTAAAAACGGGGCAAAAGTTTTGTTTACGAGTATATGTATATAGCCCAAATCCGGAAACGGCGACCCTTTTGTTTTTACATTTAAACGTATCGCGGCTTTCATAACAGGGTCCCACAAAAATCTTCACAAAGACACAAAACCCATTTTAAAAGTTTGGATTAGGGAATGTGACGTCACGACAAGGCGAATTCCTTACAAACTGCATTCAACCCGACAGGCCGCTCTTTCATCGTTATTCCGCCTTTACCTATTGTTCGTATTCCAGCGGTCTAATTGAAATCTACCGCCCACTATTGTCATTTACTTTTTCCGAGTTGTTTTTGTTAGGCTTCTATAGAATTTCATTCGCCTCTTGCCGAAATTGAAAAGTAACGACTGTTGAATCCCCGGTCACAATAGCTAATCATGGTGAAAATTGAAAGGGGATATTCGGTCCGGACTTTAGATTCGGAAACTCATATTCGATTGTTGCATTGATTCCGAATCGTGCAATCAATTGGGAGGGCAACCGAATAAACCGGTGGAGTTATTGTACAGTGGAGGAAAAAGATCAATAACATAAGGAGGACGTTGTTCTTATCTTGCAAGAAAAATATTTTGCCAAGTTGAATGCAGAATAATTTAACTCTGCTCATAACAGTTTGTATCACTAAATTGTGTACTATTTATACTTAGATGTGCTCTTGCCAGTGCACAGAAAAGATCTTCGTTTCCTCCACCCACAACTATTGCTATTGTGGTCTATTTCTAAAGGAAACTCTTTAACTTTTGCTACGCTGGCGACTATATTTACATGCCAATGTGGTACAGTGAATCTTTTTCAGTCATGGAGGATGATGGCTCTCCAAACTAGCGGTTTAGGAGGTGTTAACGTCCCGCTAGTCATAAACTTTTCGCTTTCTAAACATTAAATTGAGGAAAAAGAGGTCGGCTCGGCAAAACATCTCATTCTATTGTGTTGGATCGTTTCGACAGACATTAAGCAGAAATTTATGTTTGGCCAATTTTAGGCAAGATTTAAGTACTGCTTTTAATGTGCGTTATACTGTCGATTTTGTGAAGTGATTTGTTGTAAATACTGTTAACAATATTTTTACAGCCTCTTTTTTGTTGAAATTGTCTTTAAGCTTTCACGAAATTTTCCATTTTCGAATGCACTGAAAAGTATATCGTTTTTTTCTTAATCCTTTTTCCACTCAACTATTATCAGCCAGTTACATACATATAATCCAAGTAACTTTACATCCAATTTATATATCGGTATCACCTTTAAATTTCGCCGAGACTCCGGGCCATTACAAAATTATTTCACGGTTTGCTAAACTTTTGTTTAGGGCACTTGATGGGCCTCGTCCTTCCACAGACATTAGCCAGTAAATGGTCCGTAAATACCAATTTCAGTTCAACCTCTATCCACATTCTATCAGAAAACGCTGTGTTACTCAATGTTTGTCAAAGGTAAAATAAACAGAGATATGTTGACGAAAGGAAAAGATTGCTTTGTCTAAACCTAGACAAAATAAACTAAAAATGTATTGTACCAGTTCTATTATGTAAGAAAACCATATGAAATATTTTTAATATAGTTAGGAAAAAATGATACAGATTAAATAAAGATGTTTATATTATCAAAAGGACATAATTGAGTAGCCATGACTAACTTATTTCTGTACATGAACTTGGAATGTTATTTTTACCTTGGCGGACGATAAACGCGTGGGCCACCAATTACTCAACCTATCTTTTCCGTAACTCTTTTACGGAAAAGTGATAAACAGTGTGTGAATTCTATATTTAGATCATTTATAAATAAATCGACTGAAGAATTACGACGTAGATAGTTAGATTTCGGTAAAATAAACATAAGTTTTTTTTTTTGACCAGACCCAGATGTAAAGCTTAAGCAGGTATCAAGTTTGAGATTAATCGGAAAAAAATCCATATTATTATTTAATACATATAATTATATCTTTAATCTGCCCACAACGAACGCAATGCAAATACACACACGTAAAGCAATTAAGACAAAATATGACTCCCTTAGTATAGTACCTACTAATAAAGGGAGTCATATTTTGTACCAAATGTTTCAAACGGAGCAAGAAAGCCTGTACATAATATTCCTAAGATATAGGAATAACAGGTATCTTAAGGCTGCCTTATATTAGGCAGGGGTTAAAATTTTGAGAACCACCTGCAGGCGACATTTGGCTTGCCCCTGCCACTTTATTGGCAATTCATGGCGGGCGGTGGGCCCGATGAAAAACATACGCTCTCAGCTACCAGCGAAATCTGATAAGTGAAATATGTGCCTCGCGCTAGCCGGCTACCGGGATAGACAAAAAGACCGATAAACGTGTGTTGGTATATCCAACACACGTTTTATTTCAGCCTTTTTTTGTCATTCAAGGTTTGTTTGAGAGTCAAAATATGGTGGGCATGGAGTTAGTGTTTGCTAATGTCTATAGATACCGCACTAGAATTGCGAAAGCTTTGGTTTATTTTTTTGCTGCGAAAAATAATTTTAGTTTTTATGATGACGAATTTTGTTCACCTTATGGACTCGACTCAACCATTACCAAATATTTATAAGGTAGTGTGTGTAGTGTAAAGTAATCTTGTTTCAAGAAACATGTTTTGCTATAAAAGCAACAATCGAGTAGTCTCAAGCTGAGCACTCTTTATCTACTCACAAGAGGTTAAGTGGTTCACGTATGACTTATTAATTACTTCACAAAGTTCACATCATAAGGCATACTTCACGTGTGTCTAAGTCTTATAAAGGAAGTTGCAAAATATTATCCCGAGCCCGCAAAGTTAAAAGGCGAGTGGGAACAAGGCGTTTGAGGATCACGGAAGAAAATTTTAACAGCGGGCAGGTGACTCCGCTTTTATTCATCACGTGAATAATGAAGACGAGTACGGCGTTAGTAAGTCTTCTTTGAGCCGTTTTACACGTGTCCCGTCAATTTACTACCATATTATGGTACATAATAGCCCATTAATGTCTTAGACGGGAGCGCAAGACGACGTGTGAAAAACTTCGTGAGATAGAGTGCGGCGTCGCGATTCTAAGCATACACGATAATAAACATTTTTACGACTCTAGCTTGTTCGAGTTCACATTTATCTTGAGAAGCAATATATTTAAAGTTTTTATTGGTTCATCTATCCTTACTTGATTAACGACTATTATGCATAACTTTCTAATTTAAAACCTTGAACCGGAAGGTGTGATATATTATTTACGTAAGCCGACGTCCTACACCCCGCCTTACAATCTTACTTAGCTCGATAAACAATTCATCTTAGGTGGTTTAATACACCTTTATAATTTATTCAGCGAATTTTGAGGGTTATAGTAATGTATAGTCACGTGCAAAATTTACGCTTCGAATTTTTGAGATCTTTTAGCAGAATATTTTACATTGAGAATTTCCTACTTTTTCAGAATCAACAATCTACAGCAAACTCTGGTTAACTAAATAATATTTTATGGAACCCCCCTATATCTGACTTTTGTGACAAAAAGACATTGCCTGCCCCGAGAAATCTAGAATAATATCTTTTAGTTTATAACATTTTTTTTGTGTATTTTCCCTTATTTATTTTAGAATATCCATAAACACTGACCTCTACATCTAACCTCTCTCTCTCTACATACCTACATCGTTTACATACAAATGTCATGCAAGCTCACTGAATATAGGCCTCCCTTTAATCCACCAGTTTTCTCCTGCACTACGCATTCTTCATCCAAGTATTTCCAGGAAGCAGAATAACTAACTTGCTCTTGATCGTCCCTAAATCTTGCGACCTGTTGTCGTAGCCGACAATTAAGTAATAGCCCGATTAAATCAGCCTTCTGAACAACTAGCCCAAAGTTCTGCTGAACTCCACTCCTACATAACGTGACATAAAATTACATTTCATTACATAACATGTCATTATACTAAATAATGACCCGTCGAATGAAACCCATCATTCATAAATATACTTCCGAGAACAAATGTCGTACGGTCAGCAACAGAAGTCGATTAACAAAACCACATTTTCAAAACAACTACACAATCAAAATCTATGACTTGCTGTTAATGCTATTAGGTAACAAAGAGGCTTGAGACCTGGTATAGCTGAAACAAAATAAACACTTATTTCGGAAAAAGACTGGCGCTTTGTAAATCGTATTAACCGATTTTTGTTGCTGGCTGTACAATTCTATTATATGAACAGTGATATTAGCGATATTTCATTTATGACGATTACCTTAATCTGAAGGAATTGTCGTTGTGAGTAAGATCGATTGCCTTCGTCGGAAATACAATAGTGGAGTTAATCTCTGTCAAGTTTCGGGTACCTACCTTGACATTGGCGAAAATGTCGTCGATGATGGAATGTTACAAGGACACGTAAATAATAAATCTCCATGCCTATGTTGATCATTTAAAATGAAAGTGTAAGCGATTTCCAACATAAACGTGTCCAAAAAGATACTGGGGATAATATTTTGATAACCCCACGCGCGCAGTGATATGAATAACTACTTTCCAGAAACTAACTTAACTTATCTAAAAAAATATCATCAGCTGATCAGGATTTGTGTTGATCCCCTCAGGATATCATGATAACTGATCATAGAAAGAAACAATATTTAATATAAGACTGAAGTCTATTTTATAAAGCAGGCTTAGAAACTGGACACAATTGCATTAGGAACCATAACCATTCACAAACAACCAATCAAAACAAACTTCAAAAAACCACTCTCATAATCTGTACATAAATCAAGTGTTTAGAAACAAAAAGCACAATAAATAAAATTCAAACTGAAAAGGTCATGTCGGGTTACGGTCATAGTACCGTACAAAAAGTAATTCAGACCGATCCATCATATGAGCAAAAACTCATTCGAAACTCGCATCACTAAAAATCTATATAAAACCGGGCGTCAATGGTAAAAATATATTAGAAATAGTGGAAAGTAAACCTTATGACTTAGACATACAGGCGATTTGTAGTAGTTAAAACAAGTGGATTAAAATGGTAGTTTTCCGAAATCATGTTTGAATTTTTTGACTTCTGAAGTCGTAGTATTAGGTTCGGCACATCACTTATATCCATGTTATACGTATTTTTGATTGTAGAAAAAGGTCAAAATTAAATTATAAATTCAGGACAATAAATTGACGAAGTATTACGTAAAAAAAAATATATAAACAGATCACAATTCATTATAAATTAACTAATCTACCTAGTTTCATAGACTTGAATACTTTACACGAAACCCCGACACTTTTACTAAAATGTCTACCTGTCTATAAATTCTGTGAGGATAATTAACTTATAACTCATATACCCATTACATTTATAAAGACATTATAATTCCGGGAAACGATGACTTCAGTCTTGTTCTTCACCTCAAATTACGAATTATACTGGATTAAAAGTTACCGCGAAATGTCACAGTGCGCGCACCTTTACCCTCAAAGGGCTCCCAGAAGCATTATATAACTCGGCAATACCGGCATTAAACAAATGACAATTGAGAAGTACAATCAAGGTAATTACAATGTCTTATAATTGGGTGTAATGTTGTAAAGTTTTTGTTTGCAAATTCATTCGAAAGTCATGAGTGTAGGTGGGAGAAAAGAGGTTATCTCAAACGGCGCACGCTAATAGTTGTTTTATTTTTATGAAGGTTGGAAAATAATCTTGTATTAAAGTTAGAAGCTTAGAACTAGGGCATTAATAGAAAATGTTGTGGGTTAACTAAGCGAAAGGCGAACTAGAACACTAACAGAAATGTGTTGGTTCAATTATTTGACTTCTTACGAAAATAATTTACAAGAATTCTATTAAACTTGTAACCAAATTCGTAACACAATCAACTATTCAACAAAAGTCATTAAGTAAATTCTCCAAATGTTTCCGTGATTAAAAATAAGTTTAATTCTGTTAAATACTCATTAAGATCAAGCAAATTTATGTTCATAGCCGTGTGGTCCCGTTTCAAATGAACGAATCCACCTGAAATCCATTTCTCCCGATTACGAGGGGAATGCGTGAAATAATTATCTTTCCAACAGTATGATGGATACCGGCAGAGCTTAGGGGATTTTGAGAGTCTCCCCGTTATTAATTATGCAATTTTGGTTTTACTGTCGTATTTTTTAGATATTTTTGGTTTAATTTGATTGTGGCTATTTTTCCTGTTCGGTTCTTATTCTGTTTGTATTTAAACAACCAGGTGTCCCAGTTTAAATTGCCCTTAAGCCTCAGCCGTGGCTTGAAACACCTTTGGCAGATTTTTAAGGGTTTGTTGGTTTCCTTACGATGTTTGTCCTTCTTAGTTAAATAATTTTATTGTAGGCTTTTTTATATTTGTGGTAATTGTTGATTTCAGATTAATTATTTTTTTATGTGTGTATTATAAGTGTTTAGGTATTCACTCTTAACAGAGGTAGACCATTAATTAAAATCGTGATGATACACAAAGTAATTTGTATTATGATATTTGTAGAAATAGTGAAACGTAATCGTTTTGTAAATTATTTTCTATACATAGACAATGACTACTTTTTTTGTCAAAATAGCATTTATAAAATTCCCTTAAACTATTATCTTCAAAGGCAATCATTTAAAATGTGTACGTTTTATGAGACTGTAAAAATAAAACCTTGTCAAAATAATAAAAATTCAGAACTAATTTATTATTTATGTATTCTGAGTGTCGCATTATATTTTACTATCAAACTGTAAAAAATCAATACAAACTAATTCTATTTTCAAATAAATATTTTTTTCCTTTTTATCAATTTTTAAGCGGTTTTCGAATTACGAATCTTCAATTATCAAAAAAACTGTACAAATCCACTGAATTTCTTTACACAAAGCTCCAATTAAAAAAAAACCTTAAAGAAAATGTAGAATAAAACCTCCATGCAGTTTCAGCTGACAGGTTATACAATGTAAAAAAATACTTGGTGGTCTAAGCCAGGGTGGGGTGGTGTATAATGTCAAGGCGCAGGCACTGGCCTCGATCATTTTTATCGCGTCGATCACAGTACTGCCAATACACGAGCTATTCCCAACGGTGTGACACACAGATACAACTACGAATATTATTATATTTATTTTGAAGTTACCGGGGTCCAATAGATATCATAATTTGCGAGATGAGTTTAAAATAGGAAGATGTGTGGGGTGAAATGTTTGTATTCAGGCTGGTCAAATTAGTTCAAATATTAGGAGAGGTTACGATAATTCGTACCCAGCGGAAAATTGGCAGGATTGTTAAAAACATAACATCATACATTTAATCTAGAAATTTTATATCGAACCGATCCCTGGATGAAAAATACTAAGGATACAATAACATCTTTTTAGTGATTTCCAGCAAAACGATAAGTTTATAATATAATATTTTAGAATCAGCCAGTATTATTTGAACGTATTTTTTCTCATCAGCCCATCTTACCGATAAAAGTAGTTAGGAAAATATAAACGAATTGAGGAGGTGAGATAGGTTCTTATGCAGCCGCTTTACGTAACTGGTCGCCTGTGTCATTTGAGACAGCAGGTCTTATGCAGCGAAAATGGGTTGTTACAATTGTTTTTTTTAAGAGATGAATGTTTCAACACACTAAAACTTAATAATAACACTGCGCAAACCGCAAAATAAAAAAAAAACAACAACAGCAACAAATCTGCAACTGTCATCAACAAACTATAGCAACATAACTTCCGACCGGAGCCAAATTTATGCGTAACGTGACGTGACAAGTAATGAAAACTACGAAACAGCTATAAACAAATGTACCGGTATAGTTCCACACCGCAAACGGCAGTTACCATGAACAAATAGTGACAGGTCGCTACAGAATAGCCCCAAATGTCCCGAAAACGTCCCAAAATGGATGAAATTGGACGAAAATGTCCTAGAATGTGCGATCCACGCGGTATTAATCCGTTCAGCTTGCCACTCTCTTGACCCGTGTCCTGTATCAGTAATATATTATTATATAGCACGTACCAACGTGTACGGAACATGAACCTCCCATGACTATGGTCTGAGCTTTAATTAATGCTCCGAGGATTTACTAGCGTAGTACTACCGGTGCTAGGGTAACTAAATTATTATTATCCAGGTATTAATCATACTCGGACTTTGACTTAGTACGTGGTTTATTGTAAAAATCAAGAACTAACGGCGTATCCTTCACATGTAAGTGTCTAAGTTATTGGTGCACACGCCATTAGGTCGATTTGAATGATTATGTGAATATTTAGGAAGAAACCTGAATGCAACAATGTAACACGAAGAAAACACACTTGGTAACAAGCAAACAGCAGCGAGATTTGTAGAATTTCTCTTTGTTACAAATAAAATGTTGGATAACCTTTACGTTTAGGGCCAGATGATAACAAAGTTCTGAACTAAAAAGGTAATAATAATAATACAAGCTATAAATCTCATCACAAAACATGTTATAAATAAAGGGCAATACATTCACGAAAAAGCGAAGAAAAAATATGTAAAATAAATGAGTTCGACATTAATACAAAAGTTAGTAGATACAATAAGGTAAAATTATAACAGGAGTCAAGTGCCAATTTGCGTTACCTGGAAACATCTGTCTTATCGATTCTTAAGCGAATGATCGCCAAAACTTTGAGGACAAAATGAATATCGAACTTTGGACTCGCCAGTTTATAATTACTTTTGCTCGCATTCTATTAGTATAAATTATCAAGACAGTTGAAATTAAAACGGTAATTACTGATTGGAACTTAGGTATATAACTTTTAAGATATGTAGCCGCACAATTGTCAGATTATTTTCTTTCTTTTTAATGTTCTTGACGCAATGCAGACCTCCTTATTTAATTAATATTGGACACAATATTTAATGAGCAAAGCTTACGTTACGTACTGGCACACTTAATACATTTCAGATGCGTCTTTTTTATTTTTCAGGAATGAAAAAGCTTTTTTAGGATTACAATAAACAGGGTACAATCATGGATACTACAGAATCTAAACAATAACAATAGTCTAAATGTTGGTTGTATTGATATCATTCAGTAAATTTAACGTATTATTGAAAACTATTACTTTATTCCCAAAATTTTACAACAGTTTTGAAACATCCAATAATATTCCATTCAATAATACGATGGCTACGTAACTGCTCGTAAATATTTTGTGGTTTTCACTCCAATACGCTCGCGTCATAACAAAACTGAAATGTCTATTGCTTTCATTACACATTCACAGTTGTGAAATATTTCTGTCGACGTTTTAAAACTATTGGAATATTAGTCAAAACGTCGGCTAGGTTTTGAAGTCAGTTTCATCAAACTTTCTGATAAATTTGATTTAATAGGATCAGGAGGGTGGCCTGTATTTGTAATTGTTATTCAACGTAGTAATACTGTTAGTTAGTGGGCATGTTTCCCGTCGTTGATGGAGATGACGACATATTTTTTGACACTTCGTAAACATGTTTATGTAATATTTCTTGATTAGTGTAGTTTCAAAGTTTCTGTCACACATGGTCATATCGATTATTATCTAAATCAGCACTCATTTTCTTATTCAAAAAGAGAGTCGCATAAATATTTGCCATAACAAAGCAGTCCTAACTTCTACCTACTCCATTTCTTTTTCCGGTCAACTTTAATTATTTTTATTTCGAGAAATAAAGGCGTTTGTTCGTAAAAGAAGGGTCGCAGTAAACTTGGCGAAGGGTTGGGCTTGGGTCAAACGCCCGGAGGTATTAGTGAGGTCTGGTGACCTCAACAAACGTCGCCCGACACGCGGCAGGAAGGCTTTTTCATGCTAATGTACTTTATTGCTGTGCCTTCTATTCATATCTAAATAATACCCGTGAGAAATGACGGAATTTAAATTGTCGGTTACTGGATTTTTTTCACAGAGTTTTTGAAAAGATTTTTATCCTAATCAGTCCCATTAATTTTGTGTAGAAAACGATTGATGTTCAGTAATGTTGAACGTATAAATCATTTACTGCATATTACATTTGAACTATAATCATAATTGAAAAAAAAAAACATTATAATTATGAGCAAAATTTTGACTACATACGAATAAATAAATTCCCATTTCACAAGAGAAAAATAAAATACAACCAGTACTTAAATTCTTAAAAACCAGTATAAAACAATGTAGCAATCAAATAAGTTAGCCGAGCATAGTAAAAAGGTTTTATTTAAGAAAAGTCTGTTAATTAAGCTGCCTACTTCACTTGTTAGGTAAGCTTGCAAGCCTAACTAATGGCTGGTACGAATAGCCTATTAAAATCTACAGGACTTTTTCTACTAGAGAAAAAAGTCTAAAAACTTTTTTATTGATAAAGATTAATTAGGATTTCCAGGGAAATTCTTACAGTAATCAGTTTTTAGGATTCGGAACATTTTTCTAGCGTGTATGTAATGAAACCTATTTGCTTAAAACTAATGCTACACGATTACAATGAAATAGGCAATATTAAAATAGTCCAATAAAATGTAACAAAATTTTAAAATCGCGACTGTTAAAGCAACTATTGCATTGAACTAGTAGTAATATTAAAGCGATAGTTTGTACCTAAGTATACATGGATGGATAGTTGTTACTCTTTCACGCTTAATCCGCTTGAGCAATTTGGATGAATTTTAGTATGGAGTTAGCTAAGATCCTGAGTGAATACATAGTTTACTTATTACCCGACTGCGTAAAAAGAGGTTAAAGTTTTGCAGCTATAACAGATTTCAAGAAGAAACCTCGGGAAAAAACTAAAAAAATATAATAATATTGATGTATAAAGTTTACATTTCCTAATTTTCAGTTCGTCAACGTATAAACAGCTCAAGCGTGTAAGATAACAAGAAAAGAGAATTCTGATAAGTATTATAATAGGCCTCCCGGAGGAAATTAACGATTTTCAACTGCCGTGAAAAGGGATTGCTTAGCATCGTATTCACACCTGGACCCCCTCGGGGCGGGGCGAGAACAATTCATTTTTGTACAAGACAATGTACTGCTTAGTCTAATTTATTACATGGAATTATATCTGTAATTTGCTCTTTAAAGGTCAGGTGTTAATTTTAATGGGTATTATAATTCTGGGCTTTATAAGTTGCCGTTGTCTTAACTAAGGGTCATCTCAGACATAATATCATAGATCTTTATAGCATTTATTTTTACACTAACTTTTTAACAATATAAATTCTTTATTGAACGGTTTTTTATAAATTAATAACGCATTTAATTAGACACATTATCACAGTGGTAATATGTGTAACAAAATCATTATGAAAACCGACATCCCGTTTACATTGAAGCTATAAAGTACCATAATCGTATTAGTAGTTATAACTAGAAACTTATACTACATCACATAACACCAGTAGCACCACACCACTAGTCAATCAAAAAGCCATCATTCCATAATATATAAAGGCAATTCTCGTAAAACATTTATCATACAAATCCGCTACGGGGACGAAGCAACGTCTAAGGCTTACGAGTGTGGGTTGCAAATCCTTAGAGCATTTGTCACAAGCTGAATTGCCATTAACAAGAGACCCGTATTATTTTATAGAGCAACTCGTTCCACGTAAAAAGGTCAGAACATTACCTATTTGAACTTTTTGGAGGTATATAAATAAAGAATGAAAAAGATGTTTACAGTACCACATATGTGAGTCATGTTACTGATTTATTTAATAGGATCTTAGTCTAGACATTGGGTTAAGTAAGAAAGCTGAATCTTTTTCAAAGGATTGTAGGTACAGTAGATTACACATTTGAAACTACATATGATGACGGGCCTCTTGGTCTAGTGGTTAGTGGCCCTGACTGCTACACCGGAGGAGGGTTTGATTCCCACCCAGGACAAAATTATTTGTTGATGACCACGATCATGCATTATGCATTTCTTAGATTTATTACACAGTTAGCTTGGCATTGAAATGATCTCAAAATACTCCCCCCATATAGGTCAAAGGCATTTTAAGCGATGAATAATTCTAATAACATCTCTACATAACAATAAAAATGATCTGAATAACAATTAAAAATGATGACGTAACAAAGCAATAGTCATTATAGCCATCGTTAACGAGCATCTTCCAGCAACTTGTCTGTTAATCACTATCGTTTAGGAATTAGGCCCAAAGTTAGCGCCATCGCTCTCTTAATGTTATAACAGACATTAAATATTATTGAAACAGGAAGGGTTAACTTTATCATGCTAATTTATAATTTCTCTTAAAGAAATGTTTTTTAATTATTAAAGGTGCGATAACATTGATAAAACAGTTGTAAAATGTGAAGTTTATTTATAGACTCGTTAACGATTGCAAATCATATACAGTTCGCAAGAATGTATGAAAATGTATATTTTTATCATGTTACTTTGTTTAAAATCATATTAGACACTTCTTTTTATTTCAGCGATTTCATAAACTGTATTTAAAAGTGTCACCTGTCTCAGAGGTCAAACAATTTCTTTTTTAATATACCTATTTTTAAATAGTATAAAGGCCCTACACAGATGCGCCTAGCAATCATTTACTAAAGTTGAAAAATCTGTCATTTTGAAGGCAACTTTCATTTTTTACTTACCAAGAGTCATATTAATCATCGAATGGCATTTGAGAACTGCCAGTTGGATTTGGCAAATGGAATGGAACTAGAATAAGTTAGGAGTAAGTTTAACTGAACTGAGCCAAAGTCGCTGACACGGCAAGCTTTAGCTCAACTTTCATTCTTTTCTTTTCTATTATCGACTGACGTTGGCGTAGGTTGGATTTTAAAATGTTTTTACTTGCACATATAACAAAAAAATATGTTTGCAGTTTCGGATAAATATTTAAATTATTCACAACGGAGTTATAGTCGAAAAATAAATTCTTATTTTACTCGACTTGGCTGGAGCACTACCGTGCCCCCCGAGAGATATAATTCTCACTGAACTGCAGATACTAGCTTAGCTTTAGGAAACACTAAAAACAAGGAAATAAGTAATTTTGCAAAATCAGCTTTAACAAAATCAAACATTAAAAAAATAAGGACTTCGTCCGAAGCGTACCTTAAGTTCAATTTTAGTTCCTCCAACAACCTGAAATCAACCATGAGATGATTCATTAATGTTGTTGTTAGAAACGAGATTCGTTAATGTTGAAGATAACAAACCCGTTAAAAAAGTAGGATCGTAGAATTCAAAGTTTTCTCTTCAACAAATAGCGTCAAATCGAGAAGGCAAACTTTACAGGCGTCACAGCTCCTCTTACAAATAGTTACATAAATCCTCAAGGAACACCAAGTTTTACGTCAAGTTTTAGGTTTTAAACTATCATCTCGTCTCGTCTCTTTGGTATGAGATAAACATGAAATGTATGCATTTTTTGTCATAAAATACATTGTAGCAAAATTGTTTGAATAGTCATCAACAGTTTTTAAACAGTACGGTTAGCTCTTAAAATTTTCCTTTCACAGAAAGGTACCACACAACTTGTTTTTTTTATTATTATTTTGATGGATATACTCCCATCTTACTGGTTAACAACACGTTTTTTATATCTAACCTCCTTCAAATATTTCCAAACTCTTTAAATATTTCTAGAAGCTTTTGTGGCCTCTATAAATCACGTGTCTAGGTGTCGGGTTATCTGTCATGTTCCTCACAATGATAGGCGGTAACTTCTTCAATTTATTATGATGGAAAAACTCGTGAAACAAGGAAAGTTCGAGAAGCCAACTCGCAACTTGGAACCGCTTTTACTGGTTTGGCAGAAGACCATTAACAATAGAATACGGAGGAATGTCAGTAAAACTTAACGACAAACAAAGATAGTGAAAACGTCACGTCAGGATACGCAAGGGAATCGAAGGAATTTTGGTGAAAAACATTTACATTCGATGCCGATATATCAGGGTCTAAATCAGGCAAACCGAAGGCAAAATCTCGTAAACAGAATAGCGTACTAAGCAGTATATATTTCGGTTACAAACGCAGACAGATGAACCTAAGGATGACGAGCCAGAAGACTAGACTGAATAAAACAAATGAACTACAGGGCTTTTTAAATGGGAACAATACAAGTATGCTCTTTATAAAAGCATAACATCAAACCATTTTCGCTCTTATCATTGACTAATTTGAGTCTACTATTACTAATAACCAGAACTTGATATCTAGAAGGATTCCCATCGAAGCAATTATCCTTGAACCTTTCGTGCGCTAATGACGTACTGCGAAAAGAATTAAGTAATCATTAAGGCAATATTTTGTCGACAGTTTCCTGTTACAGTACATTGGAAGAGTCATGTTCAATAATGAATTTTAATGGGTAACCGTTACGTAGCTTACGGAGGATGTTTCCAATATTTACGGCAAAAATATAACCCGTCGGTGACGGTGAACAAACCGTAATAGACTGCCTACAACGCAGTGTTCTTAAGGCTTAATTCGCTGGTTAGGGGCTTACTTAGAACTACATATTTTTCTTGCATTTTGATTACGAATATAAATATAGTGTGTTGTTAGTGTGATCATTAGTTATTGCTTTTACTAGAGTATTTAAAATAAGCAAAGGATAAACATATCTTGCAAAAGAAAAATAACAGAAAGTTTAAAAAAAAACGGCCTAAAAATACAGCAAACTAATGGACTTCACAATCATTAAACTAACCATAAATACATATTTATACGTAATAAAACCCACGAAATATTATTATATCGCGAAGCACTCCGCTAGAAGTTTATTGGTTGTCAAGCTGTTTGTTATTGGTAACATTATTACTGTTTAATGTTGATACCGAACACATTAAGGAACTTGATGAAATACCCTACCGTATAAAAGTTGGTAATGAACGATAATGTCCCTTGATGACATATTAAAATGTAAGCGAATTCTTATTGTATGAAAACGAGAATGACTTGAATGATGAGCTGCTTTGACGTAAATTGATGAGTTTCATGTTATTGGTGTTTTCTATAGTGTAATATGAACTCTATCGTATCGTATTCATATCGACGAGTATAATTCGTTTATGTAATCAATACTTTGTTGGCAGTTTATGTGTTCAGGATACTTGTGAAATTATCACTGTCAGTCTTACTCATAAAAACAATAAGTCATTCCTTAATATAAATTTGTACATTCCTTAAATATAATACAAAGTCTGTTTACAAATTCAGATAACAATGTAACGAGACCTAATAAAACATAAACAGACCGACATAATTCCCCTTCACAAACAATAAAATCATCACCGCGTACAACAATACGCGTTTATTTAGTTTTCATTTCGCGCTAGACATTTTAGCTTTCATCAATTTTACTTTGCAATCATAACAACGAATCATAAATAGGTCGATCAAAACTGAGTTCATGGTTTAAGACTAGGAAATCGGTGCAATGTTATGAGCTGACACTTCCGTGTAAATGTCATTGCTATCATATCCTGATGCTTTCTACAAAAATAGCTTAGAATCGGAAAATCCAAATGTGTCAAATGTAATGTCATTGCCATCAATGACATAATTTTTTGAATAGTGACGTGATGTACACTTCGACGGGTCCTACGTAGACTAGTACAAGTGCAAAAATGCAACTTTTCAAGAGAGCGGTTTAAAGGTTCAAAAGCTTGTAACTTTGTCGTAAATTAATAAAAACACTTGAAATTTTAGTATGTTATACTTTGATATTTAAGAAATAAGACTGCATTATTGGATTTTCTTATTTTTTTATACTTTGGAAAATAGGTTAACTTGCATTGATGTAGCTTGTTTTCTTTACTACAGTAGAACCTGTAAACTGATACAAGTGGCCACTTATACCAGTATATAGTGTACTTGCTTATACTTATAATAAAATAAATCTGAAGAATTTTACTCTTTAAACATAGTATTTCCGTGTTATTGACCAATGTGAGGTTATAATATTGAAAATAATATCTACTTTTATCTACTTTTATCGACTTTTTAACACTTACAACAGTTTACTCAGTACTGGAAAGCTACTTGCAACAGTTTGCTGTATTATTATTAACTGTAAATATTTAAATTAGTGTGGCAAGAAGTTAAATAAAAACATTTAAAATACAAAATAACACTTTATTTTAGATAGTAGCATTCTTAATAATGAAAAATAAAATCATTGGCCTTGCAATCTTAAAAATAATAAAACAAAACAATGTAATTTTCTTATTTGAAGTGAAAAAAAGGTTTGATTTTTAAAGAGGTTTTCTTACGATAATACCTAATTGTTTTTTTTTTTTTAAGACTAGCTTGTCTTGAATTTCATGTCATTTTTCTTATAAATAGCATTTCCACTATTTTTTTTCAGTTACGTACGTTACGACTGTTCAGTTACGTCCACTAGTTTTTGTACGTTGATGTTTCTAATTTATTTCTCCCTTTGCAGATCCGCTACAAAAGGTATTTTAAAGAAATTAGTATAACTTTTGTCCAACTCTTTTCAAACTATGTGCTTCTATTAAGTGTATAGTTGTGTACATAACTTGTTAAATGTATACAAAAGTAACACAACCCCTAAAAACAGGGCAATGAGACCTTAGAGTCTAAATCAGATGATGGAAAATTCATTACATTTTTACAACTTGTATTAAATGGTGATTAGTGTCACCCTTCATACGAATGCCTCATCACATCACCACACTCGACATACTTGTTTAAATATGCATATTATACATTTGAAAATATCCTGCTAATATAGTTAACGCGAAAGTTGCATAAGTATAGATTGGATGTTTGTTACTCTTTGACGCTCAAACGACCTAACCAATTTTGAAGAAATTTCTTATGGAGTTAGCTGACAACCTGGATTAAAACATAGACTTTTTAACAGACTGCATCAGAGGAGGGCAATGTTTTGCAGTTATAACCGACACTCGAAGTTGCGGGCGACCACTAAGTCCTTTATAAGTTTAATTTGAATGTCTTTTGTATTACTATACTTAAGTATTGATTGAATTTAATTGTTTTTTCAATACTACAACTTTACCAATATAAACTGAGGTTGCGAATATTGTTATATTGTTTACCTCTGGAATATACCTATACTAATATACCTATAAAAATGATGTATTTGGGTACATGAAAAAAATTGTCTCGTCAGTTACCAAGTAGCAAAATTTGGTAACTCCTTACGTTAATTGCTGCAAAAAATATATTAAAAGTAGTATCGCTCTTTATTTTATTAGTAAATAGATATTATTATTAAAATAATGTAGGTTACGTCAGATAACAATATCAAGAAAATAAAACAAAGTCACATGTGACTTTGTATACTACTACTTTGTAGTCTTACTGATATAAGTGTAAAATTTATTGAAATAATAAAATAATAATAAAAAAAACAAAAACCTAACAGTAAAAAAAAACAACCACTAACTAAAAAGGGAAAAACAAACTCTATAATTTAGTGTGAAGAGTATGCAGTACACCGTGCGTCTACATTATATAATTTATACGTAAAAAATTAATGCAGGCGGGACAAACAAATCTACAAGCAGTACAATCTGTATCTTGCATTAGGTGAACATTAA
Organism: Chrysodeixis includens; assembly: GCA_941860345.1. Lineage (NCBI taxonomy): Eukaryota > Metazoa > Arthropoda > Insecta > Lepidoptera > Noctuidae > Chrysodeixis > Chrysodeixis includens. The sequence continues at coordinate 4,669,684 of OW796113.1, read as the reverse complement.
TTAAACCCTTTTGTAGAAATATTAGTACTGTCAATTTAGTAATTTGTTTGTCAATTTTTAACGCATAAATTTATTAATAATTGACCTCGTGAAATTGTTGTGAATTCTCACCACTACTTACTCAAAGCAAAAAAAAACTTGTTAAATATGTAAAAAAGTAACACAACCCCTAAAAACAGGGCACGAAATAGTTTTGATACAGATGAATACGTTAGCAGTTAACGCAGTTATACCAGTGTTAACGTGCTCCCTACTCCGTCGCAGCGCGCATACTGGTGTAAATGGCACTTGCGCGTACGTCACGCGGCACACGCGACTACCTACACTGGTGCAAGTGACTTACATCAGTGTAGATGGTAGTGTGGCCAAAAATCATGTCACTTATATTAGTTTACAAGTTTGTATCTCTGAAATTACTGAACAAAATAATATAATTTTTACAGGATATAAAGTTAAGGTAATTTTAAGGCTTTTGGTGCAAAAAAAACGTATTTTGGTGTTTTGCGGGTTACACCAGTCTACGTAGGACCCGTCGACTTGTCAATTCCATACTTTTCATTGAATACTTACAGTAACTAGCGAATGCAATAGAGGTATTTTGGAGTCAGCATTTCTTTAAGTCTGTACCTAGGTATCTACGGTGGCTACACTACACGTCTTTGCTAAAAGACTAATAATTTTTAAAACCTTTGTAATGAGTACAGGCGTAATAATATATGTTGGGTGATGGTGTGAACAATGCTTCAATATGCTATAGCAACAATTGCGGTTAATCTGCTGTCATTTATAGAAGAGTTCCCCCAATCTCTACAAGATCCCATCATCAGATATTGAAATGGTGATAATGGGACCACACGGGAAGCACAAGCTTTCAAATAAAATCATGAAAATCGGTTCACCCAGTCGCAAGTTACGAGGTAACAAACATAAAAAAAAAAATACATTCGAATTGAGAACCTCCTCCTTTTTTTTGAAGTCGGTTAAAAAATGTTTTGAAACGTTTACGATCTAAAATATTGTATGGCAAATCTATCAATCTCTAATTTTGAAATTGATTTGCTTAAAATAGATTTCTCAATTTCCGTAGAAGTGTTTTTTAAAGCCTAGACATTTTGTACACCTTATTTTCCTAGAGACGTAATTTACAGGTAAAGCTTTGATGAAAGGAAATATAGAAAGTTCTCGAATCGGACGTGAGACCGGCGAAACTGTGTCATTCAGAATAATAGGGTTATTGTCTTGCATTCCATCTTCAAACAACATTTTCGTTCACCAAACCACACACACAGGTACAGTAAACCGCACAGTTATTAAGGAGTTTGAATCTAAAAGCGTCCTTATGTTCATGCAGCACGGTTCGTATTCATATGCCTTGTTAACTGATGTGTGGAGTGTACCCGCAAAAGCAAATGATATTTAGGACAAAACGAAATCGTCTTAACATCGTTTATACGGCTACTGGAATATTTATTTTATTCTATTTTTTCGTCAAGTTAAATTCCCACGGGGACGAAAGCTTTTTCGTTTTTAGCTTCACGATAATGATAGGTTTCATTTGATATCTCAATGTTTTGTTTATCTTTATTTAATTGTGTTTTGTTAGATGATTTTGCGAGTCTTATTTTTATTTTGAAAGGTAATAAGGTATTTTTAATAACATATAATACAGCAATGTTTACTAACTTTTAGACTGTCATAATATTTTTTGTTAGCTTATTATTATATGTAGCTCTGGTTAGGTAAGTATATGTAACATATTACTTTAATTAATAGACACTTAAGAACCTCGTTACGTCAAATTATCACTTGTATTAAAATAGTTTTGCCAAAGTCAAAAGTTCGAGAACTTAGTTAAATCTAAAGTTCCATCCCATTAAAATTATGAGGCCGAAGTTATCGTTAAACTTGGATAAACTTACCTTAATTACTGCATTACCTTAAATTATTATGATTTCAAATCACAGATTAGAATTATTACTCCATTTCTAAAAGTTGTGATTACTTGGTTAGTACTAATATATACCTACTTCATCTAGAACATTCTAAATCATTTCGAAATGAGCTACAATTTTCAAAAAAAGAATCCATAGATTGTGTTTTTTTCTTTTTTCTCTGCTAAATACTGGCCAGTAACAACACAGCCCATTAATTTTCAGTGTGTGTTGCCTACAAAATATTGCTGTTATTTTTCTTAATACAGAGCAAGATAATTTGTAAATAGTGGCCAGTGTTATGTTGGTCACGTATATTTGGATAATAATGTCCTGTATTTGTAAACTCGTTTAAAAGTTTTGCTTTACTGTCTAAGTTGTAAATAAATGAGATATATGGTATGCTAGTTTGTATATCCATTTTATAGTTTTCGAAGAATTAAAATAAATAGGTACTTATGAATAATGATACCTAATTTTGTTAAGATTTTTAAAAATACATCGTTTAAAAGATAACATTTTTGTCTGTTTCAGGAGTTTTTGAGGTTTATGAATAATAACGGAGACAAAAGTGTAATTAAAACTCCAGCCTCCATGATATGTTACTATACCTTCCAATAATTCCTTACGGTAAATAATTACGTAAAAATTTACGATGAGATTAATATAGTATTTTTTTACTTTAATAAGTAGCACAAGACTTTTGAAGTTTGATACGAGTAGGTTACTCGTATCAAACTGCAATCACATAAACGTGAAGCTCTCGATATCCTCTAGTCTCCCTGGCAGTCGGCTAGCCTTTTATTATAATTTATTATTTCCTTAGCTTTCCCTTAGCGTCTACTTGAGGAGCTTTGACATGCCTTGACATTCCTGTTAGGGTTTGATTAGGACTACATATTTTTTGTATGTAAAACTATTATTATTTTATTTCCTTGTAAGCTATGCTTTGTACATGTATCAACATCGTTAACTTGGTAAAATAGTCGGGTTCCTATTTTTTGGTAATCATTTCTATTTTCTTTATTCAAAGAATACTTTATCCTATATCTGTCTGTAATCTGCACATTTTACTAATTTGCGTTGTTGCTGCATAACTATTATTGTAAAACTTGTATTTTCTATATTTTAAAAGAGTAACTTATGGAGTTTCTTGCCGGTTCTTCTCCATAAGAATGACATTTTGGAACCGCGCAACTAGAGTCAGTAACGTTTTGAAAGTGCCTGAGAAGGCCTACTCGAAATTAAAACCTTTTGATTTTGATTTTGATTTTGACCCGTGAAAAAAAGAAAACTATTAAATCTCATAATAGATATTACCAAAAAGTCAATCCCGTCGAAAACCTAAAGCCTACATGACATAGCACTTAGTAAAACCTTTTTATATGAAAAAGAGCGTTTACCTCGAACATAAATCAATCAATTAGATACTCTTTGGACACTAAAATATTAGTATGGCCGTGTTCTGGCCTAACCGGACCCGTCTAGGTAGGGACCAAGTTAATCAAATGATTTACGACTGTCGTTTTAAATCTATGAACCTGAAATATCATTAAATTGATTAGGTAGAGTTCAGATTTTTTGACTAGGCTAAACTAGGATCCGACATAAATCAAAATTGTTTTTTTATTAACTTAGCGTTGTATTATTTTTGTCAAGTTTAGTAATTAAGACTAGAAAATAATTAGGTTTTTGGCCGACTGTTTTTTTTTTAAATCAACATTCTAAGCATAAAACTATTTTTTTTTAAACATCAAGTTGAAATCATTTAAAAATACACAAGTAAGCAAAATAGAGACTTATTTAGACACCACCACTTTGTATTAACCAGCCGAAAACAATATTTTAGGAGACAAACTCCATAAATCTTGATGCTGTAATAAACGACCTCGTTGAAGAAAACATTTTTACTCCTTATTTTACGAAAAAACACGTCTTACGATGTTTGTGGACACTTCTGATATCATTTAAGAAAAGTCTTTGAGTTTAATCTAAAAAGTCTCTAGCTTATGATAAATAGGATATTTTTTGTGTCCAAACAAGATAATTATAAATTATGTATGTTGATATAAGCTGTTATACTAAGTATACTCTACGAATGTGTGTAAGTATATACCTTAAAATACGTGTTAAATCAATTTCACACTTCAAATACTTTCCGTAAATCTACATTATACATTCTCCCTTCCACATTCTCCCTTCATTTTTGTTCCAATTTCAATGGCGCGTAAAATCACGCCTGCTTCAGAATCGCAACACATTCGTTTGATAAAGTTTCTGCGGTGACTCACTGCTGTACGCTAGTGTACACGGCTTATTTGATTTGCGAGCAAACACATTCAAATAGTACCTTGAGGCAGCCCGAGTTGTGCCCAGAATTACCTCAGCATTGCTTTGACAAAGTTCCTTTTGCGGTACAGGCGCGTACAACTCCACACCTTATGAATCGGAGACAAAATTCTAACTAAAATAACATATTGTGTTAAACTATAAAACTTTCAGTCAGATTAACTTTGATAAGCAAACTTGTTTCGTGTTAATTGAACTTGTGAAGGTGGTTGTACTGAAATGAATGCACTGAACTGTTTTTGTTTTACACGTTTTGGTACTTTTATTATGTCTAAGAACTGTTGTCTTAATCAATTTTCATGTGCCTGTTAGTTTACTTTTATCACTTCAGTAACAAGTTCAGACTTTAACAAAACTTTTTACTATAAAATGAAATTAGTATATTGCAGATAACACACACTAAAAGTCACGTATTAACAAAAGTTTTAATAAAAACAACACTAACATTTGCTAGACGCCATACAATTTAATTGCGGCCTGTACCTAACCTTAACATTCACGCTACAGAATGTAATATAAATTGTCAACAGGTTACAGAGGCATAATAATGAGTTAGTTCTCTATTTGAATTAGAACCCTCTGCTCTAATTGCATGCACTTCAAACTATGTACAGTTGAAACAGTTGAACGCGGGAACAGGCAGTGTACCAACACCCACGCATTGAAACCATACGCGTAGGAAATGTAGGAAGTATAGGAACTAGTGCTGCATGATCAAACGTGCTTCAAACATCGATCGATGAGTATTCATACGCTGTTACAGTAGATACGTCTTTGAAATATCATTATTTCACCCACATTTCCTATACAACCAGGAACATAGAGTCATACTCGTTATTTTTCCCCAGTTTATTCGATGACACTTGTAGGTGACTACTGTGAAGTATATTCTCGAATGCTCTTTTACCTAGTACGGTAAGTACTTAAAAACTTACTAAGGTACTAGTTATACTAATCTAAAATCGAATTACTAGTTACACTAAACTAGTAAGTTATTAAGTAACTGAATAATTTTGGAAAGACATGTGATGACGTGCACATACTATGCAAATGTGCTTACATTGGATTTTTATCCGGTTATAGATTTTTGAACAGACGGTTTTGAAGTAGTTCGTAGTATTTGTGACTCAAAGGTCTATTGTAGAGTTACCTATACATAAAATCATCATAAAGTTAAGTTACGATTCTCTTTTCTGAGGAAAGTCTCTTTACCTGATTTTATTCAGGTGTAAAAAGGTACTAAAACGACAATCCAATGTCAACGTCCCTAACAATCATAAAATACGCAACCTGACAATGAAATATCATATTTATTTATCATAACATTATTATGGATATAGGGGAAGTGGACGACCAAAGAAACGACAGATGGATTGTGTGACGTCAGACAGGAACGTGTGGAAGAAGAAGACATGCTGCGCCGACCCCAAATAATAATTGGGATAAGGGCATGGGAATGATGATGATGAGTATTCACAAGTCTGGGATCCTACCACTAACGCTTAAACTAAGACTATTGCAGTTGTGAAAGCGAGACATCACACTATAACCCGTAACGGGACATCTTTCTCCCACAACTCTTCCTCTTTCTTTTACTTTTAGACGTAGTAGTAGGTCTCTTGATGTTCTTAAATATCATCACAATCTCACACACTATCTTGGTGCATAATCTCGCTATTTACGTACCTTTTATGTAGCTCTATGTATTATGTAATCTACGTAAGGAATATATGTGGTGCCCTTAATTGTAATACAATAAAGAAGTTTGGGTTAAATAAAAATAACCTGCGGGCGAAGTAGTTAACACGTTGCGGGCGGCACAGAACAAAGGCTGGGCTACATTCAAGCCGCGAGAGGGTAATTAATGAGCTCTTTGAGCGCGTTTTATCTAAATCATCATCTCTGTAATCATATTCTGTAAAGCTTCACCTTTCTTTGACAAATCATGGAAACGGATTGCGGTTTCTGGAATGGTAAGTAGTTTGAAAAATTGTGTTGAAGAGCACAATTTTGGCTTGACTCTGTAGACGTTTTATGATATAAACACAAAATACCGATAGTATTTGAAAAGACAAGTCACAAAAGACAAAACTAAACTGATATTATAAACCTAAAAAGCTTTTTGAATAGATTATTCTTGGGAACTACGCGTTCGAACAATATTTTTTTTCTTGTACAATCCATTCATCAAAAAAGGCTGTATCGGCTATATAACATCACGCTACAATTACTAGGTACAAGACGAACCTGGTCGTAACCGGGGTTCTACTAATAGATGGCATTGACTAGCCTGGTGACTGGTCAAGTAGGTTCGATTCCCAGGACAAACGTTTGCGTGATGAGCAAGATCATTTATTCTGCGTCTGGGTTTTTTTATCTTCATTACACCCAGACGCATTTAGTACTCATAATACAAACTCCGCTTAGTTTGAAACCAGACAGCAACGCGTGAAAGTCGTAGAATATTACTATATTATCATTAATAATAGACTAAAATCAACAGTCGTGGAACGAAGTCAACAAGCGTACACGTGCACAAATAATTACATTCATAATCCGATAGTGAAGCATGTTTTCACAGATCCTTACATAAGCACATCGATCCACGTTAATTGGAAGATTATTTGACTAACACAACGGAATTTAAACTTTACATTACATGTTAATAAGTACTATATTAGTTTTCGTGTAATTGTGTTAAACGTTAATTTATTCACCGCATTTTGCTAAGTCTATGAACTTTTAGTTACAATTAATAATGAGGTAGGCTTTTGAGCATAAAATATTTGACACAAATCACGTGTAGGTGAAGTCCTTATTATTATACATCAAACACTCTACAATTCACGGTTTAATACGGTTATATATAATCAAAGTTATCTACCATTAATTCATTGCAAAGTCAATATCTTCTTCTTCTTCCAAAAACAACCTACGACAATGTCACACTTTACTTTTTTCTAAACATGAAAAAATTAAATGAGAATAAAAATTAAGTTAATGGCTCGTTTCCATTTAATGGCTCGCAACTTACCTACTACTAACATACAATATACTAATTTTCTTAATTCAGCCTTCTTAAAAATCTATCGATGCCTGGAACTAAAACTAAATCTTTTAGACTTTTCCATCTATCACTTCCACTTGACCATTTACAGTCCAAAATAAATTACAAAAGGAATTCAGGAGCTGGCATTCCTCGCAAAGATAAATAAATGATGGTATCCGAGAATTTTGGACTGGTTTCAACTGCGGTAACTATACATCATACGTAACTTATGATACAAATGGTTTCATGGCATGACTCACACAAATGAACGTAAATTCGTAATTTCCTTGAGTTGCCCAAATGTCCAGTAAACTCGGCAATCTTTCGCTCTAATCCTTTATTTATATCATAAAGTTCCTAAATAAGCATTGTATTCAGGAAACTATTTTCTGCAATACACTGCTAATCTGCCTTAACAGTAGTAGTTTTATCAAGTACTAGCGATTCACCCCAGTTTCACACATATAAACCTTCCCCAGGAAACATTATATTAATTTAATAAAAGCATTAAAATCCATTGCGTAGTTTCAAAGATCTAAGCGTACATAGGGACAGACAGCGGGAAGCGACTTTGTTTTATACTACGTAGTGATATTTAAAAGGAAAATGCTTTATTTCATTTAGACCGTTACGTAAGCAATCACTGACTAGCGTACACAAATAAATTCTTGTATTGTACAATATATGTATTAATAACGGTCTAAATGCAAATAAATATACTATATACAATACCACCCCAGAATATTCCGTTTCATTTAAGAGATATCTAAACAACGTCTAGAATGAGATCACAACAGAAATCTCGGTATATTGTCCGCGCGTTTGTTGTCTTTGCCCTCTTTTCACCCCTTTTTATGATTTCTAGTATATCGCATACACTTCTAGTACCTAAGGGTGCGTACACAACGTACACATCGAGAATCTTGCTGGCAAGCATATCGTATGCGATGCAAATTATGCAAACATTGAACGCGGCGCGCAAACGGCTTGCACGCTAAGCAATCTTCATGAAAGCAAATAGGTAAGTGCGCATTTGGAGCGTTCGTTGGAAATCTGTTGAGCCTAACGTTTTGGTAAGCGTCAGTTAATTAGTGAATCCTTTTGTTCTGAGCAAACTATTCGCAAGATAAAAGACGTTTGGAGATTAACATTTGAATCGATTTAGCGGTATTTTAGAAACCCTGGGATTGGATAAAAGAGGTTTTAAGATAGAATTTTCGAAAGAAAAACCCAATATTATGAATATAATGCCATTTTTCACTTTTCTGATCCGAATACCCATCTACTAAGAAAAGTAGTGTGGACAATGCATGCACGAGACCTTTGCATAATCTTTCAGCATGATTGGATTTGTTAAGTCAGGGAAAGGGACCGAGGGTGCCCTCGGTCCCGTGTCATTGAAAGACAAGCTATCTTTGAAAGTTGTGAAAGGTATTTTTAAACCAGGTTTACTATTGGTCGGTACTTTTGTATCAAGGTGTTTAGTTTATCAGTTAATAAAAAACTAGCTAATCGGAAAATCCTTAGGTATCCTAAAATAAGACTTCACTTATGACAGTTTCTAAGAGTTTATGCTTCTTAAAACGACGCTTATAGCCTTACACACAGTCAACAATCATGAATCCGTGTACATTATTACCCTTTATCCTTTCCTTAACAAAAGCGGTACTTGTAAACCTTAATATCTGCGAAGTACCTGTAATATTTTCCCTCGGTGGAGAATTGACTGTATTATCAACATTCGGGTGTATTGTGCGCCAACTTATTGCGGACTATAAATTGTGAAGCACCCCTGCCGCCGAGCGCTGGCTTTTTAATTTGAAAAATTATAGATAACGCCCAAACCTGGTTCCGTAGCGCACATAATTTACTTTACGTACCGTTTATAATTATTTATATTTTTTGAAATACTACACGCAGTAAAAGGGAATGTTTTTGGCACGACCAACCTAGTAAAAACCCTACTAAAGCTCTTCGCTCTTAAGTTCATGAAATCTCGATAAAAAAATTATGGCCCCTTGCTAAGTGCATTTTTAACAAATACCTACATAGTCACTATTGACTTTCGTTTGACTATCATCTTAGCTGAGTAGTTTAGTACTTAATTAGACGTGCTCATAGAACACCAACAATCCATGAACATGAACAATTTCTACTAAAACAACTCAAGACAGAATAGCGAAGAAACACTAAATTTAATAAAATGTCTTCATCGTTACTCCTTTGAGTTGAAATTATGCAGCTTATAGTTTCTTACTTTGTTATCGGAATATCGCAGAAGTTAGTTCGAATAGTTCCCCTTTAACTTTCGCATACTTCTTGCAGTTTCTCAGATGTTCCTCAGTAGGTATAAATGTTACGAAGTTTTAAGCTGAACTTCATCTTTAAACGTTACAGTTTACGTTGCAAATAACTCTACAGGTATTTAAAATCTATCGAAAGTTTGTAAGTATAGATGGTTGGATGAATGTTTGTTACTCTTTCACGATCAAACGGTTGGAGAAATTTTGATAAAATTTGGTATGAAGTTAGTTGACATCATGGATAACACATAGACTGCATTCTAACCGACTGCGTCAGGAGGAGGGTAAGGCAAGCAGGATTTTGCGGCTATAACCGACATCTGCTTAGCCGAAGTCGCTCGTATATACTTTTGTAGATATCACACTGTAGTCACAGGACCCTCCTCATAGGGAGAACATTTTTATTGATACCCAAGTTTATTTACTGTCGGGTTAACGATATTAGTTTATTAGTCATTTCCAATAGTTTCAGCAGTTAGCGTAAGTTTCCAGTTTTAAGAGTTAAACTTTCCTTACGATTAATTTACTACCAATACTTATAAAGTTAGAAAGAAAATGTGGGACGGAACGTTCGCTGTAGAAAATACAAGTGCGACCCTCCAAGCTTCAATTCAAAATTTAATAAAAACATTGCTATACGCTATGCAAATTTAGAGAGCAGCTCACCATAACTTCTAATAGAATTTATCTCCGCTATAAGATGTTCATTGAAGTTTAGCGTCAAACATTTTGTAGAGCGCTAAAAATGCAGCGGTGTGTCCCTACGGAGCCAGTCTGTTTGGCAGTGTATGACGTTACCCAGCCATATACACGTCCTGAGAAATTCTGTTACACATTAAATAGACAAAATATTACTGCAAACTGACCGTAATTGTTGGTACATTACTTATATACTAAATAGGTATTATGTTGCTTTTAGAATAAGGTCAACATGTAGATACCTATTTCTTTTGTTTTATTGCGAACGTGATTCTAAAATAGATCAGAAATGATTTCTGCCAAGTGTCATTTCCACAATCATTAGCGATCGCTTACGTCAATAGAAAACGCTCAAATGTATGAAGATGACATTGTTGTCTAAGTCACGTGATTTATCGAAAGAAAATGTCATTTCTACACATATTATTATGTTTTCTATGGACGTAAACGGTTGTAAAAATGTTACTTAGCTAAATAGTACTAGAAAGACATGGGTAGTACAAAAGTTTCATACTACAACAGTTTATATCTTTCATATTCCCTGTGGTTGTTTTTCGCTAGGTCACCACTGAAACAAACGACTCACGAGAAAATAAGCAGCTGCCTCATAAGGAGACGTTGTTTTTTGTTATTTATCTTATGAATAACATTCCGTGTTTTATATTTTCAAATATTACGTACTTACGTAAAATACATTCGTCAAAAGCATATTATTACTCTTTGTATACATCAAGGAGTTGTAAATGTAAATATGATTTAATGTTTGATATTTATTAGGTTCAAGTAAAAAGTATTTTGATCTATACAGTTTCTACGTTTAGATTGTTTAGAATCAAGAGAAATCTGTAAATCTTATCTAAATCAGATCATAGAAAACGGAGGCAGTTACGTCCGTAAGCGTTTAGTGATAAGATCGCCCTTCCATTAAACCTAGACCCAGATAGTTCCACGCGAGGGTACGTGATAAATGCGCTGGATGTCTTCGCTGCATCATCCATTTTGCTCATACGAAGCTTTGCATTAAAATGAACTGCTTTGAATAACATAATTAGCATTTTAATTCGTTTCTACGGACGTTAAGACGATTTTATGCTGTACCCTCTGAGTTTTTGAAAAATTAGAAATACGATCTTTTTAATGGGTAGGAACAAGACACCGGGCATTGGTTCAAATAAGGTATTGCAATAGTTCACCAGCATCGATTTGTGCTTAATGCAAAGCGGATTGCAAGTCTGATTGTTGGTCGAAGTCTAAAACTCCTTCTGGTGTAAAGGAAATCAATATGACTAGTATTCTATAAGGCCTAAACAAAATAGAAAACGAAAAGTCTTAAAGTGGGATCCGTCTTAATCAAATTTTGACGAAATATACCTCTTTAAGGCACATTACTAGTATACTCTCATGTATCTAGTACTATTGTTTATGTAGGTATAATACCATCTTTATGCAAGCACGACATCCTGCTAAAAATATGCAAGTGTGGTGTACAAACTAATTTATTAGAGAGGTGACATCGCCGAGGCTTGTTCATCAAAAGTCGACCCGTGTCCCAGACTAATTCATATTCAACGCGACGACAAAAATGTGTTCATATATCCTACATGTAAGGATAATCCTGATAGTGAAAAATTCCTGCCTTTTCATACGAAGTGAGATTATGTAAAAACCGGCCAAGTGCGAGTTGGAATCGCGCACGAAGGGTTCCGTACTGTCATCACAGAGAAAACACCTTTATTGTTTTTAGACCCCCCTTAACATTTTTTTTAGTTTTGAGTATTTGTTGTTATAGCGGCAACGGAAATACATAACTTGTGAAAATTTCAGCTTTATAGCTATTACGGTTTATGAGATACAGCCTAGAGACAGACAGATAGCGGAGGCTTAGTAATAGGGTTCCGTTTTACCCTTTGGGTGCGGAACCTTAAAAATGTAAAAGTATAACTTTCCTCGTACAATTATCCATTCCTAGTCCGTTTGTATCTTTGAACTCTTTCACCGGGCAAATTGCAAATCTCCGTTCTCCTCTACTTACAGTCGCAGTTAACATGTTTTTTTATAAAAGTTCAAGTTTTTATCGTTTAGAGTTAGATAGAGGTTCACGTTCTAATAATTAAATTGATTCTAGGTTAAGAAATTGGTTTGGGTTTAAAAAGATTAATTGATAGCTGATACACAGATTAATTATCACGGATGTTTTATTGTCATAAATGTTAAATGGTGCATTTGCAGTACATATCAATTTTACTCTACAAGTATATATTATTTTTTTGCTTTAAAGCTTTCTATCGTTGCCCTGGAAAGGACTGTTTAAAGTTGTGTTTCATGTAATTTTTTTAAAGACTTTTATCACATTATTATAATAAATTCGCTACCTAGAAGTAAGTCCGACTCTATCTATAACACATTTAGATTAAAAGCGGAAGGCAATACAAAAAGTTAGACACCCTAACCAATACTTATTCTAGTATCAAAATATATTGGGCCGATGAAAATAGAGAGTTACATCTCCTTTAAAAATAAAATATCAATGGGAAAGCCACAAGCCGCCTTCGGTAGCAAAAGGCGAGCGTTTCTCAGAATTGCCATTAGTCTTGCAGGCGCCCGACGACTCCTATCGATTTTATCATTTTCCTACGACTCGCTTAATCTTGTTGAATAACACTTTTTCACTAGAATATTTTCTAAACCAACAGTTTAAGACCCGCGTCCTTTCCCAAGACAGTAAAAAATGGAGCAATCTATTGTAAAGTAAACAAATAATGAAGCAGAGAAATGAACTGCCAATGCCCGTCGAAATGCCACGGAATATAACGACTGCTTTAATGAACAAGAGGAATTGTATTTTTTTTAATTGATCCAATTTTAAGACTTACTGACTGTCAGACCATTTAACGAATCTGTATAACAAACAATTCATACTTTTCTGTAATAATTTAAAGTTTGCTTCGTTTTGACATTATTTTTCTGTGGGTTCTTTAACTCAACAGGTGATTGACGTAATTAAGTTTAATTAAGTCATTAAGTATTTTATCCTTGACATTATTGTTGTTTTGTCTCGATATCGTATAAAACAAACTTTATCAATAAAAGTATTTCTTTGGAGATTCATCGCGGTGAGCCCCGAGGACTGTTCGGGACTTTTTCTACATCACCAAGCACAAATTCGGATGAAACTATATTATATTCTGATGTCCTTTTCGTAAAGGTTGAGGACTTCTGAAGATATTCTTGGCATACAATGAGCTTTATAATAAAGTCAAATATTTAAAAGATTCTAACCCTCTCAAAAGCAACTGTTCTTTGAAATGGTAAACATATTTATAAGATGCAGTATGTAGATTTAATTTACGGGTTGAAGATTAACATGAACTCCAATTTAGATCATGTTTTATTTAAATCTGCCGTGATCTTAAAATTGATTTGCAATGTTTTTTTCCTTCGAAATGAAACCCAGTACAATATTACGGTATTATTTTTATACGGCCTTGTCTTGTCTATAAAATATCAATAAATGTGGGGTGGGAATACCTGAGCTTGTGTTTAATATGTAATGCAGGCAGGCATTGCAAAGGTCTTCGTTGTTGCCTTTACCTTCGCTGGGGGTCATCAGCTGTCTCGACAACAGCTGTTCCCGATGCCAGCGGCGTTCTACGTTTACGTTCTGTTTTACTACGATACTAACATTAAAAGTACCAACTTTTCTTTTAAGTAAAACCGTTTTGTATTGATTTTTTAAGACTATGTCGGTTGTCCTTTTTGCAGTTTCATGTAGTATAACAAATTCTATAATTATCCCTGTGCTGGGTACAATTCTCTTCTCAAACAGAAACTAATTGAGCACTAATAAACGAGCGAATAACGAATTTAGCGAATTCCTTCCTTAAACTTAATTTAATTAATTAATTCTTAATTTTAGATAAAGTTAAATTGATTAATGAACTTATAATATTATTTGACGATGATGTCATATAAGTGGGCTATTTAATAAATAATCGGGTCTAAATAAAAATAGGTGAAAGAATTTAGCAAAGTCTCGTTAAACAAACTTAGAGGTAAGTTTTCATACTACAGTAGTCGTGTAAGTAAAATAAAACGTCTTCGTAAGCACGCCCCTTCAATGTCAAAGCGAAGTAAAAGATCTGAGATAGCTCCGCTCAGTTGAAACCGATCAGTAAATTATCAATCTTTAGTATCTTTTCAAAGTGCCCCTTAGCTAGCAGAAATTTATTTATGCATTCGATTTTAAATTTTCTTGTGGTTGGACTATTAATTTATGCTGTAGTAGATTTTTACAACAGAACATCTTTATTTCTTAGCCACGCTAATATTAATGCTGAAGATACCAATTTATTTCATTCATGATATAGTGTTCAATATAGAAAAAATCTAAGATATGTACATATTGTACTTCAGCACTGTAAGGGAAATAATAACTCGTTTCTATGCATATTAGGTACTTTAAGTAACACACACGTATTGGTTTTGAAACATGGTCTACGTATCAGGTACGTTTACGACCTATACCAAAACCAGGACCAATCAAAAACAGACGTGTTGTTCCCTGAGCAAATAATAAGATAAAAAAAAAACAGGATTAAAATGCATATAAACTGACAAACATTGACTTAAGAGCACAAATATCCGAGGGTTTATATTGTGTACATTCCTACAGGCAGGTTACACGCGGCGAGTCCCTGGGGCAGGCTTAGTACCCCAGATCTTTATAATATTTGCACGAGAACGATCTTACCGGCAGTTTGTCAAGTCGAGTATGTGCGGTAACAAAGGCTTATTCAACAAAAAGAGTGTGTTGTTGACTTAAATACGACGAGCTTACATTGTGTAGGTAAAATATGGTATTTATGGTAATTAGTGAACGGTTATGTTCAATTGAATTTCATAGTGAATAAAATTTTCATACATATTATTTTCATAAACTAGAGTTAATGAGAAGAGCCATTTTTGTCAATTAATTCGCAACTAAAAACGCATTTTTGTCATGCCTGCGGGGCAGGATTTGAAGTTTTTGGTTTATAAGTTAGTATTAGTTTAAGATCCAAAATAAACTATGTCGTATTTCTGGGCAGCATTTCATCTAACATCCATACGTACATTGAAAATTATACTTATTATTATTCTCTTTTAACAGCTAGATTACAAATACTTTGTCAAAATTATTTTCCCTAGGCTCTCAGTTCAGTCATAAACGATCTATTTACCCAAGCAATCTCTTAATTATCACAATTTAGAATAAAACAAACTCTTTATTACATTTCTAATATAAAGTTTCAGTTTATATCAAACATTATATAGACAGAAACAATAAACGCTCAAATTAGTTAAGTGGTCACAAGAATAACATTGACAGTTTGCTGTCTGTTTTGTGTCTAGATACTTAGTATTACTTAGTACCCTTATGTTTATTGTCACACCTCGGTACAAAGGAACCTAAGATAAAGATCATTTTATTTGTTAGAATATAGTATAATGAAATGTTGCAATAAAACATTATGACGTGCTTATATTCTACCATTTCTGGTGTACAAATATTAGCCCTAATATTATATTTACTACCGAAAATTATAATTGCCAGGAGTTTATAAGTGAAGCCACTACCAGCTGTCAAAGCAGAACTCTTGTTATTGTGGAAGAGAGACAGCTAGACCTAGCTCACCTAGTGAAGAGCGCCATCTCATTTGCACTATTGATGATTGATTTGACTGGTCGGTTGGTCTAGTGGTTAGTAGCCCTGACTGCTATACCAGAGAGGTCGTGAGTTCGATCCCCACACAAAACAAATGTTTGTGTGATGAGCACGATCATTTGTTTTCTATTTGGGCGTAATTTATCTATAATATGTATGTATTTATATAAGTATGTTTATCAGTTGTCTAGTACTCATAGTACAAGGTCTGCTAAGTTTGAGACTAGATGGCGTTGTGTGAAATGCGTGGAGTATTTTTATTTGTTATTATATTACAACAGTTTTACTGTGAGAGTTGTTTAGAGTTCATGGTAGAGGAACAGGACTCTCTATGAAGACATAATATTGTATTTTCCGTAATATTTGCGCACTAAAGTAAATAAACTTGCCCCTCCAAGGGTTCCCGTGATGGATGGCGATAGTAATAAGTTATATTATACAAAGTTTTAGAGAATATTATAAAGTAATCAATTACACCTGTAGAGTAGAATTAAAGTTCATATTTATGACAAATGACTTTACTCATTAGAGACTACGTAGAAATTGGACGATTAGATTCAAAACTGATCATTTTTATAAGAAAATGAAGATAATTAATCCTCATTTCGATTATTACCTGCGTATAATTGATCAAATTTTACGAAAGTCGTATGAGTTATATGGCATTCGTTTTCAAGTTCTAAGCTACGTCTATTTCCAAGCCATCTCAGCCAAAACTGTTTTATCTAATATTATGCTGGATAGGTAATAATTAATTAATACAAATGTCAAATACTACCAAATCCCAGAATACAATGCAAAAAAAAACAACTTGTCCATTTCTTAACTTCCCTATAATACATAAGCGAGTTATGGCAACGGCGTCGTTCCATAAAGCCATTAGCATTCCATGAGACCATACTTCTAATGAATGAACCGAATATGCAAAAATACAATAGTTTCCTACTAATGAGGATTTCCTTCCCCGGAGAAACCAAGATGACAATAGTAAGAAAGAGATAGAAACAAGATGGAAATGTAACGCACAATGATGATTATGAAAATTGCTGACGTTCATTTTAGTATTTTTCTTCTTCTAACAATAATAGTTACTGTTTTTAATTTCGATAATGACAATAATGTATTAAGGTATAATATACGAGTATTATTGATTGTGGCAGTCAATAGATTGATTTGTAGGTAAGAAAGTTTAAATAAATATCAATTGTGTTATATATTTTTAGACAGTTCAGGCTAAAAGTAATGAAACCCTCGCCCCACGATCATAATTTAAAATAGCATAATAGATATGTCTATCTATCTTTGACTTAAGCCCTGACAATTAAGTAGTTGCCTATTTCTTTCACTTATTGAACGAAGAAAAGCCCTGTTAGTACTTATATAAAGTCTACAAGCTCAGGACTTCCATCGCAGTCGCCTGTAGCATCTCGACAGCCGCCCGATATCTCTCAAGCTATACACCGTGAAATTACAGTATTATAATGAAATACGAGGGGAACATTGGCCTTCCTTGAATTTATTCGTTAGTAGGATTCGCAGATTTGGCAAAAAAATAATTTGGCTCGAAGCCAGCGGAGCCTCACGCACGCCTATATCAGAAACAGTAAATCTTCAGTGACGCTACATACGGCCTTCCTCTGTATCTATCACAACAGATAAGATTAGCAGAAATGAGTTTTTATGTACAGATTTGTTGAGTGTGCATTTTGTGTGTCAAGGTTTATTATTCTCAATGCAACATGTCCTATATACACTCAAAAAAAAAGCCTGCATGTAGGACTGGCACATAATAAAATCGTCTGACTGGACTACACCAGGATACGTAACAAAAAAAAAGAAACAAAAATAATCACTACCTCTTTGTAACAATCATTAATCATCGCCTATAACATAATTTATTACATTTTATTGGTATCGAACGTAGCGAGATGTGGCAAAAACTTTTTTTGAAATATTAAAAAAGAAGCGGAAAAAGCATCGAGATAATTGGGCATAACGTTTCTTATTTGGCTTCATTTTCAGAACTCGGTGCTTCGTTAAAAAGTTCGTAATTATTTTTTCTGGCGGTACAAATAACCTCTAATAAATGTCAATTTAAGAATATTTTCTGATAATGATTTTCCTTTAAGATATTTCTTTGAGTTTGACTTACAAGACTATCAGTTCGTGGATTTGCGTAAAATTCCGAGAAACTGCCTTTCATGGTCACTGGACCAGATTACATTTTCTTAAGAAGTATTTGATCAATGATCAAATTTTAGATAAAGTTAAATTGATTATTGATCAGCGTCAATTAATCTTTTAAGTGGGCTATTTTATAAATAAAAACTAGACCCGATTTTTTATAGCAACCATAAGATAAAACAGTAAAACGTGAAGTTTCTAGTGTAGGAAGCGCGAAGAAGCATTTTAAATTGAAAGGATGTTTTAAATTATTAAAGAAACAAGATGAACAAAAATGATGAACTACACAGGTGTATATATTATCATTAAATTCTTGATATGAAATGCTTGCTGCACTTAAATACTCGCGACAAATATTTTAAATAAGGAACACGCTGTAATTCGAAACGAGTTATTCGAAATTTTTCCGCAACAAATTGGAATTGCCAGCTTAAAATTATATTTTCTTAATTTGATCAATTTGGTGTTCCACAATTTATCAAGTAATCGGAGCTTGAAATAATTTGAGACAGTGATGGGATGAACGGGTCTAAAATAGTCTAAATTATTGTTAGCTAACTGCAATACAATAGCCCGTTAAACTTGCTTCTAACTTCGTAACTTTAGCCATTAGAACGCCATAACTCAGTCGTGTTTTCACTGCTCAGTTTTCATTTCAACAACCAATGGTGGTCTAATTGGACCTGTAAATTTGATGAGTTTTGAATAAGGATCAAACTTTGTGTAGAAGCTATTAAACGATTTAGTAGCACTTTACTCACCGCCGCCTCATTAAATTGATTGTATGTTAAAATTGGTTTGTAATTTCATCTCACAGAATAAACACGTTACATAATGGTCGCTGTATTTTCATAATATATTTGGACACAGATAATTGCAAATCACGCGTTCATCATACAAAAAAAATACAAATTAGATTATTCGATTTTAACTGTTAAATTAGTCATTGGGATAAAATCCAAGTTCATTAAAGGGCACTAGAATAATAATTAGCTATTACCTACTTACATATTAGTAAGAAGCGATGCATTTTTTTTAATGTGGGTAAGAACTATTGATCTTCGTCATTTATATTTTTTTAAATAAACGGAGCGCATGATTTCGTTTTAATATCATTAAATATTGAGTAATGTAGCTTCAGAAGTGTAGTAACTGATTTATAATCTAAGCTATCGACGACCACAAGGCCACACAAAGGGTAACATATCAAGACCTTTTTCAATAAATTATGACGCATTTTACATTATTAAAAACCTCCGTCCTCAAAGCGTTTTAGTACACATATTTTAATTTCTATATAAAGAACGTTAAAAAAATAAGGCGATTATTATTTAAATAATAGTTATAAAATTTTTCCTTATTTACTTACCTTTTCAAATATCGTAAATATTTTCCATTCCTCTACAGTCAGTCCGATACACTAGTCCGTGTCACAAAAACTGTTACAATCATCTTTTTAAATCATCACAAAATGTATTTATCAACTTATTTATTTCAAACACTTTATTTCAGAAAGAATAAAACCTTTTCAACCCATTTTAACGAACTTTTTACGAATTATTTTCAACCAGTACTTGTTATGTTTGTCACATTCGTTTTTAATTGCGTGTTTAGTCTATGATAAGTTTTTCGCGGGAAAGCTCGGCAATGGCGGCAAACAGTTGCGTGGGGACGGCACCCGCGCTTACTCCGAGGCAACTAGCGCGCAGAGCGGAGTCGGCCCGCTTCGCTTGTGCGCG
Source organism: Chrysodeixis includens (assembly GCA_941860345.1). NCBI lineage: Eukaryota > Metazoa > Arthropoda > Insecta > Lepidoptera > Noctuidae > Chrysodeixis > Chrysodeixis includens. The sequence continues at coordinate 4,649,726 of OW796113.1, read as the reverse complement.
GCGCGATGCGCGGGTACACCACAGGATTTTGCACTTTTACTAAGTACGCTTTAGTTCTAGGAATATGATTTTAATAAAATAAGTAGGTAATTGAGAATTTGAATAGACATAGGTTATGATTTTTTTATAGTAAAACATTATTTAAGTAACTATTATATTTCTAAAATAAAACTGCGCTTTGTCTCTTGTCAGACTCAGACAGACTCAGTTTGGTGACCATATTCTATCCGGTCCGATAAAAACATTACTAAGATAACTTTGTAAGCAGTATCATGATTACTTTAATTTATTTTTAATTAACTTTAATAGGGTGACATAATAATAGCCCAACTTTTTATTTTATTCTATCAGATCATATACGTCATACTTACTTTTTCCCATTCTTTCTTTTGATCTAGTAAAATATCCTAAATATTCAGTACACAGAAAATCCGTCGCATTTCAGCATTCATTGACCAATTACTCGGTTCTCGGATTTTTCTAATCGCAGTCACGAATTGCAGCAGACGTTTAAAACAAATGTTTTTATTATTTACAGTAAGTACCTAGCAAAAAGGTAAACTTAATTAAGTTCTTGTACACAAATTTAACATTTAAAACCTTTATTTAGAAAGTTGTTATAATTTTAAAGTAACAGCACAGGTTAAAGTGCTAAGCGATAAGTCAACACTACATACAAAAATTCATCGAAAAACGTCGCGTATTTTCATGTTTCACAAAATACTAGGAACTTACAGTAGAGGCATGTAATGGAGTTAACATTTAAACCCTGTATGTTTCCTTTACAAGTTCCATAATATATTACGTGTAAATTTGACACTTCGTGAGCAAACTTGTATTATCCGGAATTCCGTACATAGTTCCACATGTCAACACTGCCATCATTCAACCAATGGTATGCGAAAAGCTACCTAAATGCATTGTATTAGAGTGGTTGTTTATAACAAAGTGTTAAGCTATGTGGTTGACTGTTCACACGGCTTTGTATTATAAGTTTGGAGGCATTGACGTGATGACAAATCGTCGCGTGCCATTATACTCGGAATCGCTTGAATCTTATACAGCGTGCTCCCAACATGTAATGAACTCCAACTTCTGTGGACTTGCTACCACCTTTAAAGCATGTGGGAGCGAGACAGGGCATTACATGACGTAGAGCGATATCTCTTTTTCTCAACTGCTACAGTCGTACTTTTAGAGGTGGTTAGTAGGCCTGATCGTTTTAGTGCGAACAACAGCTTGTAGTTTCCACGAAGTCATGATTTGAACTTGCTGTTTCATGCAAGTTTGCACGCTTTGGAAATAATGTTGGAAAAATCAAAGCTATTCTTTTTAGGCTGTTTGAGGAAACAAATGATTTAAATCACATAACTCAAACGGAAAATCGATCATGAAAAATCTCATGAATATCATATCCTAAAAATAAATGTGTCTGTATTACTTTGTAAAAACAAAAGAAATGAATGTAAAATAAAGTATTTTATTCTAAAACAGTAACCAGAAAACACCAATAATTTTACTCAGTGTTTAAGAAACATCGATTATTTAATTTGGTCGTATAAAACTGCTTGAAAATTTCTACGGGCCTTCCCTGTTACTTAAATTGCAATTCCCATGATTTATAATGGTAACCAAATGATTAATCGCCAAGACATAAACATCGATCGTGTTACAGAGATAAGGTCTTACTGAGGGGTTTACCTTGTAGTAATAAAAATGCAATCATTACAATTTATGAGATTTTTAAAAATCAATTAATTACTACATAGTAGATATAACACAAAGTTGCTTCCCCCTATCTATCCATATGTATGCTTAAGTCTTTAAATATATGCAATGGATTTTTATGCGGTTTTCTAATGAGTGTAATGTTCGAAAGAGGATGGTTTATTGTATAATACATCAGTATTGCAATCGTGCCAAGTTGGGGCGGGACGCCAGTTGGAAATAAATGAATAATTGCAAATCACTATTTATCAATCTGTTCCTTTTCAGTTTTATTTTATTTAAATGACTTCAAAATGGAGGACATTTTTCAATTCCGTATAATTATATGTTTTTTTACGATACGGATCGAAGTGAACCCTTTTTGGAAATCGCCGAAAAAGAAAACAGAAGTAGTTCGGTAGTTCCAAAAAGTTTCAATTTAAACTCCATGGTAAATTGCAAAGTCATCGAAATTAAGTGCACTACGGACGCCATGTCTTTTAAGGCCGGCCTTGGGAATAGACAAGTCCCTTGAAGGGCAAGTTAACAGATTGATCACCGTCCAAACCAGGGTCAAAGCTGGCTAAGATTAAGTTAGGTAACTTGGCTTGGATTACACATTTTGTAGTAATAAAAAGTTGTAACTAGGTATTAGCTGTACAAAATATTAAAAGTACCTATATTTTTAATGGTTCGGGAAGCAAGTTGTCAGGAATAAAAATGTGCATGTAATTAATTAGTTATTTTAATTTAATAGGCGTAAATGCATGTGGGAATGAAAGGAATGGGTGCCAAGGCGGAAGATTGAGTGAGAGCGGGATGGTGTAAGAGAGGGGAATAAATAATTATTAGCGAAAGACGAAGAAGTGACAGACGTACAAGTACTTGTAAAACTGTTAAATAAGATATTTCTTGATTTAACACGATTTCAAGACTATCAAGACGTTTAATTTCACACGTACATACGCCTCGGAATAACTTATGCTCATTCGGTCACTTGGCAAATGATAAACTGATTACAGTTCAGACAAATGTGTGTTTGTTACCGCGACGGCTGCAGCTTTTTTAATGAACAGAGATTTTGAGTCTGCCGTACTTTTCTAAATAAATAGACATAGTTTTTTTTTATAAAGAACCCTTTTTATCGAATATTTTTTATACAAACTAAGATATACAAGCGTCACTGATAACAAGTACTTACACACAAGAAATACCATTAAACTTGATAAAAGACCTTAAACAAGGCGCAATAGAGTTGAAAATTCATTCTCACCTTTAAAACGAAACACCCATCGTTTCAGATTACCAGTAGCAATAACATTTAGCTACTACACGAAGCATTATTTCAACAAAAAGGTCTTATAATTAAGTTAATAATAATAGCACAGATAATAGCATGAAATCTTCGGCGTTATTACCACAATATACTTTACTGTGATATTATGTACATTCGAGCCGAAGACACTATACTATAACGCCGTTAACCTTCGCATGACCACGTATTGGTCTGCCGTTCCCTCAAACAATAAATGAGAGAATAGTACAAAACTATAAACTAATCGCATAATCTCTTGCAAATATTATTAGTCAGGGTTCAGGGTATTACCTAATTACCTTTAATTAGCCTTTAAATTAAATGGCATTGACTTGTAATTGACATTCTCATTTCTAAAACCTTCTTAAATTCGAAATTTCCATGACACAAACTAGGTTTGAATACAAGAAAATTCCTTTAATAGCTTGCCTGAAAGTGTCTTACATGCGTCGCATGGCGTTATCATTAATCATAGCAGCTATGTACCAGCCACACTCTGTTCTGGTTTGTAATATTAGGTCAAGAACTATTCAAGGCCAATGAATATATTATAGGGACGAGTCTTGGAAAATTTACTTAGTATAAAATATCAACTCTATATTAAAGTTTAACATACACCACTCTATAGCACAAATGCTATTATAATTATCGGGTCTAAAATTGTTAAACATGATATTATTATTTAAAACCATTATATCAACGTGCCAACATTATTATGCCTACGCTAGCGATTGAGCGCTTAGTCCGCATATGTTGTGTACGCGTGATTTTTATACCACGGGTGTGGCGGTAGATAGTGGGTTACGCGATGACGTCACAAGTGTGAACAAACGTCTTTCTCTTTTAGAATGCCGCATCCATGTCACGCGTAACGTTATTTCGGTGTGCTTACCAGCCGGCTCGTTGGTCTAGGGGTATGATTTTCGCTTAGGGTGCGAGAGGTCCCGGGTTCAAATCCCGGACGAGCCCAAATCTTTTGGTAAGTTTTTTAATGATTTTGTAAAATAATTTGACAATTTATTACAGTGAAGGGACGTATTTTTAGACTTTGTAGTACCATACTAATTTAAAACGGCATGATTTGTATATCTAAGCTTTGTGAATATTGTCGCGGAATTACCTTTTCTAATATTAGTTTCTATGGAACTAAATAATAACCTTCGTATATAAATAAATACCCTGTTCTTTAAACTAAACTACATATTTACAAGAAATTCAATTCAAAGATAATATTTATCGTTGAAAGTTCATTTATATTTCTATTACAAACATGACCTCCGGCATTCAACAAAGTTTCTCATATAATCTGATTCTTAAGAGAAAATGTATTTACTATTATTGAAACCGCCCACTCGCAAACAAGAGACAGGGGGCATTATTTATTCTGGCAACACTGATAGACTGTATGCGAACTCGCCAAAGGTTATGATAATATCTGTACCAAAGAGTTTACAATAGCCTTCGTTCAGTAAGGAATAAATTAATACTGGTTGCTAAACTTGGATTTGAGGTAAAAGTTTGGTGGTAAAGGAAATATATGTGTAATTGAAGCAGAACATATTGTATCAGTGCGTAAAACAGTAGGTACACGGTATTTATATTGTGTTACCTAACTTGACTACTATAAACTCAAGAATGATGTCTTTAGACGTTTATAGTGACGCAGTCGAAACGAGATGGTGTATTGCACTGCGTAGTGCCCTCTCGCTTTCTCAACAGCGTATTTGGCACACTACATTCACTATAATATGCTTTAATGTCTTTGCTTGTATGATAAAATGATAATGGGAAAAATTAAAGGCCAGAAAAGTCTATTCTAGGCAGATGGTAATAGAGCTCTGTAAATCCCAGATTTTATTTGAAATGTAATTTCTAAAAGTTCTAATATTGCATTTTCTTGGAGTTATAATTCATGGAAACTACTATTTTAGAATAACATCGTATAATACAAGTTTGTGGGTATCAGAATTTTCGTAGAAATAGTAGGCGTTCGTTCACACCCACATTTCTTTACGTTCGAGAAAAGAGAAGAATATAATGCTAAATTAATATTTTATTAAACAAAAGGTTTACTACTTCATTCATTGTTCGTAAGTTAAAGGTTTTTTTTTATGATACCTACTCATAAAGGTTAAATTTAATTAAAGAGAAAAGGGAAATGCGGCCAGTTTTACTGGCTCACATACAATAGGCCTTTCTTTCTTCTAACTGTCTTTCTCTCTTGCGCTAATCTCATCCAGATTCTGACCCAAATCTTCTATTATCTATGATACACGGCAAATCTTTTAAGGAAACAATAATATGTATTATTATCTAAATCCAAATAACACATTTTACACTACTAAACTTGAACGAAATGGAATGGGATCCCCAAACACAAATTGCTTCCAATATTGATAAACAAAATGTCACAATATCTCCTTACACTAACATTTCCTTATAGGTAAGGGTCGTGACCTTCATGTACCCTTTAAAAACAATTGTAACACAATCTTATGTGATTCAACCACTACACGATGATATTCGGAACACGTTTTCAATTCAACAAGCGCCTGATTCTTTCAAACGAGCAATATGATACAAATGTACGATTCAATGTTATTTTGTGGCTTCGAGGGGTTTCCACAATCGGTTTATTACGAAGAAATAAAGATAAATGTTGCTGTAGACCTATTTACTGTAACTGAGATATTATTATGTTTTGTTGATTTGCTCATATTATGGTGTTTGTTTTCCATCTTTCGATATGTATGCAGGATATTAAATAACATTAATATGTAACTTCGGATAATGTTGCTTAAAATCTTTCCAGAAAAAAACTGGTATAAACAAATAAAAAGTCAGAAATATTTACCAAAATTTATTGTCTTAAAATTATTAAAATAAATAAATTAAGCTATGAGTGGTTAAGCAATAGACCACTCGCGACAATTGCTCAGAGAGTTCATTTAAACGCCGAAAGGCTGAGGCGGGTTAATTGGCTTCGGAGTCGAAACAAATTTATAAAATAAACACAATTCTGCCGCCAAAACTTCACCAAAGTTACTGAATCGAGTCATCGACGAAAACTTTAACTGTTTGTAAAACGAGCAAAATAAGAGTGTTATTGTTGCCGCTCATTTGTTTTCAAATCTTACGAGAACACCCTTTGTTTTGTAGATACAAACACAAAGATAATAGCTGAGTATATGAAGTAAAAGTTCCTTAAATTTAAATAATCTTAACGATGCAGTCTTGTACAAGATTTCATGTTTTAAAGGCAGTGATAAACTAGTAATCTCAATTTTCAATATTTTTTGTTTCTTATACAAATATACATTAATTTCTTAAATGTATAATTGTATAAACGTTATTTACACGCGTAAAAATCACATATAAACCTACCCACTTATAAAATACAGCAAGAAAACATTGGCGCATTACGTTGTAAACAACAAAATACGACAATATTGTTCAATAACTTAAAATGTATAAATTCGACGAGTAAAATTATTTAGAGAGAATCGTATACCATTTTATCAAAATCAAGGCAAAAAAAAACTTAAAAACGAGGTTTTTATACGACCAATCACAAAAACGATGATTGATTTTGTTAGACTTAGATTGAGTACTACAATTTATATCTGTACATCGTCAATCTAATTTGCTAATTGCTCCTTTATTGATAAACGTTTAAGTCTAGTTGCAGCCAAATGGATCTCAGTCCGGTTCAATTGAAGTCAGTTGCAGCCGCAACGGAGCAACATAATTTATCAAGTTGCCGATGCGATTTTGATCAAATGGTATGTAGAATGCTAAGGCGTCCTGTTCATGCTCCACTAGTCTAAGGTTGGCAGTCGTCGCGGTTGGCGTTGTCAGGCCAGTCGCAGACGTTCAGTTTGACGTTGAAAACTGTGCCGGGTTGACAGGTGAACTGCACTCCTTCGCCGTTGACACATCGCCAGTACTGTAGGAAAAAATGAACCATTATTGGATAGTCAAGAGTTAATAATTATAATTATTTAAATGTTTTTTTTTTCTCATTTCTCTAATACTGATTTTTGAAGAGAGTAAACTGTACCTTATCACACTTCTTCTTATCTGCAACGTAGTCTTCTTCTGAGTTGCAAATGTCAGGGTTGTCGACTTCATTTTCCTGCAATAAATTGAACGAATGAGAGACTGAGTTGAGGTACCAATTCTAGAAACATTTACAACGGTAAAACTAAATATCAGTACAATGGACACAGCGCCATAACATATTGATATTCGAGATATTTTTGACGAAATTTGTCTTTTTCTTATTTTATTTTTTTAGTTGAACAATGCGCCAGAACTGTTTCAATGTAGCGCGGGACAGAAAAACGTGGAAAAAATTTAATTAAACTTGGCTTCTTAAATATAGTTTTAAACGACGGAAAGCTATAGAAATACCACTTACAGCAGGATGTTCAGGAGCTTCCGGAACCTCAACTTCGGGAGTTTCCTCAGGAGCCTCCGGTGCCTTGGGTGGTTCAGGTCTCACGGCGATGTCGTTGTCGTCCTCATCTATGACGACTTGTGGTGCTTGCGTAGTTGATGGTCTGGCTGTGGTCGGCCTGGCAGTGGTGGTCGGTTTGGCGGTTGTGGTTGGGATTGGTGCGCCTTCGGACGAGTCGGCAGGCGTTGATGGTGGACGTGCCCATTCAGGCTAAAAATAATAGGGTAAGTTGGTATATTTCTATATGGATACAGTCCGGTGAACTGTTTCGACAATGATTATTATAAATGAGGCAAAAGCTTTTACTTACAGTAGGTGTGGTGTTTCCAGAGCGTGCTGGTGGGACGGTGTAGGAGCTCATGTGCTTGTGTAGAAGCTTCATCAGAGGGTTCTCATCTCCACAGAGGCCGTTAAAGTCATCCATGTCAATAGCCCAGGTCATAGCGCCGAGGTATCCCTTCTGCTTGATCCAGTTCATCTTGATCTCCACACTGCGGGGGTCTTCGTAACCGACCCATTGCGTTCCCTTGTAGGCGTAAGGGCATTTGCCTTGCTCGTCCCATTTCTTGGTCCAGCCTGCACCATCCTTGTCTACTTCGGTACAGATCTGCGAAACATCAATTCTCCTATGTAGTTCACCAACACAATTTAATATGATAAATTTCAATATGACAGTATTTTTTATCAAGCCTACCTCGTAATAAGCCCAGAATCCTGTAGCGTTTGTGTAAGGAGCCGGGTCACCGCCGCCAGCCTCCTTGTTGATGTATGTACCAAGTCCGTAGTTGTTGTTACCAGCTGACAGAGTGAACGAACGACCGTAGAATGGAATACCAACAACCAGCTTGTTGCTTGGGCAGCCCTTCTCTTCCCAGAGAGCCAAACCGTCGTTCTAGGAAAGATAAAGTAATTTAAATTAAATTAGAGAAACAATTTCAAGAATTCTGGCCGAGGTGTCGAAATCAGCAGTCTGTGATATTCTGACCAGATGAATTCGAATTAAATCTGTAATCAAACCTTTCTCTAGATACGACAGAAGGTAAGTGACGCAACGATACAAATGAACTATTATGAAATGTTAGAAATACTTACGACGTTAAGTTTTTCATATGCCCATTGGTCATGGGGCCTCTTATATAAAGGCGAGTGCACATCAGCAAAGCCAGCCCAGTTCCCGCGCAGATCGTACGACATCACGTGAATAGCATCCAATTCCCTGCAAAAACGTAAATCTTAAGACTCTTTCAACTAAAACTTTAAAGTGCTTTAGGAAATACTGAACCATGTTTCTTTGTAACCATATTTCTACAGTTATTTATGTTCCAGAAACATTTACGCGATAAAGCTATTTCAACTATTAAACTGTTTTAACTTTTTCGTTTTACTACACTTCAGAGGTTTTCAACGCCGCCATTTCCGTTTAAAGTTCTGGCTTGTACTTGCGTTGAATGAGCACTAGACAGAAATATGGTACAATCTCTCCAGCTGATATAAAACTTTTAAGTTTGAAAGAACAGCTGTTAGGACTTTGTGTGTAGATAGATCAGTAATTTATAACCGTGAACTATGTCTAAAATCAAGGCAAGTAACGCTTACTGGCAAAGATCAGGTACATGGTATCCCTCCATGAGCCTGAAGTTGGCGAGGGGCACTGCGGCGGTCAGCTCCCAGCCTCTGCCGGCCCTGAAGAAGGCGCGCTTCAGCTCCTGCACCAGGTACAGGAAGCGGTCCTTGTCGGAGAAGGAACCGCCGCGGTCGGCAGCGCCGGGGTACTCCCAGTCCAGGTCCAAACCGTCGAAGTCGTATTTCTTCAAGAAGTCTGTGGAAAAGGTGTTTATGAGTTATGTACGATTAGAAGAAGATCATTTAGGATGAGTTTTCTCGCGTGTCACACTTAAAGTTTAACTGCATTTCATGGGTAATTTTTTATTGGTTCTATTTGCTAACCTTGATATTAAATTCATAACCGTATCTACATACAAAAACATGGGCAAATATCTCTCAATGTTATATCTCTCTTCGCATCGAGATATATCATTGATATTTGCAAATATGATTGACACACCACATTCGAGAATTTATATTTATTTGTTTACCTACTTTGAGAGACGTAACGCGAAAATTGAAAAATAGATTGAATACCAAGTCCCTTGATACAATTTGTCTCTCCGCTATTTAATAAGACAATCTCAGTAAATGTTAGGTGAACAAGAATTTTAGATAAACAGAATTCTTTGAATCGTTTCGTAAACTGCTCATCGACAATGCTACGTATCAAACGAGTTTTAAAACCAATTATGTTATTATTGATACAGTTCAAATGTTACTCCAGATTACTTTTTGTTACAAAACAGTAAATATATCTGGCTAACGAAAAGTAAATATGTCATGTTTATTTTCGATCAATGCAGATCTCATATGAGCTTGTTGTCGTATTTATTCATTCTACAAACAAATTCCACCCTTTCGCGGTTTCTTTTATTTTCCTTTTGGGAGATATTTCTTTTGCGAAACTATCTTAACAATGAAATAAGGAACTTCGGTATTGTATGAGAAAATGTATTTGGAGGCCACATCAGTCCATAATTTACTGCTTGATGGATAGTCAGTAGTAGGCAAACAATTTGTTCGCTACAAGAACTCCACGAGCCTTCATTCAGAAAACAATCTTTTACAATTAATAAAATCAAGAAATTGGATGTCTCCTTGATTTATCGATCCATAATACCAAATACTTTTCAATCTAACTTTTACTTAGTCTTACTAATAAATACTGCTATAATTTAGAAGACTATCTGAAATTGCTTCCATTGAGCTAGTGTGGAGATTAATGCTAAAACCTTCCCTATATAGGAAAACACCTTTGCCTAGCAGTTGGACATTTACTGGCGGTACCATATCCTTAACTATATGGTTTTTGGTCCTCACCAACAACACTCCTGACGAAGCTCATCCTGGTCTGCTTCTGGGCCACCATGTGCGAGTACTTGGAGCCACCCTCGGCCCATCCTCCCACAGCTACCATGAACTTGACATCAGGGTGCGACTTGCGAAGAGCCGTGAAGTTTCTGAACCCACTCTTTTCGACATCCAGCTGTAAAATATGCATACAAGATTGTAAGTAACGGCAAAGGAAAGTACCGTTAGGATGCAAGGTTTACTCAACCTGAAATTGACAACTTAAGCTGAGTTGATGATATAGAAAGGAATGATATGACGGCCAGTCATACTTATACAGGCTGCTCACTGTTCTCAGTGTGGATTTCTCCTTTCTGTTTAATCCAAATGCCTTATTTCCGAGGCTATTAAATTTTTTAACCATTATCAAAGTATTCAACCTTGTCTCCCCCTTTTTAACCGACTTCATTTTAATATCTGATGATGGGATCTTGTAGAGATTGGGGGAACTCTTCAATAAATGACAGCAGATTACCGCAATTGTTGCTATAGCATATTGAAGCATTGTTCACACCATCACCTAACATATTATTTTTAATGCCGTCCAGGGCTCTATGGCCTATGGCCCTATGGCTAGGCACTATGGCCAAACCAGCAACTAGAATTATTCCCATGTGTATATTTATTCTCTAAGGGTTCGACACCGACTTCATTCAGTATCTAGCTGATACGATAATATTGGATATTTTTTTAGTTTTTAGAGCCGTTGTTGAAGTCGAATTTTTTTTTGTTAAAATTAATTATACTTTCTATGTTCCATCTGTTTAAGTATAAAGTTTCTCACCTCAGGATCAATGATGAGGACCTCGTTGGTCTTCTCGGTGACGCCGATGAAGGAGTAGATGATGTGGGTGCAGAGGTCGACAGGGATGTCCTCAATGCCGTAGCGGCCCACGCCCGGCCGGTACACCGCCCAGTTGCTGAAGTAACATACTATGCGCGCTTTGCTGTCCGCTAGGAGAAATAAAACGGTAAATAAGTAGATGTTAGATAGAGAAACAACCAAAAAAATTTGGAAGTCAAACTGAGGTGAAGTTGTGCCATCGAAACAACCAGATTGTAGTCTTTAGTTTTGTAGGATGTATGTTGATATTCATTGAATAGAAAGGAGATACCCATTTGTAACGAAGTGTGAGAAAAGCTTCTGTTTATCCTCATTTAAGTAAGTAGGTACCTACAGTAGTTCAGGTTCCTTATCAGACCTCATTTATTAAATAACATTTATGACTTAATATACACCTATACATATCGTAAAAGCACTTAACATGGACGTGTTTCTACAAATTGATTAATACGAAATTGTTAGATAAAGGTCAACCTTTTTATTTTTTTGGTTTAAGTGTCGAAACAACAAATCCACCAGGATTTATAGAACTAAATTCTAATTTACGACAACACGTAAAGCAAGACGATGTTGTAGGTACATTGTAATTTGTAAGGTCCTATCACATTGGACACGCTTGTTAACTACCTCAGCACTATCCTAGTACACGGTTGACAGCCAAGATGATTGTCGAAATTAATCTCATTATTGTCAACAAGAACAGGGTGTCAGGAGATCATTGACAACGTGGATTACTCTAATCTCCTCGTCTTGTATATTAATTAGTGGATCATACATTTGATTGCTCAAGAATACATTATGGAAAACAGCAATATTAAAGTTTACAGATTTATTAATGCTTATGAATATGACGGCGCTGTTGTAGCGCCTTTTTGGATAATCTATGGAAACCTTTATGGGCAAGAGCGAGTACCTGTCGCTCTGACGGAACGTCAGTTCGTTGGGTGGCCTAGTTGCGAGTGGCTGAGGAAGAACGAGCAACGGCCCCGAGCGGACATCAACGACGGATCGTCTAGCCACATATTGTTAAACGATTTGTATTCTCAAAGGCCAATTATAGTCTTGATTGTGATTGTGAACTACGCTTATTTCTTAAACCTCACCCAAGCACCCACGTAATAATGGTCCATCCTGATACCGGCGCCCCTCGCCGTTATCAGAAGTGGGATCCACTGCCCACAGAGAAATAATGAGATTCGCCAGCCCCTACATAGAAGCAACGATGATATTCAACGAAATTTGTTGAAACTGCAAAATCGAAACATTTTGACAAGTTCTAGAAGAAAACAAAAGACGAGAAAACTGGGCGTCACAATGTAAAACGAGCACATCGAAGGAGTCAACCTACGAGGAGTCCGGCTTTCGTCTGCTGCAACCGTCGCGCCGCAGCGACGCGCCGAGAAGCACTACACGAGGAGCACTGTAGGATGGCGATGGACAAATCAACGAGTGTTGCAGTCACTGCGGCTGCCGAGAGGTGCAGTCACAGCAGCTGCCGAGTAGAGGATCGACGTGTGTTAGGTTACCAACACCTGCGTACATTGATCCGGTGAGCAATTTTCATTTTGTTATGATTCGAGTGCTGAGTGCTCATTGATGAAAGAAATTGTTTTCAATTTCATGGCAAACGTTTGTGTGATTCTGTCACTATGACAGGTCTGGTTAAAGTTGTTAGTTCTGTGTGGATCCTTACTAGATGGATACCGTTATTTGTTGAAGGCATTAGGTTCCAAGGGGACATACAAGTATGCCCATGACAAATTGAGAAGGACGCCTGAAGCTCGAAAAGTTGTTTTAGAATTGGATGATCAAGATAATGATCAGATATCTGACACATCGCGCTATTGAGTTTGGTAGTACTTGATGGAAGTGTTACTTGGTAGTGATACAATGCTTGATGGAGGGATTGTTTAGTTGGGCTTAGTAGCACTTAATGGAGGTGTTACTAGGTGGTAGGTAGTACAACGCTTGATGTAGGCATTGTGTGTGTTGATGTGCGTGGAGGCACTGTATAAGATCGCGATATGTGTTGAGTTGTTGATGTGTAATAATGAGTTAACAAATTTGTGAGAGAGAGCTTCAGAAATCCGTCTAAGTTTATTGATTACGGGTTTAAGTTGGAGTAAAACTGATTGTCTTGAAACGGTGTGTGTGGTCAGAAATGACCGAGCGGTCGTAAATACTACTTGTGATATTTTCCTTTACAGAATCACACGAGGACGTGTGTGTGACAAGGATGCGCGACCGGTGCAAACGCGCATCGCCACGAGAATTGCCTCGTTCACATTACAGCGCGACCGACCAACGGGTGAACGAGCCTGATCCTGCTGCAATGGAGGCTGAGCTGTACTGCGAGCTTCGTGGGAAGCCCCGGTACACGGATCGGACACGCGTGCACGGCGCGTGCGAGGAGCGACAACGAAGGATGTGCCCCGAGGACGGCGCACTGTCAGGAGAGGCCGTGTGGTTCCAGTGGACGTGACTGCGGGCACGGTCTACTGCGTGGCGAGCAGGCGTCGCACAGTGTGCGCACGCCACCGCTGTCGTCTGTGGTCCCAGAGCTGCCGAGCAATTGTGGATCCTGGAATGCTGTACTGGGCCGAGCGCGACGCCGGCCCCGAGCGCCTCGTGGCCGCTGACGGCGCCGCGCAGGGCGCGCGCACGCTGCTGGACGCGCAGGCCGAGGGAGGTGCTGTGGGCCGACGCGGCCACTGCGGCGCTCTACGCCTGCGACAAGGACCGCAGCGCCGCGCTGAGGTGCACTACACGAGAGCAGTCACAGCGGCTGCCGAGAGGAGGGTCGACGTATGTGTCGTCACCATCGCATGCGGTATTTTGATGCATCCGGTGAGCAGTTTTCAGTTTGTTATGTTAGCACCGTAAAAAACGGATTGACCGTGACGGCGTCAGATTGTGTGATGCGATTTGGTAGAAATGGCGGTGTTGCCCGGTTCTTATGCTGTAAGTTCGAAGGGGCGCACTTGTTCAGTCCAAATGCGCTGAAGGGTCGAAAGGGCGGTGTTATCCGGTCTGCAGTAGGCAGTCGAAGGGATGCACTTGCTCGGTCCCTTGTGGAGATCGGGTCGAAGGGGCGGTGTCATCCGGTCTGCAGTAGGCAGTCGAAGGGATGCACTTGCTCGGTCCCGTTGTGGAGATCAGGTCGAAGGGGCGGTGTTATCCGGTCTGCAGTAGGCAGTCGAAGGGATGCACTTGCTCGGTCCTGATCTGGAGAGAAGGTCGAAGGGGTGGTGTCATCCGGTCTGCAAGTTGGCAGTCGAAGGGATGCATTTACCCGGTCCTTGTAAGATGGCTTGCTGTAGCTAAGTTTGTGATATGGTGTAGTCAAGTGCAATGATGTCAGGATAGACGAGCTTTACATGTTGCAGTAAAGTCATGATTTTTGGTTCTTAATAGATTATGAAGAAGGAGTGCGCCCAGGGACGGGCGTATGTCAGTCCGGCCGTGACGGCGCTGTTGTAGCGCCTTTTTGGATAATCTATGGAAACCTTTATGGGCAAGAGCGAGTACCTGTCGCTCTGACGGAACGTCAGTTCGTTGGGTGGCCTAGTTGCGAGTGGCTGAGGAAGAACGAGCAACGGCCCCGAGCGGACATCAACGACGGATCGTCTAGCCACATATTGTTAAACGATTTGTATTCTCAAAGGCCAATTATAGTCTTGATTGTGATTGTGAACTACGCTTATTTCTTAAACCTCACCCAAGCACCCACGTAATAATGGTCCATCCTGATACCGGCGCCCCTCGCCGTTAAATAATTAAATGGTAGCTTATGCGAAGGTGCATAAACCTTGTAGGTGTTTGCCCTACAGTGGGATGATCAGGGCAGGCGATAAAAAAAATGTAAGTGTAATGATTCTTACCTTCAATTGCAGTCGTTGCGACCGCCAGGACGGCCAACGTCGCTAGTAACACTCTCATTTTGAACCTGCCAACAAAAGAAGTATAGATTGATTATACTGAAAATAATAATAAATATGACTGCACCAATACATATATGAGTCAGTTTGCGTCTTACACAGTAGGTGGGTACCTAAATAAAAAAATATGAAAAACTATGGTGCAATTAGCCCTATGATAGATATTATTTAGTTGATATGTAACTGTATTTTTCTAATCAATCATGCCTTTGATCAAGTTCTTATTATAAACCTATCAACATTAGCATTACATTTTCTTGCTTAAACGCTCATCACTTTTTAATCAAATAGTAATAAGGTAGGTAGTGTAGGTCCCATATTAAAGTGCCAAGTACAGTTATCCATTTCCCATGGCGATGGCGCTCAAGTGTCGGGGTGTGAACGACATATTCCCGGCTAACGGATACTGCAGCGGTTCCACATTCCTACAATATAAGTACTACTAACCAATCAAGGATAGGTTACTGAACTAGAGTAACCTGATTAATTTAAACTGCAGTTGAATCTATAGATAATGCTAAGACTATTTCCTTATTCTTGCTGTTGAGCCGGAAAAATATTGTATAATATTGCAATTATGAATATGAATAACGGGTTGAACCATCATTTGGTATTTAAGTCGCGTCTTAGATACTATCCTGCATACAAACACTTGCTTATAAGTTGTCTCGTTTAAAAGTCATAACGCGATGAAATAAATTCTACATAAAATATTTTCGAGAACTTTAATATTTTGATATATTATCGTATCAAACTTTAGTATATAAAACCAAATTCATGATAAAACCAAAATAGGTATCTTCTTTCCTACATAAATTTATCCAATAAGTAAATGTAGGAGAGAACAAAAGTTTGATACGAAAATATATAACATATCAAAATTTATTCAACAAACATTAAAATGAAGGATAAGAAAATACTAGACACTGATTTCTACTCAAGACAGTCAACAACTTTGTCAATAACGATCGATATTGTAAACAATATTATAAACGAAATCGTCGCGTGCGCAGCTGAGTAACGGGACCAGCGCCGGCGCACCAGATCTGTCACCTCACCCACTGACCCTCTCCTCTCATTGTCACAAACTAGGCTTCACTAATACCTACTTACACTCACAATAGATTGACAACCAACAATTGCATCGCTGTTTCCATTCTCATAAAAAGTTGACAATCGATTAAAGTAAAAGTAGAAACGCTAAAAACAGCACCGGTTTTACTTTTTATAATGATTTCGTTTCTAAATGGCTTTTATTAAACAGTTTTTAGATCAATTCTGATATTTAAAGACATATAATTTATTGTGAAAGGAGGCGAAGTTTATTGTTGAGATTTCGGTGACTAAAATTAAAAGAGAGCTACAAAATGCAAAAAATCCTTAACTGCTATTCCCATTGATTATTTAGTAGTTTCTAGTATAATTAATTACCAACAATAATATATTGACGTAAGTATATTCTAATATAATTCTGGATCTAGCATATAAAGATCACCCCCTCAGTCATATTAAATATTTCTAATCCTAATAACTAATTATGCGAGGATTTTATAATTAGCTTTAGATCTCTAAACTTTCTTAACCTCTGCAAAGAAAGTTCTGTATAGATCTCTCTTTTATAAACTACAGACAAACATGCTCCAGATTCTTGCTTTCCTATTTTAATAATCTCTCTATTTTAATTATACTGATGCCCGTATTGATATTCCATACAACTTTTAAAATTGCTAAGCCATTATTGGATTTTCTCAAGTATTTAATTCGAATTTTCGAAGAAACAAAAAGCTATCCGTTGACAGATCAGGAATTAAATCGAAATAAAACAAAGCTAAGTAGTACACAAACAGTTAAGAGTGAAACAATGACTAGCTCGAAGCTAATGGCTTAGCGGGAATAGCCTCGCTTTACTCACAATCTGTTCGATCGTCTGTAACAATAGCCAAATAACGTCGCTTAGTGTTCTCGATTCCCTCATAGTGAGCTATTAAACCTCCTAGAAGGATGTTTCAAATATTTCGATTAAAAGGTTAAATTTCAGTAAAATTTTCGGTCGTTGCAACTCGGCCGCAACGTCAGGAGAAAAGAAATATTGAATTATATCGCAAGTAAGACTCGTTTGTTGTCTAAAATATAGGTTACATTTCGTTTTACAGAGATTTGATACTAACATTATGCATTGCGGGTCAAGAGTTCAACTGGTATCAGTGGAATATCACTTGAGTCATTTTTATTAGATTTATTCAAACACCTATTACTTAATTAAATTTTTGGTATCCTATTATGGTAATAAATGATAATGTAAAACTAATTTTCCGGATTTTATCGTAGTTTATTGTTTAGTTTTAGGTTTCCGGCGCCTTGCTGGTGCGGCTTGCTTGTGTCATGGTCACGGATAGAAAAGGAGTTTTATTTCAACGTGCAAAGTCGCGTAGACATCATTTGCGGTAATAAATTTATATTATTTTGCTTCTCCTTCTCTGCCAACACAGTCATGTATTCAATTTGAAAGTGCTTACTTCAGAATTAGACTGTTAAAATTTCATTGGACTCAGGCTCCAAGTTTTAACTTACCCTGAATAATAGAATATATGAACAGGTTAATATAATGCTTCGTATATATATTCCTTATTAAATACTTCGATGGTTCACCTCGTGTCGCAATCATCTTAATGCCGTATTAGCCTTGATATTATTTGAGTCTTAGTTCACGTTTCTCGCCCTAAGTATTCGATGTCAAATGCCGTGTTACATACGTAAACTTTGCACTTTCTGTAACTAATACTATTGTAGAATATACTAACCTACTTTACTTGATGGTTGTACTTAAATTATTTGTAAAGAATTGTCTCGAGCATTTTAATATGAGTAATTCTTTTATTCAAATGATGTTATTAAATGCATAGTGACTACACATGCTCGTCTTTTATTCCACTATAAAGCAAGATAAACTTAATAAGAGTCTGTAAACAATGTCATAGATAACTGTTTATTGTTCTAAGTTCCCGCATACACGTTGTAAGGACGAGGACCAATTGTTGCCTATAAAAGGGCAGTTAATTTGAAATCTGGAACACTTCCAAAGCTTATTAAATTCGAATCCGATGCAGTCCGACTGCCAAGTGTTAGGACTTGGGTTCAAATCCTGGGCTAGACGAAGTGTTATAGGAATTTTGTGTAAATTTCAATGTGACTTTCGGTAGAGAAGACTTCTTTATGGCTTTATTCGGGATTTACAGTGGAATTCCATCGACGCTCTTGAAAATATACGGCTTAATGATATTATAATTCATAATTAATCAGACGTCAAAAAACTATACCGACTTTCACAGCTAATTTTTAAATGGCGCCAAATCGGAGCCGCATTATTAGCATGCGCAAATTAAATATTAATATTTCGCGTCGTGGAAACCCGGGGGCTATTCTCGGAACAATAAAGAACCGGTTGAACATCTGTTAAAACTCTAACGAACACCCATCAGCAATGCAAATCGCTGAGCGGAGCTTGAGACGGAGAAAACTCAATTTTTAACACCTCAAACTCTACAGAATGTATGAATACATGGAAACTGTAAACAGGTATGCTTCATCTTGAATAGAATAGGTACATCAATAATGTTTAGAATAGTACAGTCCTAGAGATCCCATGGTCAATAATTATACCAAGAATTCTTTGATAACTTCAATATTATTAATAAAAAAGGAAAAAATCTTGATTATTTAAAAGAATTTTCTTTAAACAATGAGTCGCTAGGTAGACGATATTTTATTTAAAGCCAAGCATTATATTCTAACAGTAAAATATATAGTACATCCAAGAAGGTATTCAAAACAATAATTCTAATAACAAAGGCATCACACGACTTCCCCATAATCACTACGTTGCTCAATTTGCATTCTGTCAGAGAGCCACACTCAATTACTTAGAAGCTATAAACTGCCAGAGGCTTGTAAATGTCAGGAATGTCCTCCCTTCCAAACAGCTCTGTATTCGTATAAGTTTTTACACATTACATTTAATAGCTTTTATAACAGCCTCAGGGATGCTACAGAGTAGTACAGAGTTACAACTCCATCCCAGAACTTCTTGTTTATAGTGTAGTTAGTTGCGGAAAACTTTTATAAAGAGCACGGTTACTGAAATGTTTAATTTCGTATTTAATTTGAAGATAACATAAATTGTAGAAGTGTAATTTATGCGAGTACTAGCGGTTCCCCGCTAATCTCTTTGGTTGCTCTCTCAAAATGGTTTGTAATGTGATGTTGGATTGCCGAACTGCCTGACCCTTGTCTAGGACTGGACTTTAAAATACTTCAAGGAATTTTAAACCTGATTAATTAATCTTTTCCACGATTTGCGATCATATAAAGAATATCTACTTTTAGTAATTAAAAATATAATTATCTAATTACAATTATTGAAATCCACGTTAACTAATTATATAACAATGACATGTTATATAATTAGTTAACGTTCCATTTAGAAATTAGTTCTCATTATATTTTTGACGAAAAACATTCCTATAATATGCTTATTATTTCTATATGCCGTATACTAGGTTGTAAATCATCATACAATTATTTTAGTCACGATGTTGTAGTTATATTAGTACTTGCATACACTTTAAATGGAACTCGCTAAATAAGGACGAATAACTTTACTTAAATATTGTTAACCAATTAACAAAAACAGAGTTCAGCGACCAAAGCAAGGAGCATAAATAATACATTGTTTACGTTCAATAATTCAAGTTCGAAATATCATAAATTTCGATCACGTTTCCGAACTTCTTTCCTGGTTTCTGCCTTATACAATTCGTAAGTAATGTCAATAGCAATATTGAATGCGATTCCGCGTGGTCGCAGCCGCCGTGAACCAATGAGTTTGTATGATTGTATGAATTTGTATGATGCTGTTGGCGACCCTCCTGCATACTAAGAGGTATGAGTGCTGCCCAGGTGTCGTTATCCTGCTGAGGTCACCGCCCGAAAGTGAAAAGCCTTTGTTCAAGTCGTTCGCTCCCAATAAACGACAAAACCATAAAGTTGTGCTGCGACATGCTTTATGGATCGTTTCATAATACATTTGACATATGAGTGCGGTGGCAATGAGTTTAGATAGCGTGAGTTGAAAGTTGATTAGCAAACAATAGGCCAACGATGCACATTCATCGCAATAGCTATAATTATTTAATAATACAGTTACATACGTTGGAATGATAGAATTTCAGTATTGTTCTATGATTTGCGGAATATCAATTTGTATGTTTTTATAGCTAAAGTATTTTTAGGTAGTCCTTTTCAACATGTTTATATCTAAGCTTAAAATAAAATTATAAAGCTTTAACGATTTAAATAATGTACCTACGTCTTATTCATCCTGTAGGTATGATAAAAACAGGTGAATACCAGTTTAATACCACATTCGAAAAATACTTGTACAAACGATGAATCGTAGAATTATTTGTCATTTCTATTATTACTTTTAAAAAACATTTTCTTTGTTTTTCTTTTAAGTTATCTTTTTCTTCAATGACATGTTTTAGACAAGTTGGTAATGTTTTCTTTTACAGATAAATCAGGAAGATATACTTAAACTAACGTGTGCAATATTTTATGAAAACTTAGATATTTCAGAGAAATGTTTATAAATGTACGTTCGTATTATTATGTCAATTCTGGCTTTAAGTATCGTCATTTGTTTAAATTCGAAGCTAGGGATAGTATCAACAATTATGTGAGATTCTGATTATTCTTACCGAAGATTTTTAACATCGCCTAGTAAATCTACAATTTCTTTTTTTACGAATTTCCTAGGACTTTTTGAAAATAAAATTACTCAAAATCTTATAAGTTACAAAAAATCATCAAGTTTTAATTAAGAATTCAACTGAGAGTTTCATAAAATCTCTTTTAAAAGTCTGACCAATTTTCTTAAAAAGTTAAAATACCGAGCTACTTTTGATACGATAACGATGTACATGGATTAAATCTTTTTAACGAAATGTTAATTAATGCACGCAACACACTACAGCGTAAATTGATTGTTATATTTTTAATAAACTGAAGAAAAATATCAAAATGTTAATATGAAAATTCAGACAAAACAGACAGAAAGCGGACTTATTTTTGTTAGATATTTTCCAAATCATTGTATGTAAAAAAAGTTTTGTTTTTATATTTTACATAAACATTATTTTATCCTACTTTTAATATTTAACATTTTAATTGCCTATTAATACTATTTTGGATCTAAGTAGGTATGAAAGGCACCCAACAAGAACTATCGAAAGTCAATAAAATTTACATAAACCAAACAGCGTGTTACCACTTTCACTAATTGAATAGAAGGAGATCCTATAAACACACTATAAATGTTTATTTTGTTTATAAATGTTTAGCCCAATTTATTATACTAATTCAATATACTTTTTTATATTGGCGCCACCGGAACAAAAACGGTTTATTGTAGAAAAGAACGCACGCATGAATTATTTTTACAATTTTATACGAGTAATTCTGTTAATTAATTAGATATTAAGTTGTTACGTTAATATAATAAACTTGCTTTTTTAAGAGTAATAAAAGTTATAAATATAATATTATGGTAATAATAACAGCGTTTTTAGTATCGTCACTATTAGCATTTCACTATACAACAACAACACAATTTTTCACGTGTTTTCCAAATCGAGTCTACTCCTTGAAATGTTTTTAAAACTTTATAAAGCAAAGTATTCGAATATTTTAATTCTCAAAGATTTTTTTGTATGTTTCGCGTGTGTGTCTGTATGTCAATGTTGTTTACTCACAGTTGCGGTGTGACGGCAGGCGGCCGGCGTGTGATTGTGCTCGGTCTGCGCTGCACCGGCGTTATAAGCGCACGCGCACCGCGACCGCCCGCTCTACAGGGTGCGCATGAGTGCTCATTTTTTTCCTTATTTTTATTTTACAACACATAAATAAAATAAGGAATATCCGAAACGAAAACCAACAAAGAGCTTCCTAACTGATTCACATTATTTTGTAGTTATAGCACGTCGCAATGAATGAAAAACCACAACCAGGTCAAAATAAAATATTGCGAATAAAATCGTTGAGAATGGAACTTATTTTGAAGCGACAGAAATTGGCTATTTTTACCTGGCACACTGGCAGTAACCTACATTTTATCGTTTGTCAAATGTAGTAGCGGTTTAAATTGTCTAGGAAATTAAAAGCTCTTTTCTTCACTTTTCTAGAACAAATCTTTCATCCATCCCAGACGCCGTTCTTGTCCTCGTACATGCAAAACAATCATATCTTCCAGAACAACAGCCTGTATACGAGTTGATCAATGATGGTGCAAACGAGGAGCTCCCCAAAACTGCAATGTATCAAACAATGAGATCAATGGTGGGTGCTGGGGTCGAGCAACGGTCCCCAAACCAGTATGGCGGGGAAAGGCTCTAAATACCTTATTACATTTAATTTATGCCAATGATAAAAATGTTCCGTTCGGTCTCCACTCCCGAATTTAATCGTCCCTTCGACGGACCGATAATGAAGCAGAATTAAAACCTCTGTGGTCTTCGCACTGTACTTATAACTGTTTGCCAATCGAATTGAGATGGCAATGTATCTGCAAATTACTTTTTTATTCCCGTGTATTTTGGGGACAGTAAAAAAGTGCTAAATTTAATATTGATACAAAATATAATAACAAGCTAACGAGATTTTTGGTGCATCGACTTCTTTGAAGTCGTATCAAAACAAAGAGTATTCGTTCTTTTAGGTATTTTTATTTCATGAAAACAGATTGACAGTGCCAAGATACAAAATAATTCATCGTTACGAGTAATTACATATGGATTAACTTTTCTGTTTTCTATTATGGACAAACATAATATGTTCTGTTTATAGCAGCTGTTATCATCTTTCACTTGTGATTACCTGTATTTAATCTATGCAGCTTGAAGCTCTTTGAAACAAAAACACGTTTCCTTAGTCGCTTCATTATAACTAACGTCTTATTATCTATGTGGGTTTAGGCCCGGCACTAGTAACACTTGCTAGATGTAGCTATAAACATTAAGCGGAATACCAGTACTTAAGGGCGGGTTACACAGACCGAGGTCCACTGGAGCGCGGCGACGTCGCGGCATACCAAACTCCACACATTAGCACTAAAAACTTCTGCAAAGCTTTCCCTTTTAGCTTAATATCGGCTTACATTACCTACTTGCATCAACAAAGTAGTCTCAAAGTGAAAATATTTATACGAAAACAAGTCTCATAATGACCCAGTGGCTGGAGATATTCTAATAGTCCCATTCATTATGTTTTACTTCTGCTGAGGTCATAATAGCGCCTCTCGCCGACCGTAAAATTACGATATGAATTATTGTAATTACTGCTGTAAGCTTATCCTAATTTTCTTAATGAAACCCTGTTTAGTGGGTGACGGAGCTAAGTAGACAACTAGGTGTATTTTAAAAGGGTGAATTTAATTTGTAACGAGGTGCTCCTACTTTATTTTGCGTGTAGTAATTTGTTTTTAACTCAGTGCCGTGACAACAGACCCTTGTTTTCAGTTAAAATATAATTAAGTTCAATTCATTTTAATATTACACCTCTGTAATTTGGAGAGTCTGTTACTTTTGTTCAACGTTATTTTTATTGATACTTATTCACTACCCGATATAGGTGGGCTTAAATAAATTAAGATATCAACTTCAGCTTAAGTTCGTAGAGCCTACCCATCGAAATACAAGGATCCTAGAGAAAGTAATATTCAAATTATTGAGATCTTACTAAATCTAAATTTTTTGATAATTTATAATGCTTTCTTCGATGTGAAATGTATTACTGCTTCTTTACGGGATTCAAATGTTTTAATTATGCTTTCTAGCTCCTCCACCGTTCTAAATACATAAATCGTAGGTAAAGTTAATATTTTTTTTATACGCAATATTACTTTGATGAAAAGTAAACCCGGAAAGAAAATTGTTTGTCAATAAACCGGAATATCATTGACAATCATTGGGCTAACATCTACAAACATTGAGAGTGTGAAAACATGTATAAGATGTATACTAACACACTTTAAATCAGTGTCATAAATTGTCCCAAATCGCTGACAAACAATAGTAGAGTACCGTACGATACTGAGTAGTACATTATAGCATGTCAATTGTAATGGTCTATTGACATTTGAGATGAATCGGCGCACGCGTCGATTGTCTCGCGGTAGATGGAGTTGAGATGTAACGGAAGGAAGACGCGGCGGCATTGAGCTGCATCCACGTAGCGCCGCGGACGAGCGCTGAATATTAACACCCCACACAAAGGATCCAGCGAAAATACTTACCTTAACAAAGAAGGGAAGTTAGTCAGTTCTACTGGAACTTTTCACGTTTGGAAGTAAGTGTTTTTGATTTCACTGATCAATACAATCACAGTACAGTCATGTTTAACAAAATTAAGACTTATAAATTATTGTGATGTTAAATGCAGCTCAGTTTCAAATAGAAATGGTTATTGGTTAATTTTAAACGAAGACAATTAACACTGTTGAGTTAGTAAACACTACATAACTACAAACACTTTCGATCGATACGATAAAATCTAAGCAACTGCGTTCAAAGTGAGTGTTAACACTGGAGGGAAGGATAGCAAACGGAAGCTAATTATTTACGCTTCATTATATAAAAGTTTTAAAATTATGTACAATCAATGATTTATTGAAAAAAAATGCTGTTTTTGTAGTGCAACACCGTGTAGTTGTCAGAGCATTGAACCATTTTTCAAACGGCCTATATACATAAATGCATAAGTGGAAGACATAGACAGATTTGAATCGAAATTTAAAAAAAACATTTTTACATATCACTAACTGATGTTTTAAAGTAACAAACAACACTTAACTTCATTATTAGCAAGATGTATTTAATTTATAACATACATATTGATTGTTTATTTCCTAATAAGCCCGTGTTGTCCTACTGCAGTGCAATGGCCTCAATTTTCCTTTTCCACTGACTTTTGTCCCACGATGAACCACTCTATTCCGTCTTCTACGGTATTGGGCTTATCGTGATGTCGTATTACGATTACTTTAGAGGAACTATAGGACATCAGTGCTTACCTAAGTGCCCACAGATGTCAAGAAAATTTGTCGCACCATTAGTTTTCTCTTCAAATTGTCGCAAGCAGATTTTACCGTTTAGTAGTTTCAGTTAAGAAATCATTGCGATGGGATTATGATCGATAACTTTAGTAATGCTTAGACTTACGCAATACTACTTATTTCTTTAAGTAATCCTCTCCGGTGATTTTTCTTAGCAAAAACGGCTGTTATATTTGTAGTTATTTGGAAAAAAATATATTAATTAAACTAATATCAAATCTTACTGTTATGCGGACATTTTATTGTGTACAAGCTGACTCGGCAGACTTCGTACTGCCCCAATCGATAAATAAAGGACCTAAGTATAGGAAAAAGAAAAAGGCTGTTTTTAGTGTTTTCCCGGCAATTATTCGATTTTTTCTCACCTTTTAAGCCTTTCCTAGGCCTCCACGAACAATTCAAGACCAAGATGAGATAAATCCGTTCAGCCGTTCTCGAGTTTTAGCGAGACTAACGAGTTTTGACTCTAGCATGTACCTAGTACTTACTGATTGCTCAACAAATTAAAATGTAAATAAAAACACTGTTAAAAAATCAATAAACAGAAAATTCATAGCATCTTGCAGAGCTAGCAATGTTTTAAAGCAACGGTAAGATTTAATAGCAGTAGTAACAGATTTCCTCGGCGCAATCAATCACGATCGCGGGCTATCGAGTGAGCTCGCGGTGTTAACGGCAGCTTAACGATCATTAGTGGAATATATCACGCTCACTTTTATTATCTTGAGCATTTTACTTAAAAAACTTCGTACTTATAATATTCATATGATATGACTATTTCTTAGTAATTAAAGGTCTTGTATAAAACTTTATAGAGCTGTATGCAGTATTGTATGGCCTCTATAAAAACCTAATTTGTAAAATAAATTGTGATATCGTTTTTTTCATCGATTGCCAATTTATAGAAAACCATAGATAGAACGATATCCATCAGTTTAGAGTAGGTATAGTCAGCTTGAAGTCGTGAGTTTAGAGATTAAGTAATTCTGATAATAGCGACATCTATGATATACCCAAGACATTAAGGATAGGAGTGACTTAGTTGATTCTATTTAACTTTTCTTATATAACTTAAAATAGAACCTGGCAGCTTACTTAACTTATTTTTGTAATTTCTGTATTTTGACTCGGGAAGAATATTCAGAAGTCGAGTGCAGGAGACGTTTACCTAGCAGTGAAACACTAAATAAGTTTTGTAAAGAGTGTTGTGGTGATAAATAGATGCTTTTTTGTAATAAAGCCTGTAAATGTTCCACTATTGAGTAAAGGCCTCTTCCTCTACGGAGAAGGTTTTAAGCATTCAACACCAGTCACTACACTTGATCGTTGCGTTGTTATCTAGGTAAAAGAAATAAAACAACCAGACTTTTTAGCATATAATTTATTTTCAGATGTGAACAACATACGCGCTATACAAGGATTGATGTATAATTGGATAGAGTCAATAATATAAAACAATATGCACGATTCCCTGTAGGTGGTTACGCGACAACTTATTTTAAGGCAGTTAAAATATTATTTCTAATGGGGGCAATTCTGTTAGGCATTTACGAGGCAAGCTGGCATAGTATTGAGCAAAAAGTAGGAGATGACTTAAATAG
This sequence comes from Chrysodeixis includens, assembly GCA_941860345.1. Lineage (NCBI taxonomy): Eukaryota > Metazoa > Arthropoda > Insecta > Lepidoptera > Noctuidae > Chrysodeixis > Chrysodeixis includens. The sequence continues at coordinate 4,622,739 of OW796113.1, read as the reverse complement.
ATCAAAATAAACTTGACGTCAGTATAATCTAGATTAAATTTTGAGGTTTCATATTATTCATTGACTATTTTCTTCCACGTTGCAAGCTCTATAATTGTAATTATCAAATTAAGTATTATATATTAGAATTTAAATTACTATGCCGCTTGCTTCGCTCGTGATTTTATGCTCTACAATACTTTTTTAATAAATAAACAATAATTATAGTCATCATTAAATTATTTCCCGTTTACATTCGGAGTCATTTCATAAATAACGAACGACTACAGTTTAAATTTCTAAACTTCTAAATATATATTCATTTCGTCAGAAGATCTCTGATAAGTACCAACAGTCTACTCATAAGGCAATAAATACTTTAGGAAGGCTATTTTCAACAAGTTTCTACTAATAGGTGTGTTTTTTATATATATATTTAAAGACGTTACGTGTCCAATAGGTACTTTTTCGTATTCAAGTAAGTATATTTTTTAAATCAAAAAGTTATCAAACTTTCAATTTTAGTTTATAAGATAGAGTTACTATATTGTGGGATTGACATTATCTTCTACTATAATTCATTATTAAGTATAAATATTTTCTACAATACAATAATTCGGGAAGATCCAGTTTATAAAACAAGTAGCCTACTTTTGGAATCTTTAAGTAGAAAATAGTTTTTTGGAAGTTTCTTGGGGTCTACCACCATTTCTTTAAGCGAGTGATTTGCTATGCGCAGAGTAGAGCGCTGTCAAGCTTTCGCAACAGAAACAATCTTGCTTCACACAACAAACGGGACTTATTCGCGATATAATTCGATATTTCTGTTTTGGGGAAAAAATAAATATCAAATTATTTAGCGAATAAGACCCTTTTGTTGTCTAAAATATGTGTGTAAGTCGCGAAAGTTTAAAAACAGTAATAATCCTGCTTTAAGAAGTGGTAGTATGCCCCCTGTACTTGGAAAAGTACAAAGTGTATTTAAGGAATACTATAATTGACGATAGATTAAAAAGGGATGTTCATGAACCGATGATATCAGACTTCATAACTTTTGGAAGAGGTCAATGTAATCGTTGAAAAAAATCTCAATAATAATACTAAAACAATTGTATACGAAGTTCAATAAAATGCATTTTATGGCACTAATTTAAGGGATATGATTTTTAAAACTTATAAAAATGCATATTTCTATATAATTCAGGTGTTTTGTAGGTGAATATCTAAATAAATGAAAGTGTGATGTTTTAATGGGTATAGAGCGAATTATAAAGTATGGTAAAGCGACATTTAGGTGAAGTGATAAAGGTAGAGTGAGTGAATCAATGTGTTGTGAGCGTATCGAATATAATATTCCACGTTGAAAGCACAACCCGTCAGCATACGCGCTACCCTAATGAATAGGAGCTTTAACTACACGACATATTTTTATTGATATTATTTTAAATGCATTACCAATTCCTATTTTTATTGTATACAACAGCTAGTTTGGAGGTTCGTTTAAACAAATGGGAGTACTAAAGAGCTATTTTTGTGAATACAGGCAGTTATTTTTAAAGCTTTTAAATACATAATGTGTACATTGATACATTTACTACACAAAATTTTCTACCTAACATCGACTGCAGTACCTAAATCACACAATTTTTCACTCTTCAACATCACCCTATATAAGTCCAATTTAATAAAAATAAAATAATAAAATTTATTTATTTGTAGACCGCAAGTAATATTTGTCCTATTTATTATAGTCTATCCTGTAACGAGTGCTTGGGAAATCATAAAAAAAATATAACCGTATGACTCATATATTTGTTACAAATAAATTTAACGCCTCCTACTTTTACATAACTAGGTACAAAAGTAATTGACGAACTGTATACAGAACTTAAATACAATAATAATAAAACATTTAAATTAATTAAATAATGTATGTATTTACATTAAAGTACAGAAAATTAACGAAATAATACTAAAACGCATTGTCATTCGTTTCTACTAGCTATGATTAATTCAATTAATGTGCATTTTCTACTCAAATAACATGGCAACTGTCATAATGTCATCTAGGTACAATTCTCTATCACCTTAAGTCTAAAATAACGATTAAAGGCCTTTACATACAAGATTTATACAACGTACAAAGATATAAAAAGAACCGCCAAAATTAAATTAAAAAAGTAGAGTCAGGACAATCATCGGAAACAGTTTGGTATGAATTGTCTGTATATCAAAAAGTTTAAGGTACATTTTCGTAAATGATTTACCATTTATTTCCGGTCCAACCAATAGAATAGAAACTGGGGACTTATTATGAAAACTTTTCGCCATTGTCAGTGGAACAAATATGATAGTAGGTTATCATAATACACCCCCAAGAACATATCATAAAATTCTAAATTCAAAAACTGTTGAGAATAGCGGTGTTTTAAAAATAAATTAAAATCAGCCAAAAATAACACTTCGTTAGTTTCCTTGTGAAATTCATTTGTACAAAATATAGCATCACTAAGGAATGTCCACAAAATTGAGCAAACGCTACGAAAATCGGTTCTATAGAAACCCCTAAGCATACATATCTAATAAATATGATATTTTTAGATATGTCACGTAAGCTTAATGCATGTCGAATATTCTAACAAATGTTTTATTCAGATTCACATATATAGAACATAGAATTATCTTCACATAGAAAAAAAAATATTTTACTACGACTACATAAATAAATTAATAAAACATTCTTAGGTCTATGCCGCATACAAATCAGAATAATCATATTAAAAAAGTAGTTTTCAATACATAGACATTAGTATATAGGATAACATTTCATAATCGCTAATCGTACGAATAAAATCGATTACAATATTTATTTTCTATTAATTGAACATTCTACATTGACCGCTTACATATATTAGTATTAAAGCTCAGCTTGATTATATGTTGTAAATAGTAACAATAGGTGTGATACCTACTATACACTCGCTGAAGATTCGTTAAGCCAAGGACAGACATACCAGGTAACATGAATATATTGTTTTCATACTAACATTTACTCTATTTTCTCGACATATATTTTATAAAGAATTTCTGAAAACTCTTGGAATTCGTAAATAATTTTTATTTTGTATTTATAGGGTTTAATATGGTCTATGTAAAGAAGTTGTCCCGTTGTTGGTATATAGGTAGTTCCACGTCCGGAGAACGATCGTCCAAGTTGTCAGCGTGGCCATTTTGTGGTAGTTCTTCTAACGCTTTAACTGGTAATAAAATAATCTCATTAAAATACAGGAAGATTTTAATTTGATTTTTGTTAACTCAAGTCACCATTCACACATCAAAATGCAAAATAACGATGCAACTAATTATTATAATACAACTTTACTAAAAATAAATAAGTGAACTACTCACAACAAAATGCAAAAACGAAACCATGCCGCAACACACTGGGTCTTCTAAGAACCGTCCGATTCAGCCAATTTACTTACAGTAGTACTTTTGGATTTGATAGTATTTTAATAGGAATGAACACAAATAGCACAAGATAGCAATCAAACATATTAATTGATGTAAAATTGTGCAATAAGTGCTCATTAGTAGGTTGTATGAGGGTAGATGTGATATGTGTGGGAGTTGTATGTAAGTGCATGGCTCTCAGTGGTTAGATGCGGACGGTCCTTGGTCTGTGTTGGTTCCTGCACAAATGGGACAAACAACATCAAGCAAACGGTTACAGGCGTGGACACACACGTGTTGGGTTAGTCACAACAATCTCAAGAACACTTTAGTTATAAAAATATCACGAACAGCAAAATAGCAACTCTGTGAGAACATTAATGAAAAAATTCAAGTAAAGTTTCAGAAATATTAAATTGAAAAAGTGATATTAAATTTTAATTAAGACACAAAATTACAGTACATTAACCTGTCGTATCGAGAGCTTTAAACTTATAAACAAATCAAGAGGGTCTAAATGCCAATTCCACAAAATCCTCTAATTGGTTTCAAACGACAAAAGTTCAAGCAACAACAAAAAATTAATGTACCGATAACCTGTTTCGTAATCAGGAAAATCTTTATTTAACAATAACAGTACGAAATCGACTAAAACGCAATGACGGAAAGAATTTAATCATGCTAAAAATTTAAATATGAAATAGGATATACTCGTAAATGGAGAAAAGAACAAGACTACTGTATCGAAGATAACTGTGGAAGGCAAAAACTAAAGCGAGATCCTTACCGGCGATAATTTTGCTCATCTCAGTGACCTGCTTGGCGAGTATCTGGTTCATTTGGAGCAAGTGCTGGCGTTGGCGCTTCTCGTCCGCGTCCGGGCTCTAACGGTCATCACACAAGCATACACATGTAGGTGTGCCGATATACATATTTACAGCCAACATTCGAAGCGGCTATACATTGTACAAGCACTAAGGTGTTTGCAGACACATCACCAAAAAAAATAAATATTTTTTTTTGTTTTTGAAGTCAGAATTTCTAACCAGTCCAAAAGTAAAAAAGTAAATGCAAGTCTTTGCCTTGCAATAGGGCTCTAAATAATATGAATGGATGGCAATTTCTTAATATTAAAACTGGTTTCTTTATATCACAGCAAATTGATAATCTGATTGCAAACACCCAACTATTATATAGACATTATATATCATATCGTAAATGATTAAAGAATAGAATGAACATGCAAAATGTAAAAAAGGTTCATTCCGAACAACAATGAAAGCGGCGCGAGCGACTTCAATAGTGCATTGTTTTTATAGTGAAAGTAAATGACGTATACTAAATGACATCAATACTGTAGATGATGAACTATTTCCAATTGTAATGTATGAAAGTACTATGGAAAAGCAATGCGCCAATTTGTACTTAGAACAAAATTTTCATGATACTTCAATGGTCAGTACTAGAGGTTGGACACAATTGAATACGGTAAAATGTAATATCGAATAGACATCGGAAATAGTGATAATTTATACAAACATTCATACACAGTATTCGTCGGTATTCACAAATTGTCGGAAGTAACGCATCGTAAATCTACTTCGGAAGTGAATGATGATTAGGTAACAGATGAGTGCGTACCTTGCTGGGGTCAGCCGATGTTCCAGTCAACATTTTCTTGATTGATTCCACTTTTTCTTGCCTTTTTTGTTGTTCCTCTGGCGAAAGTTCTGGGGGCTGATTCAACAAATACAATAAATTTCCAACGTAATATTTCCTCGTATGTAATTAAGTATTCTGTATACTATAAATCTTATTATATCATACAAATTGTTATACAATGTTATTCTCTAATTCCAGTAACTTATTGAATTCCGGAAAAAGAATGTTAATAAAAAGTGCATGCAAACGTATGTTCACGAATCACGGTTGAATGGGTCTATTAATGTTGGACAGTAAATTATAAAATGCAATCAATTAGACGAGTAAATAAAAACAATAGAAGTCATGTATTCAAATCAGTTGGTTCCTGTGTTTAATTAATGAGGCATGAAATACGTTTTGACGTAGAAGTGTTCTTGTTTATTTTGCGATTTATCGTAGGTCAAAAAATTAGAAAATTATAAGAGTGTCACATAAGTAATTTGTCATCGTTATCGTTGTCAGGAACTATTCTTAATGAGTACTACCTAAACAGAATGAGACCATAAGAGTTTTTTTTGCATATAGGATAAATTTTATCACTTTTACATGTCATTTTCTTAAATATAAGCTAGCTGGAATCGACATTTCCTAACTGGCTACCCTGAGAAGAAACGTCGAAACAAACTCAGGGGTCATCGCCTCTTTTAAAGTCCAGACAATAATGTTAATTATATAGACAACTAGCTTTTGCCCGCGGCTTCGCACGCGTTAAGAAGTATTATTGTTTAGCAAGTTAGTGTAAAAATTAGGGCCTACAAAACTTCCTTGTACACAATATTCTTAACTAATTTATCATTTTTCAAATTTCATCCCCTATTTTATCCCCTTGGGGGTAGAATTTATCAAAATCCTTTCTTAGCGGATACCTACGTCATAACATCTACCTGCATGCCAAATTTCAGCCCGATCCGTCCAGTAGTTTGGGCTGTGCGTTGATGCATTAATTTCGATCGAATTTGATTACCATAAAAACGGTTCTAGTGAGTTAATCTTAAAAGATAGACATATACTGTCGCGGACATTTTTTTAGATCATTTCAATATGAATAATTCTTACATACATATATTGTGTGTATCTTGAACCGTTTTCGCAGCGCACGCAACAGAAGCCCTCAAGGATGAAAAATTTTCCCCGTTTTTTTACACATTTACCATTATTTCTTCGCTCCTAATAGTTGCAACGTGATATTATATAGCCTAAAGCCTTCCTCGATAAATGGTTTATTCAACACAAAAAGAATTTTTCGATTCGAACCAGTAGTTCCTGAGATTAGCGCGTTCAAACAAACAAACAAACAAACTCTTCAGCTTTATAATATTAGTATAGATAAGTAAACAAAGTAAAGTACTATTGAAGTTGTGGGAACGTTGATGCTTGATGAATGCAATTCGCTCTACTCCTCCTACACTGATTAATATCACAGGGCAGCTATCAGACCCCGCATCAGCAAGCAAAATTTCATACCACCACGGTTTTAATCGAACCACAAAGCACCTTTGAAAGCAGGACTCTTCAAAGATTCTTACGGTCTTGCGATGGTTCAATGGTCGCACCCCAGAAAACGTGAGTCATCGACGTTCAGTCCTGGCCCACGATTGAACCACGAGCAATGATGACTTTAGTGTTTAATGTTAAGGGGCTACGAGATATTTGTAAAGTTACCGCGACCCTGACACTCAAAGAGCTCCAGGAGGAACATAGTATGTTCTTCGCGAGTCATATTCGAGCATATGATCGGAACCAAGCTGCCAGTATATACCAGGGTGTCGCATTCCACGGAAACGTCTAGGAGGACATCATCATCAACACAATCTTTTTTTTTTATTATAGCTTTCGTGAAGATGATTCATACTTAAAAGGTATAACGGTTAACTTACGCGTATTTATCGGAATAGTCCGACTAGTTTCGGATCCAACCGGAGTCTTTTATCATGAGCTGTCGCGGAGGCGGGGCCGCGAGTCGAGCTGAACTCATCATCATTAGGAATATAGGAACATCTTACCTTCTCAGGAATATATCTCTCCGGAATAAGGATCTTCTGCGGCGCGGCCAGTAGCTGGTCTATAGTATTATCCGCGAGCCGCAGCGCTTGCGGCGGCAGCGCCGAGCGCACGACGTCGGGCGCCGCGCCGCGGAGAGCGCGCTCCATGTCCGCGTCGTCCACTGAACGACCCATCTTCTGTGGACGTGGGGTATGATCAATGATATTATAGTTTAAATGGTCTGTAGGTAAGAATATAGCAAAAAAATTGGGATTCTGGTCTGGACATTAGCAAAAAATATTGGTCCTCCGGTAAAAATAATCATCATCTGATGAAATTTGTCTTTGGTAAACTTAAATGTTGTACTTTACTATTAGAATCAAAACTTGTATAGTCAAAAGACACTTATGTCAATTTATGTATTACCAGTCTACTGTTTTCTAGTGATAGAAGACAGTAGACTGGAGCACTGGATAGATAACATTAACTGGCATCGGAGACGACAACGATTGTTTTATCTGTTTGTGATTTTCGGAAATCAGGACAAAATGATTTATCGTACAAAGATATGTATACGATTAGAAAATATAAGAGAGGATTATAATGCAGGAGTCTTTTAAAAGTGTCTTAGTTAAGAAACTCTATTTGTAAGTATACTCACATCCTGATTGTACGTTTCCTTTGGCATCTCATTCAGGGTCTTAGCACTGAGATGGTGAGGTGCTGTGTAATGCCTCCTCTTCTCTTTCGGCACTTGCCGCCTGTGTAACGACCCGTTCTTTGGCGCATCGCCCGACATCTCCGTTATAATCTGCTTAGCAGCCTCACTTTTAAAGATTGGAGACAGTTCCATATGAGACCTTGTCAAACTTACCACGCTACTAGTCTTTGAAAGCGGATCGTTAGTCAAAGTCCTAGAACTATCAGTAGGACTGTTCAAGTACTGCGTAGACAAAGACATGGTACGATCGTAGCCGGATCTGTCGTAGCTCTTATCGTAACTCTTGTTGTAGCTGCTGCTTAAGGAAGACATGTTCTGAGAGTAGTCGTAGTTTGAGAGTGACGGGCTTGAGATGTACTTTGGACTGAGATCCATGTTTGGGTGGAGATAGTTCATATCCTGTTTGGTTCCATACACTTGTTCGTACTGGTCGGTTCGTGGTACTGATGCAGACCGCGTGTAGTTCAGAGATTGTACGAGTTCTTCTTCCAGGAACTGGTCTAAGTTTGCCGTGATGTTGTTGGACGGCCAGTCTGACATCGGCTGCAGAGAACGTTCCCTATCCCGTTGACGACGTTCGCTCTCTCGTTTGACTATGCGTACTGTTTTTATTTCTTGCTTTTCAACGTTTGTGAGGTTACCTGCACAAAAAATATATAGCATACAATATTAAATGACTGCCAGATGAAATTTCACGCAAATGAAAATATAGTGCAGAGGATGAGTACAAAATGGAACCAAAGTTTTAATTTTTTGTTATTGTGCTTTAAGATGTAAAGCCAGATCATTGTAAATAAGCCTTTTTTTAACCAAAGAGATATCTTACTGAATCCAGCATGCTGCAAGTCCTCGCTATTAAGCGGAGAAGTGACGTCAGCGCCCGGACCCCGCGTGTCCACATACAGTGGCGTGTCAACATTAGAAGGCTCGTAATGCCCGGGAGGCATTAACGGGCCCACGTCGTAGTCATAGTCGGAGTGACCGTGGTCGATAGTGTGGCCGGTGTCTAGGTTGGTTTCTTGCCAGGAAGACATGGGGCGGCGTTTGCCTAAAACAATACAATTAGGTATTAGAATTAGAAAATCTACACAAAACGAAATTTTATTTTATTGTCAAATTAAAACTTTCACAATCAATCTTACGTAAAGGCCTTTTTTAAGTATATGCAATACCTGTGCTAGGAGACCCAAATCTTTGTCAAACTAAATGACCAAACGATCGTCTTTTTATAAAAAAAATAACAGATTATATCTAATTACTATAATTATTCTGACCACTGTTGTCAGAGCAGTGTCTTACCAGGCATAGAGTCGTGTGTATTCTGAAGCGCGTGCGACTGTTGCGTCAGATGCCTCACAGCGCGACTCAACTCCTGGCGCTGACGCTGTAACGCCGTCACAAGTTGCTGGACCCGCGATACCTCTGCAAAAGGAATTTATTCTGCATCATTAAGGAAAAATATTAGTAATTCGACTACGTGATTTACTTTCAGAGCCCATAGAAAGCAATTCATTTAGGAATCACAATTTTAAATCATTTAATAGCACACAATTTTAAAATGGTTTTACAAATTTCCTAGATCACAAAAACATTTTTTTTTTTCCTAGCCTATAGTCTCCCACAGCTGGGCAAAGTCCTTCCACGATTCTCTATCTCGCACCGCTTCGAACCAGTCCTCAGATAGAGGAACAAATATACATAGTAGGAATAATATCTTACCATCTTCCAGCATAGCGGTGGGATTAGTAGCATGGTGTTGATGCCCCGCAGCTCGCCTGGCTTGCAGCGCGCGCCGCAACTGTTGCAGCTCACGCTCTAAACGTGCGTTATCCGCTACCGTCTGCTCCAGTTTCTGTACAAACGTTATATCATCAGTAAAGGTATTTCCTTTAATTTCTTCTCACATGCAATAACACGAACTTGTTAAAACATCCAAAAGTATTATTGAATCATTAATAATTATTTTATTATTCACACACAAAATCCCAAATTCCGTTACAAACCCCAATTCTACTATACTGTGCTATTAAAAATAATTTTAAACAGATACTACGACATATGCTAGCTAGATAAATAAATAAAATAAAAAATAAAGTGCATGGTATAGACGAAAACCTTATAAACCTTAGAATTGTGCGCCAACATCTCCTGGACGCGCGCGAGCTCTGCCTCCAGCCCGCCTCCACCATTGTTGGGAGCTGGCCTTCGGTTAGTATGAGCGTTCATATCAACTAGTACTTCCCCTTTATGTACGCTGTCTAGTTTTCCGCGGACTCCTGTAAGCATGTATTAATTTAAATTAATTTCTTAGTTCATTTTAAATCTTCTAATATTTTGTTGAACACAAAACATGTACTTTCTTTTTTGAATATACAATTTCTTAAAAAATTTCAACCCTAAGCTATACTTTTATTTAAGCGTTATTTTAAATCTGGTCTGAATTTATGATTTAATGCTTTAAAAAATAGTTACATACCGGAAAGTAAATTTTCAATAGCATCTTTATCAGTTTTCAGCCCCTGCAATATGGCGGCCTCGTCAGAGAGTTCTTGTTCCAGTGCCCACAGTTCAGCGACCCTGGCTCTAGCTGCTTCGGTCTCCAAAGATTTACCAGCGGCAACACTTTCAAGCCATCTGAAAACACATTTCAGTATTAAAGGTTTAAAATACTATACTCATCAATTCATAAAGATAATATTAAACAAAACAGTTGGCGACTATGGTTTAAATATTAGATCAGAGACAGTCTTGAAATAGGAATGCAAACACAACAGCAAAAAATTAATTATAAAGCATATAAAATAAGTATTTGTTTACCTTTGCTGTTCCAGTGCATGTTCAGCCAGAACTTTCTGTCGTAACCTCTGATTTCTCTCCAGCCGTTCGATAGTAGATCCAGGTCTATTATACAATGAACCCAGTTTGACCATGTTATCTACTAACTGAACAAGAGGTTTGCTTTTCTCGTATTGATGTTCTAATTCCATTAACTGGTTTTTAAGGAATTCTAGTCGTTGAAGACTCTCTTCACGCTCCATTGCCTTTAGAGAACTGAGGCAGTCCTGAAAATCGATTGTTGCAAAGTGGTAAAATACTCTCATCTAGATTCGAGTATATTTCAAGTAATTTTTACTGAGATGAACAACTTTACAACGAAAAATGTGACAAACAATGATAAAACATAAAATTTTGCTTCTACGTAAAAATAAAATAAAAGCATAAACAAACACCTCAATACTACTGATTTGAGCGCAGCACTGCTCGATGGCGCGGTGTGTTGCCGCGTGACGTCTCCGTAATTGAATCAAGAGCAACACCAGTTCCTCGTGAGTTCGACCCAGTAGCTCTCCGGCAGTAGGAATCTCACCTAACTGCTCGTTTTGATTCTGTCGATGAACCCCTCTTTGCTAATATGGCAACAAAACGCATCACAAATGATAAAGCGATAACACACAAATAACAAAAAAAAATATGCAAGCTACGAGTAATAAATGAATTCTAATGTAGCGATAATATGACGACAAAATATTTTACCATATCATCAGGTTCAGTGTTCCTTCGTACTCTTGGGCTGACTGCTCTAATTGGTTGCTGGGAAGCTCTAGACGGTGATCTAGCTGAAGCCCAAGAGTCCTCCGTTGAGGCCATTGCATGCAACTACGAAATACAGTGAGGCAAATTAGACACACGCAACTACTTTTTAACTAGCAATAACATCGTTGATATACTTACATTTTGCTGCGATGTTGACATCTGTTTGTCTTCCACCCATCTAACCCTTGGGCTTACAGCTCGTACCGGTATATTAGCATCTCGACTGTTTCTACCAATAGACGTATTACTCCCAAGGAAAGCCTTCTTTGACAATGCTTGTTGATTTGCTGAGTTATTATTTGTACCAGATTCCGTATGCGCGCCTGACATTGAAATAGAAGCTGGAAGCAAGATTAACGAAGGAATGAAAATAAAATATCTTTGAAATTATTTTGATATCCTTACCCAAGATGTGGATAATATCAACTCATTATAGCGTTTACAAATTAAATATCTTCGTAATAAACATGATAAAGTGTGTATGTGCTACTTATATTAGTGAAACGTTGATAACTATTTACAAAGTAAAAATACAATCCATGTTAAATTTGCATGCCGACTTTGCTTTACACCTTATCGTGTTTAAACCCTACCAATAAGCCAAAACAGATTTTTATTAAGATGATATCAAAACATAAAAATGCCAAATTATTTACAATTATTATTTATAGTTCCTAAACAGTTATTTATATGAACAATGACTTTGCTTTGCTTTAATATTGTAACAGAAATATAACTTACATAGTGTACCTTACAGGACCATAGAATGTTAGAGGATACCTTCATTGCTTGCACTGTCAGTTCCAGTGTCCGTACTACATGCAGCGTCCCTCCCGCCCGCATTAGCGCCTGCACCCCGCACGTGTCCTACTCTGCCTTTCATTAGACCACTTGACATTAAGTCCCATTGTCTCAACTTTTCTCTATCAATTTCGAACTTTCTCTTATTTCTTTCTTCCGCAGAAGAAACGGTATTTGTAGAAATTAATGAATTATTTGCATCGACCGCTAACTGTTCATAAACACCCTCATCCGATTGTTCCATTTCCGCATTTTCAGCCAAGCTTACATAAACATCATTCTCATCTAATTTCTGTTCCTCTTCTAAACAGTTGTAAAGAAACGCAGATTTGCTTTCTCTGTTTCTTAGAACTCTGTTCTGTATATCACAATTTACATACGTTACATTTCTACTTATTTTATGCAGTCCATCTTTCTTTATTCTTTTAATACTGTTCATACCACAAACTTCATTAATTTTAGTAGATAACGATGTTCCCGCTGGCATCGAATCTAAATCATCCATGGATCGAGCGTGCCTGTGAGAAACTCGCCTTAAATTATCCCTCCATAACGAATCCTCATCCCAATGTCTATCTCCTTGGCAAATTACGTTTTCATATGCGCCTGTATCTGCTTCGGCGTCATAATAAACGGTATTTGATGAGTTTCCACTGCAATGTGATGACATACTAGCACTCGAAAGTTTAATTAAAGAACTTGCGTTTATGTTATTCGAGTCCGGTGATCGTTCTTGAGAACTATTGTTATTAGAGTTCCTCTTGCACCCAAGACCTGACAAATTCATCGATTCCGGAATTTTCGAATTTCTGCCACCTGTTGATTCATATATATTTTTCATATCAATCTCTGGATCTTTATCAGCCGCGCTTAAAAATTCAACAGAAACGCTTCTAGCTGATGCTGCCAAATCAAAAGACGGTTCCGAATTTATAAGTTGATTATTTCGAATAGGATTATGAATGTGTGAGATATCATTTTTCTTGTGTAATGGACCTCTGCGTCTCTGGTTATTTAGCTTGCGATGAAGGTTAGTATTTTTTAAATAATGAGAAGTTAGCAATACATTAATATGTTCCTGTGAAGATAGATCTGAGTAATAGTAAGGGGCACTGTGTTCTGTAGAGCTTTCCCTGCTATGAAAGCCTGTAGACGTCGAAGAGGCGTTGGTTTCAATCCCTGTTCGAAGTGGTATTTTTTCGTTTTCAAATTCCTTTACTTTGTCAGAGAAAGCATCATTATTTAAATTCTTACTTAAAAGTTTTTCTTCATCATAATTCTTACAATAATACGACATCGGAGACTTGGGTATTCCAGAGGAACTACAAGAACTCTGCGAACCGGTGTAACTTGACGTTTGCTCACTTATATGGCGAAATTGAGGTCCGACAGAGTTTCTGCTTCCGAAACTATTCAGCCTGCTGTTATGATTAACAGGAGTACTCGAACATCGGGTGTGTGCCGTTGTTTGAAGAGCAGCCTGGATAACATTGTCTTTGTAGCTAGATGTTTCTGGCGCTGAGCTATTCAATTGACAAATACCTGTACTACTAGTAGCGTGTGCTTCGCTAGTACTCGGTTGTAAATTGTCTAAATATCTATCCAAATCTACAAAGGTGGGAACGTCATTCTGAGAAGGCAAATCAGCTTTTACTAATTCAAAAAGCGAATCATCTGAGAGTGGCCTTCTTTTTATCATAGATTCTAGATCTCGATACCCAATAGGATGTCTAAAATCAATTGCTAATTCACTTTCATTTAGACTAGTGACTTCAGATGATATATTTGAAGGTGCTATATCAAATTTACTGCTAACATCAGATTCTAACGATAATCGAGAAGAACCTCGTTCAGCACTATAACTTCTCAAAGAATCTGTTTCAATGCTACTAGAAAGATTATAATGATCAAGTAAACTACTGCTTAGTAAATTAGAGGAACTTTCACTCATTTTATTTCGATCAATGTTAAGACTAGCTCTACTATTGCGAATTTTCTCTCCTCTAGAAAGAGTATCATGAATAGAAGTTCGACTGCCATATATCATTAACGATGTAGTTTTCCTTTTAACTGTATTCATTTTCTGATTTTCACATGTTAACATTTTTAATATGGAATTATCATATGACATGTTTGATTTGTCCAGTTTTTCTAGAATATATTTTGAAAGGGCTTCATCAGATAATTCATCACACGGGGGCGATGAACTTGGTACTGGTGGAGGGGCAGCTGATTCACTATCTGAACTATCCTGCATATCTAAAGTACTTTTGCTGCTGCTTAGGTAATATGAAGCTGGCCTAAACGTGTCAGATATACTAAATCTACTAAAAGGCCCTGCCAAGGAAATATTTGCTTCATCATCGAGATCGGAGCTTTCAGATTTGTCTTTGGTGTTCTTTTCAGTTTTAGAAACCCTTTTCAATGTCTGGTTGTTTGAATCGGCAAAATTAGATGCAGTGTCGAGTAACTTCGTATTAGCACTTCCATCTTGCGATTTACTTTCACTCGACGACAAATTATTTAGTTCCATGTACACAGGTTCCACTTTACCATTGTTAACGCAAACAACTTCATACGTTTGTGTATCTTCCTCTTCGTTCCCTAAATTCATTTCTACATAAGGATTATCTTCATAACCCTGTGGCATTGACTGGTCAAATACGCTAAAGCTTTCAAATATTGCCTTGTGAGGTGGTTCAACCGTGGAAATTTTTCGAGGGCTCATTGGTAGGTAATGGTTTTCCCCTAAAGAATTAGCAGGTGGTGTTTCTGGTGGAATTTTATTATCTTCTATTTGTGTATCAGCAGTATTATTCTCATTACTTACTTCATTAACTTCACAATTCTGGGAATTACTAGGATTTTCTTCTTCTGACTCAAGTAATACTTCATCTAAATCATTATCAGTATATTCAATTTGTGTTTCCGAGTCTGCTTCACTATCTTGTGTTTCATATCCATCTTCGGAAACAGTCGAAGGAATATGTTCTTCTTGTTTTGGTTCAAATGATGTATCGCCGAGTTCATTAATACATTCTTCTATGTTTACCTTAGGAATTGATATTGTACAGAGAATATTTTGATAAGCGTTTTCAACATTTTCGGTATTTGTATTGTCTTCGTTACTGAAAGTTTCTTCCTGATCAATTTGAGCATTAGAGGGCGCGTGCGGGGTTATAGGTCGCATAATGATAGGACTTGTTAGGTTCACTGTATGAGACCTTCCTGCCTGCATATCTCTGGGTTTTTGCAGATCAGTGCCCGATGTTTCCTCTGAGGTGCAAAAGTGAAACCGATAATTACTATATCAATAGTAATTATTTATACAAAATAATGATTCATAGTTATGGTCACCACAATGTTAGTATATTTGGCTTCGGTTTGTTAGAGTGATGCAAACTACTCAAATAAAACCATCAAGAACTAATATTTGTAACCCACCACCAAATAATAGACCAGTAAAATGATGTTAGTGGCACAAAGTCCCCGCAGGCAGGAAGGTACCTCTCCGCAAAGCGAAGTCATCATATTGCTACTGCAGGTGTCAATGTATAATTATGATATAAGAATACACATAAAATAAATTTTCCTCAGATTAATGGCATTTTCATTATTTTTTAATAATAGGATGTAGAGGTGAAAGTAGTTTTGAACACGGCAAAATTATAATATATGGAGAGATGATTTAAAATGTATGAACTTCGGATTATAAACATAAAATAATATCTTTTAACATGATAATAATATTATTGAGCAAAATATGTTTTATTAGAATGTTAATGCAAAATGTACTCGTCTGACAACTAATATCAAATTCCAATCTGTATACATAAAATCGACTTCTTTATATCGATGACAACTTTGTTCATGCATAACAACAAAAAAAAACAAAATATTCATGCTTAATTTAAAATAACTGAAAATAATATCAAATTCTATTTTTAACAATTTGTAAACCATGCTATGAAATAATAGCTACCTACAAACACTTCAAATAAAGGTAAAACTCATTGCCAGTAACATACCTTCATCGTCGGAAGAGTAGCTGTTGTATGACGCATTAGTATACGTCTTGGGCTTATTGTACTGGTCTGATCTGAGCGACTGACGACTATGGTTCAGGGACCTTGCAAGCGATATCGTTGCAGGAGTACTCTTCCTTGTTAAAGGTGATTGCAGCATCCTTTGCTTCCATTCCAATAACCGTTTCATGGATTCTTCACGCTGAAAACATTTACAATAAGCACGGTGTTAGATGAATAATGAACCTATCAGTCGTTTCTTCTACAGATCCTATCCGTATAGTATAACATTAAATTTTCGAATTATTAGCAAAATATATTTACCTGTTGTACTTTCTTTTCGCCCTCTTTTTCCGTCCCTGTAGATGGCAATCTTGCACTTGCAGATCTCATAAAACCATCAGGGTTAGCGTCATACCTGGATGCGTCCTTAACATACCCACTGACATTGGAACCGTCACTCATTACGCTACCACTTCTGTTCAAGTAATCTTTCTGATTCTCTTTCTCTTTCAATGTCCAGTTAGAATTCAGAGCCTCCAAATCTCCATACTTAGAACTATAACTAACATTGTCCCGATTTGAACTAAATTCGGAATCGTAATTATTATTTGTCATCTGTGAATATGCTGTACTTAGTTGTTTCTTAGCTAAGCCACTAGCATATTTTGCTAAAGGAATCTCCATATTCTTAGGAGCTACAATTGGACCTGCCACTTGTTGCAAATATTGAGCAGATTGCCGCATTTTCTCTGCATAACTTTCCTCGGAATAATATCTATCAGAACTAGGATCGTAATAAGAATTGATGTCCAGACTAGATTTAGGTCGTTGTGGTTCTTTGTAAGTGTCGTAAGCAGACCGAGCTGGGACTGTTTTATTCAACAGTTCTGATTTTGATTCGTATTCAAGGAAATCGGCGCTATGAGGTCTAGGCATTGGCGGTTGAATTCCACTCGACTGCATCTTTTTCCTTCGTAGCACAGACGGCCCAGTAAAAGTTTTCTCTTGAGCCTGAAATCGTAAAAAAACATTAATTAGTAGAGCGTTAATACAAACCTTTTTAATAAAGTTTATAATCATTTGACTTACATAACTCCCAGTGTATTTCTGCTGTTGCTGTTGTTGTTGCTGATGACTAGAAACGCTAACAGCATCACGGTCTTGAGATGTGTTTGGCGACTTTGCATATGTTTTGCCGTATTCGTTTTCATCTGCGTATTGTGCATACACATCCTCATAATCTCCAATCTTTCCCTTATTATAAGCAGCCATAGTTTGAGATCTGCCGTAGGCATCAGGTGTTCGTCTTTCTGCTAGCAATCGTTCATTGAGCGCACTATTTGCTCTACCAGGCCTTGAACTTAATTCCCCATAAACATCTCTGTTGTATATGTTCATATCAAGATTTGATTTTGAATTATTTCGGCTCTCGGCAACACTTTCGTTATGAACAGACTGAGCTCTTTCTTCTTTCATAGATCGAATATTCTTCGCTTGACTTTCGTTTTCCTTATATGGTATTTCATTTTGTGGAGATATATCTTGTAGAAATGGATTACGTTGAGGTTGCCTTTCATATATTTGCTCTTGCTTACTCTCTTGTGCCACTTGTTGACTTCGGCTCCTATCGAGATAAGGTGACTGAGCATTAGATTTGTACATGTTTGATGTACTGGGTTGGTTGTTTTCAAGTCTGTCGGTAACTGTGTTTGTTAATGGCAGAGAGAGATGTTGCGTATCGTAAGTTGGTCGTTTAGTTTGATACTGTGTTTGCTGTTGTTGTACTGGCGGTGATTGCGGACTGCGAGTGTATGTGGGCTCTTGAGTTGGACTGGCCGGGTAGTTTGCGTGGTCCTGATACCGTGCGTGACTAGTGCCTTGGTTGTAGTGTGATGCTGGCTTTTTGAGTAAGTCATAGTTTGGATCGTACCTGTAATGCATGAAAATTGAATAGTACAAGTTTGTTATACTGTATTTTCGTGGCATCATATTGAATCCGCTAAAACACATATAATTTAGCTTTATTGAGAGATGCTTACATATCCGGACTCGGTGAGTTGTATCCTTCGTTAGACCGTCGCGGTTTAGGTGGAGCGTTTGCGTAGGTTGGTATTTCATCGCCATCCTGTAGAAAATCAAGTTCTTATGTTAATAAACATTTAAGTTGCATGTGTTGAAACTAAACCAGTAATTATAGTGCATATTCATTGAATGCATTGAGAGCAGGTTGTTGATGTTACTATCAATTCATAGCGACATCCACACTATTATCTGCAGTTATAACGACGATGTAATGGCTGTCCTTGGTTCCGCTCTAGCAAACTAATTGCCGATCACCTGCACCGGTAAATTATACGTGCTTACTATAATACCCACCTCTGTTTTCGCAGCTGTCCGCTCGCTTTGTTTTTGTGGTTGATCACTGCAAATAAAATTGAATAGGTTTTAGATTTATTTGTTTTACAAAAAGACATAACATGTATTTTCAAAAATTTTAAGTAACAATAAAAAAGCAGTTCTTACTTAAAGCTTTGCATTAGTGCAGCCATGGTTAACGCCTTGACCCATTTCATCATAGCATCTTGATCGGGCGCTGCAAGGATGTAGGTCCTCATGTTTGCGTGCTCAAGTTTAAAGGCAAACTTTCGTAGTACTTTGTCTTCAGAAGTGCAACTAGACACTTTATAAGACGGTAAGAGTACCGATCCGAGCAATTTTTCCTCATCTTGACCTGAAACAATGCATATTATTTTGTTCATATAAAAATCAAATCAAATCAAATCATTTATTCGTTTGCGAACATGAAAGTCAGAGAAGAACAGAGAAGTTCTTACATATAAAGTAATTACATATAAAATAGTTCTTACATATAAAAAAAAAGTAATTACTTTGTAAAATACCAGTAATATTTTATACTAATGAAAGCACTTGCAAATTATTATTATTTGATAGCTCTTATTACATGCACTGTATAAATGTTAAAACCACTTACTCTTGTAGTAGAATAAGCAATACTCCGACAGAACGAACCATCGTTTTCGCCACACTTTCAGTCCGTCAGAACCTTGTTTGTACAGTATACCGGCCATAGTTACTGGAGCTGAAGGCATCCGTTGCGCTATTGGTGATCGTAGTGCTTGATTGCCTCCACTACTTCTCCTACTTTCGGAAGACGGAGATTTTACACTTGGAGAACTAGATTCACTTGACTTCATCGGTGATACAATACTGACGTTCTTTTGACTTTGGTTGTTATAATCAGAAGAGGGTGACTGAATGTTCCCTTTGTCAGCTTCCTGTTGCGATCTGTACTGTTCATGTTCTCGGTATTGGTCCTGCTCTCTGTATTTCGCTTGCTGATTTTGCCATTGAGCTTCCTGGTACTGTCGATTCTGCTTTTCATATTCTTTATACTCATTATTTTTAGCATAACTGTCGATGTCTTTTTGTATATCAGGACTGCTATACTCTTTAAAATCATTTTTACTACTGTAACGATCTAAGTCTCTGTAGGAACCATCAGAGTACAAACTGTTTTGCAAATTAGGTGGGGGCTGAACTCCATGGATCTGTTGAAGCAACAATTGTCTTTCGGCAAATTTCTGTTGCTGATGCATTTGTGCCTGATTTTGGTAATGCAGTTGTTGTTGGAGCTTTCTTTGCTGAAGTTCACTGTACTGCCTTCGTAGTAATTCAGTATTACTCTGTGGTCCTATTCTATTTGAATAAGGAAGATATGGCTTCGATCCATACTGATTCGGATTAACATTAGGCCTATACATAGGTTGATGATTTTGGTATATTTGGTTGGTATCTTTCGGTGGGTTGCGTTTCATATAATCTTGATACACTTCTGCGTTGTATCCCTTAGGCATATTATGAAGTAGTTCGTGATTAACATTAAGGTCTGTGTGTACTTCCGGCTTTTCGTGTCTCGGAGGTGACTGAGGATAATTATAATTGTCATTTGCCCCGTAATGCCTGATGTAATCAAGATTTTGTCCGGTGCCATATAAATCGTGACGGTTTTCTAGGAGCGGAGACCGTGCATTCATGTTCGAATGATACTGGCTTTGTAATAATTGGTGCATGACGCCATTTGGTTGAATTTGGCCAGTTTGTGAAGAACTGAGGTGGGATAGTTGTGGATGCTGTTGTGTATAGATCTGTTCAGGGTGCACATGATGTGCCATGAGATGTTGCTGGGTGAGGGGCTGCTGTGTTGCCGGCAAAGCTTTTTTATTATCCATTTGGTAATTGGTTTGTGCAGCAGGTGGATCAAGCCTGAAACAAAAAACAACATGTATGAAGTCATTTCTGTAGAGTAAAAGGGTTGTTCACCGTTGACACGTATGGCATAATAAAAATTCATATACAATGAGCTCGCGTGCTCGATAACACTTAAACCGAAACGATTCAATTTGAATCGCTTAATCGAAACGTTATCATAGTAAGTTTGATAACGTGCGATTGAAGAAGTATTGTATATGTAAAAAGAACGACATTGCGTACAATCACGTAACGCTTTGTAGGCGCCGCGCCGCCTGTGTCGACTGCCGACACAATAACTGCCAAGTATTCAGACAGCAATACCTTCATGGTGTATTTCTTTATACGTAGGAATTTTAATAGTTTAGTACGTGAAAATATTTTGTAATCACGAAGCATGTCACACTTGAAATTGTGAAATTATACAATCAGAAATAAGTACAAAAATATTGTACAATTCCGAAAGTAAAGAAACTTATTTAGCTACATGTACAAATATTTTAGTTATGGACTCAAACGATTATTACGTGATTGAACAAGTACCTATTGCAAAATAGATTTCCGATGCGTGTTACGGTGTTATAATGCAATTATTGGTATATGAGTAAAAAAAACTTTTTTTCATGGGAGTGTTAGCACGAAAATAATGCGATGTATTTTATCGTCACTTCCCACGCAAATGTTAGAATCGCTGAAAAACTCGCCTATGTGAATTTATCAACGTTCTATTTTCTTATGACAGCCAATAAACAACTTTTTACATAGAGTTCCAGTTTACTAGCAACATAGACTGGTTCTCATTAGGTACCAGTAACTTGATGTCTTGAGAAGGGACCTGTTCTACATATTAGGAAACCAATATGTTATCGGTCATCATACCATTCGTTATGTTACATAAATCAAGCTTATCGGAGATCTAAGATTTAATTTAGGTGTGGAAGTAGAGATTAGAACAGCTGTGAAAGCCTACATCATTTGCATAGTTAATGCAACATTCGACTCTGTTTAGTAAATTTATGTATCGTGTATGTATGATCACGGCTGATCACAACAAATGTTTATCGTGCGACCTAATGGTTACGATCTAGGCCACTAAGACTTCTTACTTTAGATATTCACCTTAATGTCCTCATCTAAACGAAAGTCAATAATGAGTAGATCCATCATTCAACTCGTTCAAGACTTCCGTCAGTAAGATATGTAAGAATAGCCAGTAGCGTCGCCTAATGACCGGAAGGTGCACAAACATCTAAGTCGCTGGCGTATTATTCTTCTGCATGTCTACGTCTACCACTTCCTCCGCGCGACGATAATGAGTCACGTCAATCGTTGGTCTCATCAACAGCATATTAAGTTAATGTAGTGATAATACGCACTTTCACAACGAATGGATTTAAACACTTAATCAATCTCTCTTTCGTGTTTCAACGTACGTACTTCATACACTCACATGTAACTGCTCCAAAAGTTTACTAATCCAGGGAATCGATATAACTAGAAATAAACATGGAGAGACAGTAATACCATTTTCCATTATGTATTAGATGTTACTAATAGTCGTTTGTATTCTGGAGTAGTGTTGAAAGCTCTTTGGAGTACTCCTAATTAGTTAGTGACTCAGAAGTGACGTGAGTAAACCAAGTGACTACCTACTGCGGCACGGATTTGCCAAACAAATGTATCGTGATAGTTATGAACCAGGATATTGTTTAGACTATGTCTTATTAGAGCTAAGTCTCTATTTTATAACATAGTGTAGAATTCTTCCGATGGAAATAAAACAATTTACTGAACCAAAGGCAGAAATCTCATGAGGTAACTTAGTACCTGATAATGTAAAATTAATTATTTCCTTTATGTGTGTGGGCGTAGTAAGTACGCATGCATATGATTAATGCCCTAAACTACACCCACGACATTGGAGAAAATACAGGACAGACGTAATTTCAAATGAACTAAATACCAAGTCTAGTCGAGACAAACATTAAAATGTTGGCAAATTATCAGAACCGACACTTAAAATAGCGCAGACGGTTTAAATCTGAATGTTAACTAATATGTCTGCCTAGATATTTGTCGTTTTGTAGGTGTTTATAACCGAAATGTACTTCGTGAGCTTTTGTGTTAACTGTAAGTCATAAATAGTGCAATGCCTAATATTGTTTGCGTTGCGGCGAAGAACGAGAGTTGGTCCAGTTGGCGGCGCGCCAACAATGCGGCGGGCCCCGTTTACACCTCGAGACGACGCGCGATTAATTCATCGTTCAATGTCAATCTTGCCTTAGACTGGCCTACTTTGACGATTACGATACTCTGGTTCAAAGATAGACAAAGAAGCTATTTTTGTACGTGATTGCACTAATCGGGACAAAGGAGATTTAAAAATAAATACTTATGTAATAGTGGGGTATTTTTGTCGCCCAGTCATATGTGTATACATATTGTCAATTAGGATTATGTTAGTTTAAGAAACTGCCAATAATTTTTACCATCTAAAAATTAACAATCACCTATGGCATATTACATCTGACATCAGGCTAGGCACCACCACGATAAAGTATAATAGAACACAGTTTTTCTGCAGGCCATCTACTTGTAAACAAACCAGACTCTTGAACAAGCCTGTCTATCAAAATCAGCCTGAGTACTTATTTCACCTGCCATCACATTTACAGCGTCAAGCCTCATCACTTGCTCTGAACAGACAGCTGACACTTCAGATTGACAGTCATTATTACAAAATACTGAATAATCAGTGTCTGACGCATTTGGTGTACCTACATCTCAACTTTTACACCAAGCTCAAATGACAAAGAACCTAACAACTGGCGCACTTCGCAACCAGTTGAGATGTGGATCAAATGCACCGAACCCAATAAAAGTCTTCTCTGTTTAAAATAAATTGTTATACAATAACGTAATAGTAACCTTAATTACCAAACCGGCCTACAAAAGATAAAACTCAGCAACAACGGGAGCGAAAATCCGCGAGTAATTACATAGTTATGAAATAATTAGTTAATTTCGCTTTCTCGTGTACGCCTCTTTTATTGTAACGCAATTATAATATGAGGAAATTGAATTTAATTGTCTTACAATTAAAATCTCAGAAAAAAAAATGAATGAAGTTAGTGTAATTAGCCAAAGTAAACATAAGTATAAGTACCTATCTAAGTTAAGATATCTACTGGCGACGGGTATGCATAGAAACGGCTCGTTACACTTCAAGTTTATTAGACGACCTATAGCAGTTCTCACGTAGCTGGTGATTGGATATTTAGCAGCGACGTGCTATTTGCTTTGTTTGATAGTTTGCCGCGTGCCTTATGCATATATACCGGAATCTACCTATATGAAAGCAAACATGTTGTATTGATAGACTAAGATATGATCTTGATATTAATTTGATAGATATATCCTTTCTAATCAAACCAATTTCCCCAAGTTTTTCGATATTATATATAGAATTCATGCCAAAGTAAATAACATCCAGTTTTACTAAACTCAAGCGTCAATTTATAAAGACATATATTAATAGCTACAAAATATCTAATTTTATTCCCATCGATGAAACAGTTACAGTTCCGGAACTTCCACAAACAACGCTTTCAACGAAAGTATCTCTAGCCCACACACGATGCCGTAAGACATATTAAATATTCTGAACACGATTTTCAAATACTTAACATACTCATTTGTTTATTTCTCTAACCGTCACTATTGCCATTTCCATTCACAACAGACAACAAATTGAAAGTTTAGAAATCTTCTGACTCACTGCTTTTCCAACTTTTGTCTTGTGAATCCGGATTTAAATCAAAAATGAACTATATTTCACCATTTAGACGTTTATGGAACCATGCACACTACATAAAGAAAACAGAACAGTAATATAAAACCTGTAACGACCTACTTTATTGCTAAATGCTAACAAATCAAATTCATTCCGTATCTAAAAGAGTATCGAATGACATCATAGGTGAAGCCATATTTATAAAGCAGTCGCCACGTAAGCTCTTACAAACGAAACGCCATATGCAGTCGTTACTGAAAGGAAATAATTAACAAGTCAATCATCAGCTTAGGCGGTTGAAGCAAATTGTATGGTATGCCCAACGTTCCAACTAGTTGGAAACTAGAACTCGGGGTAAAATTAACCGCATCCTGGAGACTTGCAAATTATGCGGAGTCGATATGCAATTACAATATCTGCTGGTTTCTGTAATACGCATTAATTGTGTTTGTTTTGTATACAATATGTTGTGGGTTCGACGAAAATTATTAATAAAATAGACCGGATATCGGATGCCAAGTAGAAATGTTTGTTAAATATGTGGCGTTCCTGAAATTGAGTTCGGTGTTTAAGTATGTTGAAGCCGTGTGCCGTTTAACAAATATTTTAATTGAGACCGGACGACTGAAAGAGCAAGATACAGGGTAGAATGGTATAAACAAAGGGCACAGTGAATTAGTTACTCAGAGCTGATGATGATTAGGTGTATCTATTATAATATCTGAATCATTAAATAGGTTACTTTTGATGGCTAGTATTTCTGATGAAACTCTAAATTCATTGACTGTAAGGTACTGGATCTTAATAAAACGAGCTGCAAGTTATTGCTTTTAGGCAGGTCAGGGCATATAAATTTAAACAATAAAACTTTAGTTCCTTGAGTTTTGTTTTCCGTTTGCATAGGGCACTGACCTAATATCATTGAAAAAGTCAGTCACCATATAAGATAAAAATTATCGTCTTTGTAATGTTGATACACTAAATAAAGCACTACCACGCAAAGCACTACCAATGAAATAGTTTTATTTTATTCATAAAATCAGGAAAGGGAAACAATTATTTTAGTTGCTAGTCATAAAATATATACAGCATGAAATCGATACCTCAGCATCCGATTGTAACCGATCTTGAGCGAGACTTGATACGTGTCTTATACATAGAAATAGATAGTATGCTCGATAAGCGTGAATTCAGATTATGTAACTGGAATAGACATATTTGTAAGCATTGACTATTTTTAATACTTCCGTATTACCATCTCATTCATGTGGATTTCAAAGAGTAATGCATTTACACTGTTCTTTCAATTGATTAAACATTCAAGAAGTGAAAATAAATTTGATAGATTTTATATTTTACACAACACGTAATTCTACATAATGCAGCTGGTTATTATTCATTCACAAATGGCAAGGTTTCATAGGTGCCGCCGCACTGTCTTAAGCCAGTAAACTAATAAAAGACTATGAATGGCTCGATACCATGAATAGACTATCTAAAACGAAAATAACGTCAACATAAAAAGATTAACAAGATAAGAATAGTAAGGGGAAGATCAAAGCTGTCACAAAGCGCCTGCGCATCCGTCACCAATTGACGAATGTTGAAAATTGCCTGGGATGTATCAGCAAATTTATATTGATATTTGAGTAAAATAAATCTAGCTATTATGCGCGGACAAGGACTGTCGCCGTATGGTTGTTAGTGGTGGGGTCAAACATTTGCCTACCAGTCTTTTCGTGGGGTTCTTGGTTACTCTTGTTTCAAATCAGGTTTTGGCCATGTGACACATAAAATGAGTTTAGCGTTTATTAGTATGGATTGAGGTACGATTCACCGCGGTGGAATGTGTCGGCAGTGCCGGGCCGGTCCCGCACCGCAAGCGCTCTGGTCCCGCGGCGTTCCCGCGCATTCTTGCCGCCGAGGTGAACAACCGGCGTGCACGTCGTCGTCCTTGGAGCCGCGTGCTCCTTTCTACACAGCCTCCGTCAACCCGTACTGAGGGTTGCCACATTTCCGTTAAAACTGGATGCTGGATGCTGTGGACTGTCCGGTTAGACTAACCATCAATTAGCTAATGTTATCGATTTTTTTGAAACAGGATTGGTACATCATCTGTCCAGTAACATAAATTATATATCCAACAATAAATCTTACTTTTTAAGTTTTGCATACACTTTGCAATCATAAGGAAAACTCCTAAAAATGCGCCATGTAAAATTCTATGAGATGAAGAAAGTTGTCTTCGATTTAACTTGACAACCCTAGGCAGCCTCTGGACCCAAAGTGGTTAGATAATTCACATGTCGGTGGTAAACTGTAACCTGAGTACCGTGACTATGGACGAGTACTTGCGTGTACTACGACCGCACGCGAGAGATTCTCACAGCTCGAAACACTATCGAATGAACGTCTCATAAGCGGAAAATTAACACCGTACCATTCATGCTCAAGTGCTACATGTAAATATAATCTACATATCGGTTTAGATTGTATTCCCGGCATTGAAAATGACACTAAACTATAAAATTATTTAAATGTTTTACTCTAAAACTATTTTACCTATTGAAACGAGAAATTTAACGGATTTACAACAATTATAATTTTATGCTAATAGTCACGGCACACTGACAACTTTCTACTAAGAATCTAGACGCCTCTGATAAAGTTTGTCATTCTTTGAATATTATCAAGTTAAGACTCATCGCGAAACCTGTGCTATTCGCGATATTTCAAGCAAATGGTCGCATTTCGCAAATTCTTTTGCATAAACTGGAAATTTAATGATCCTATAAATTCGAGTGACTTTAAAATACTAGAAGTATAAAACAGCTACATCAGCTTATGTTACAACTATTTAAGGAAAGTTGGAGCTCACCCGCCCTGCAACACGTCGAGTTAGCGTGACATGTATCGTTTGAGAACGTCACTCAAGTTTCATTGGGCGGCTCGCTGCTTTGTGGTACCTAATTGATGACTCCGAAATTCGCAAAACAAACATTGTTTCAGAGTAGTTAAACAGTGTAGCGACCAGCAGACCATGAAAACATTGACAAAGAGGGTTCCTACAATAAGTTGTGTTTTTGTTGTGACGACGATTGTTAAGTCCACCCGTCGCTGGCCGCCACGAGCCGCGCCGTGTAGAGTTACCGCGTTACACGTCGGAACTTTCAAACAAAAAAGCGATGTCTCGCCCGAGTTCAGTAAACCAAAAACAATGGGACAAACCAGATATTAACGGTATTCATTTGTTTGATGGAAAACCAAACAAAGCAAACATAAACCTCCTTTATCAAAGAATATTTAGGTACTTTCTTTCCAATCACTGTTTACCCAATTTGGCATTGTAACTACATAGAAGTGTTAATGAGGTTACCGGTACTACGAGAATTGTAATTCAAAACCCATTCGTATCGGGGGAAACTTAATGATTGCTTTTCAATATCTTACGACTGGCGTTGTTAAATTACATGTTACATAACACTATATACTCAGAAGTAATAGTAAGCATATTTTTAGTTAAGTAGCAAACGTAATACAAAAATACGCCTAGCGGAAATGAATAATTTGACTTCTCCGATTGTTACAAGGTGACAAATAGAATATATCAAGATAATGGACACATATTTCACAGCGCAGTGAAAACGACGATTGCGAAACAAGGTAATTACATCATTATACTCAACGACGTCTGACGACTTGTTGTTTTTGTTTTACAAAGTATTCAGTAATAGAGAATTCTCACTAGAAGATGTGCTTAGTCGCGACAAAAGCCTGTAAGATTGTAATCATCGTAAAAGATTGGCGCCGGTAGGAAATCACGCATGCGCGTCATAAATATGGATGTTAAGTCATTTTGTGTGAGCTGAGAGAATGTCTGATGCATAAAGGCGATGCAAATCTGCGTCTGGCCGTCTAAAACGGAATGGGGACCAAGTGAGTCATCTGCACTACAGAAATTGTAATAATCCATTAGGGATTTTAAATTAACGGCAATAAATGATTACCTAACGAGCGTAAATCGTTTCATTTCGTCTTGTTCCGTGCTACTAATCAATACATTGAAGCATTAAATTAATAATTAGGTGCTGGTCTACCTTGAGTCTGTCTTTGATCTAGTTGCAACACTTTGATAGATATTGCTGACCTTATCACATCCCTATCACTAAGCAATCTTTTAAAAAACCTTCGATTCCAATATTGTTTATTTATTCAATAACTTGAAAGTGGCAATTGCTTTCATTGTCTAGAACCTAATATCATTAAAAGTTAATGTTTCATATTTATTTATATTATTATTCTGATATGAAAATAAATTGAAAACGATAAGAACTGAAATCTTAGTCGGTAAAATATAATTATGTGTACAATAGTTGCGATAGTTTTATCGGTTGGCGATAATATAAACAGTTTCCGAAAAAAACGTAATGAATTGCTTATAGATAATAAAGTTACTAAACGTTTCCAGAAATCTCCGACTTGATCCCCGAAATTCCGAGAATAAAAACACTTGGTGTCACCACAATCGCATTAATATTTCTATAGGACAAATTCCTGCTAATTACTTGCTTCCTTTTTTATGGATTTGTAAAAATTGACAATCGCTCTATACACAAACTTAAATGGAACTATTTAAATATTCGCGTAGTGACAAGTCATTGAAGTCATTCAAAGGCAAAGCAGTTTCACTTAAACATAAAATCGACAACACTTTTTTTGGATACACTTGTAGAACAGTTTCTTTGTAGCTCTGTTTAAACAAATCTTGGCTAACAATTTCCTCAATCAGTAAAACTCTGTTACATTTGTCTTGAACTTTCGTAGCACTGAGCGGATGTTCGTGACATTGATGTGGGTTTTATCAATACCCATTAACATACCAAACTAGCTTCGGTTTGTAAACTGGTTAATAAGATTGATACCGTATTCCGTGCATCGACTTGAAACACAGATAGGCATACACGACCGCGCATTAATCGCTACATTTTGATGTTGCTATCACCTTTATTACGAAGAGCTATGATTTTTGTCTTTCATTGACGCTACTGCCGCTCTTGACTGTACGAGGATATCATAGGCAGATTCGTGGCTCTTTATTTGACCGTCACCTACAGTAACATCAATAGGTACCTACCATACAATCTCAATAGGCAACATGTAATCCGTACTTTTATGGTTCGTTAAAATGCCTGCACTGCTCTAAGATAGACTCGTATATTTCGTAATACAATTATAGAGTAATAAAAACCATGAATAATTTCAAGTTTATGAACTCTTGATTGGTATTAAAATTGAATGGCTTTATAAAACAGACCAATACGAAGAGAGTGTTTTAAAACTATTTAATAGGTATACTCTGTGACAAGTATCGCTTCTGTTTCCATAGATTATGTAGAGTTAAATAAAACAAATGCAGAATACAAATAAATAATGGATTACATTTTATATAATGGTATGTCTAAACATGTTGTTCGTGTAGGAGTCTTTAATAAATATCAGTCGATCAATCTTACGATACAGCTTCCTAATGAGTACCTATAGATATTGGTCATTAACCAAGTTCCACATACACAACTTCTTATGGTCAGAATATGACTCTACTTGTTTGGTCTAAGGAATTATTATTATACTAACTGAACTTTAAATACCATCTTTTCTTAATGGACTCAAACCCGTAACAATATATTGTGGCAAAAATCCTACCTTGAAAAATGATTAACAAATGCATAAATATTAAGAATCACCTGACGCCGATGACAATGTTATTGTCAAGTTAGTTTAATTTATTACGGATCTTATATTGAATAGTTCTGCGTGGGATCAGCAGATCACAATGCAGACGCATACCAACCGAGCCTGCATGACGTCACAGCTCAGTGTCAATGAACGTGATTGATAGACTTTTTATACTCCATATGTTCAAAATATTATAAAATTAAAATATCAATGTAAAACTTTTTGAAAGTTGATATTACAGGTGAATTTAATTAGATTGTCACAAAGTTAAGACAACTTGAGGTCAGTGAGTGTCGACAATGCTGCAATTGCGGTAGTTATTATACGATAGTCGAAGAATTGTATTACTCACTTCCATAGGGCATTGAATAATAAAAAGGTCGACTAGATTACGTCCGGATTAGATCGGAAACGCACCTGTCACTAACAGTAACAACTAATAGGTTTACGAACATTAATCTACCTATAGAGTTATCAAAACAACAAAGAATACTTATCGACATTTTATCGATATCAAGATGTGCCTAATTCTAATTTTAAAATGTGTAATAGTGCCCTCATTCATCGGCCTGTTGTGTTATTATCGATACCGCCGATTAAATCTAACGCCATCATTAGGTGATGGGCTGTAATGTGAAAACAAATTATTAGTTTGAAGTATTATTACACTTTTAATGTGTATTTTGATGGTGATTGCATAGACTTATTGATTGTTAATGGTCGATACTAGTGTATTTCTTTTAATATTTACCGACACTCATATTCATTTAAAATAATAATATAATAAATGTTGTTCATATTTGTTTTATCTTGCACACAGTCAAACACTATTGTTAATTATATTTAATGCCATCCGACACCCTAATTTACGCACTCTTAAAGTGTCAAAAGAAACTTCCGTCTAGCCACAAGTGTGGGATAAAAACATAAATAATGTTCCAAAAAGATAACATTGACTTATTGCAAGTACTTTTAAGTTGCTGCTTAACAACCAAAGAAAGATAACTACAACATGTACATGAACGGCCATAAATATTTATTAAAAAAGTTATCTGTGAAGTGGTTCTTACAACTACCTACTCGACAGGTGTCAATATAAGTCGTTGATGTATTGCCTCTTGTTCCATTTCATTTCCAGATCATGCATAGCAGCAAAATGTACCGAAATAGATGTACATATGCAATCCATTAACATACAGCGTTTAACATGCCATGGTGCACTCTGTTCAAAAATAACTAATTACCTACAAGTTTGACTGGTTTATTTATACTGAGAAACAAATACTAACAACTCGAGGGATCAAGCAGCCGTGGTGGCAATGAGCCAGTCACGATTATCGTAGGGCTCGGCAAACGTGCTAATAGCTATCTTTGTTATGTAGATCAGTGATAGTTGATACGAGCTGTCAGAGTAATGTAGATCTAACGATTTTTTTCTCGGATTATAAGAGTTTCGAGTATAGAACCAGACTTTAAAAAATAAACATTGTGTGCAATCATGCTATAGTTAAACCTTACAACTGTTGTAGGAAACTTTTTAAGCAACGCGACCTACTAAAAGAATAGGTACTTAAAATATCATAATATGGATATGATCCTAATTATGCATAACATGTCGATATATTTACATACGGGCTCGCTATTTTTCGCCTACTTAAACAAACGCTAGGTACTGGTATGCAAGGACAGATTTGCCCATGCTATACATAATTCATTACAAAACGACCGACACGCGCCTGCCTCGGTGCGTGCTTTTAACTAAAGATTGATTAAACTGTGCACATGAATGAGGCATTGCCAAAGTCACAAATGGTAACTATTGCTTGTTGCTACTCGTTCATGTGAAATAGTCTATTGTTGACTTACGCCATTTATATCAATCAGCTTTTCAATCTGTGAGCCTTGTGCCACCACGTTGTATCATTATTTTACAATTACTATCTGGATATATACTTACATGGATGTTTTATTTGACCTCGCAAAAATATACAAAATTATACACAATACGTGAACAATCATACCCTCGCTAAAAGCCAAACAAATTCCCAAATCGCCATGGCGTGTTTGAAGAAATTTCAGTTTTAATGAAGCCCCTTTGGGCCTTATTACAGAATACAAGAGTGCCTTTCCTAAGTTAGAATTGGGACCGATTTATGTTATATTACTTTGATAACTAAAGGCTCCCCGAAGATCAACAAAGAACATAAAGGGGTATTGAGGAAAACTACAGCCTCTCAAACAGTTAGGAGTCCATGGCGACGTAAGTAGAGCAACATATACTTTTAATTTAACAAATTACATTGCATTAAATACATTTGTTGTCGCAAGGCTGTCAACGGTCAAGTTAACAAGTATGATCAATAACAACAACGACAGTAACAAGTCAAGTGCAGGTAGTTAACCTTTTTTAACAATCAATCCTACACACTAGTCCGAAAAAACATAAAAGTGTTGTGTTGGTGTTTAGGATTCCAGCCAAATAATATGCGGTTAGAAAATAACTGTTTCAGCCTACATTGTGACAAAATGTTACTCTGCAACCTAGTTGGCCGAACGCCTGTAAAATTTAACCGTAATATGATTTGCAGCACTCCATTAATGAAAGACTTTTAGATTAAATTTCGCGTTTCTATTCAAACGTCGTCAGTAATTAAAATAGCAGATTTCAAAGTTTACTTGACAATCATAAATTTTAAGTAGGTATTCATATTTAATCCGACTAATACTTTTCCCATAAGTTATTATTATTTGTACTAAAGAACTGGAGGCAATTTAATAAATCAAATTATTTGATATCTAAATATACGACTGCAATGCGAAATACAGGTTTACTAAATTGCAAAAACGTGACTGTGTATACTCGGGACCTACTTGTTTATCCGAACTCATAGGTACACGCTAATAATGTATAATCATATTATTTACTGCAGGTGAAATAATACATTTACAAATGTCGGCGATTCTATTGAAGTTTTTCAATGCCTGAATTTTGAGCCTCCTACAAAAATACACAAAGTACAGAATAGCGCTCTTCTGAATATATTCTAAACACACAGTTTCTTTAACGTGTATAGTAGCGTGTTGAGTACAGCTGAGCTAGTAAATAGTACTCATCTGGCGTAAACATCGATAAGTATAGTAATATGCATTCGAAGCACGAAGGCCAACAAGTGACTCGCAATAATTCAGCACTGTGTGACTCAGCTTAAGCATCTTTTGCACCTTAAAGGTCTCCCAAATGATGTCAACAAACAAGTTTTTGAACACATGGACGATCCAACCAAACGCTGTTTTATTTATTTTGGGTAACCATTATTTTTAAAGTTCATCAACAAAGACCACAAACCCAAACCCCATTTCCATCGTCGGATGCATTATCGCAGGTAATTGCTAGAAGTTCCCACGCAATAAGTAAACACACGGAGCAAATACCTGTAGCTCACACAAATACTTGACGATATTGAAAGCGACGCCAATTGCTAATTAGCAAATAGACGATTAGAACACAAAACCGGGTCACATACAGTTATCGGTGTTATATATTAAATACAAAAGATGTCAAACGCTGGGTTGGGCGTTTGATATCTTTTAAATCAAGTGGTTGCGACATTAGGTGTCAAAGAAGATTATAATACACTTTGATTACGATTATAGTGAGAATTGCGACAGTACTTAATAACGCATTAGAGTCACATGTATTGCGTTGTTTACAAAGAAAACGTGCCACCTGTTTCTAGCTTTCCTTCTTTTTGTCGTTTATTATAATTAATATTTAACTTTCCTTCCTTTACACACGAAGTATCTGTATAAATATAATATACTTTTATAGGTTATGCGTGGCTGTGATTAATAGTTTATTGTATGTGGGATTAACGGCTACAAACAGTACCCACGGTACGTACTGCGAAACGTAAAGAAATCAAATGAAAATATATTACCACGCTATGGTAATTATTTGCATAATGTACAAACAACGACTCTAACAACTAATTGACGCATTTTACATTGTAAGCAACGTGTAAATCGCAACAGTTACTTATTATACAGGATTTGAAAGAGTTGAGGTGTGTGGATTTAATTGAGTAACACGCAACAAATTGAGACAAAAGTCGTGAGAGAAGAAAGTTATAGTCTCGGCAACCAGGCCGACTGACTTCATTACATTTCTTGTAAGAATGTAATTATGTAGCGAGCTTGTTATGTAATCAGTAATATTTGATACACTGGTGCAAGACCGGTTCGAATTAAGAAAAACTTGCGCGGAGCACGAGCCAGGAAGGAGAAATGTGCTCTTGAGAATTTCTCATTTTTCATGTTTGTGTTATTAAATTGCAATTTTAAACGGGCTTTGCGAATTTAAGAACTCCTACTGCTTAGTTTGTTTGCAATGAATATGCAACTATTCATTTATTTATGACTTTTTGTTTTCTACGAGTAAATTGTACACAGATTGTCGACTACAGGATACACAGTGGCCGACTGCTGGTTCCACATGGGCGACCACTGGTGAATAGGGTAACTTGTTTGTAGCACTTATGTTATTATCCAATCATTTAAATTATTGTACTTTACTTTCAATGTCACCTTTCTTTGTCATTTCTTTTAACTTCTCCCAACAAAATGGATTTTAAATCAGTAAAAAAAAAAAAAAAGTAATCCGTCTAATTTTTTCAAAACATTTTGATGTCATAGATATCACAAAACAAAACCAACATTAAAAATTAGAATATAATTTTATAGTTGGTTGTCTACGTGCCTTTGTAGATAGTATCGTCACGTCAGTAGAGCGAAATGACACAGAATCGTGAGAGACGAAAGTCATTGTCACACTGGATACGTCGCGTAATAATAATGGTAGGTAGTCGTATGTGCTCTATCTACATCACAAAGGTTTATTTAAAGGAATAATAGTAGACGCCAAATTGTTAGAGTTAAGAATTCACTATTAAATGTAATTTCGCAATAGACGTGTACTATCTTCATTCAATCAAGTTGGTATATGCGTTATCATAGGAGTCAGCAAAGTATTTAAAACATTAGCCTGACGGCTTACAAACATAGGCACAATGCGGTATCATAGGGAGAAGCAGCAACAGTACAACATAACTAAAAACCTAACCAGTTACTGCCAATGGTCTTACCTTATGTATAATTTTGACAAGTTTGTGTGCGTGTCTGAAAATGGCTGTGCCACATTTCTCGACTTCGCTTCTAAATCAAATAAAATACACAGTGAAGAACTAAGAAGAACATTTAAACATACATACATACGATATAAATCACTCACCCTGGTATTTGATTGTGTATTAACCTGCACACAATACAACACGTTTAGTCAAAATTATACACATTTAAGTCTACAGTTATCCTTAGACATAACTAATAAATTACTTATTACTAAACTTACAACTAACTTAAGAACTACTTAAAGTACTTAAGGTTAATACGCTAATTAATTTTAATAAGTCGTAAAACTTTGGTAGACGGTCTGACTAAGCGTCGTCCGCGTTATCATAACTAAACATCTCAT
Organism: Chrysodeixis includens; assembly: GCA_941860345.1. Classification (NCBI taxonomy): domain Eukaryota; kingdom Metazoa; phylum Arthropoda; class Insecta; order Lepidoptera; family Noctuidae; genus Chrysodeixis; species Chrysodeixis includens. Next base: position 4,587,148 of record OW796113.1, on the reverse strand, counting down.
AACATAAACGAAAGCTAACAGAGTAACAGCCATTACGTACTCTTTATTATAGGTAACGCGACCCTTGCCGCCGTTTCCACGAAACACAACACCGCCGGATTCTTAAGAGGCTTTACCTAAATGAACGATTGCAGGTCAGGATTAAGCTCGGGGTCTATAATGTCGAAACAAATTTTAACATAACCTTTGGCATTCGTTTTAAAGTTAAATACCTAGTAAAAGCAGAGGAACGGATTAACCCAGTCAACGTTTCAACTTATCGCGACTGAACATTGAATTCCACTGGATTTTGTAGCTTAAATACTTCGAACAGAATTAGCGAAGATTACCGTTAAATACCTTTGTTTCAAAATGAATTAAATAAATTCATTTTATTCAAGTAGCGTATGTCTGCAGAATCAACAACGAACTTGAAACCAACCTCTTTAATAACTATATCAAAATGTTTTGCCATTGCAGCAGAAATATGAATCAATTTCTGAGATCCGATGCTGACTAAGTACAAAATATGAAACAGACCTTTAAACAGACTAGGTTGTTTAGTCTCAATCCTTATCTCTGAGGCTTCGTCACACTTGTGTTTTAACAGGTCCAACATAAGGGGCCTAGTTTGTAATGTAAACAGCCTTGCGTGGTGGGTGTAAGGCAAACGTGGTAACTGTACTCTCAAGATAAACGGTTGAGGCCCTCAGAGCCGCAGGTGTTACGTAACTGCGCCGCAGCCTGCAGTACCTATCGACCGCTCACCTAACTGCACACCACATTAATGCACAATATTCTTCATAAGTTATAACATGTTCCTCTTAAAAGCTTGTGAACTTCCTGCATACGTGCATAAGAAACTTATAAAGATAGTTGTTACAATATTATTTTTGTTAATAGTTTAGTATAACAACATGGAATAGACAGTAAATTACGTTTCATATTTGTATTTCAGTAAACCTAACCAAAAACTAGTATACAAACAAAGACAGAAACAAGAAGAAAATTTGTTTTTTTTAACTGTATCACGAAAAATGCTTTGAAAATTAAGTAATAATATGATTGTACTAAGTATTATTCAAGGAATATCTCTTACGTACGTTTCTAAGAACATACGGGTATGAAGGTATGGTATGATCAAGTCGTGTAGCATGAATATAAATAAATATAAACCCGTTTAAAATTATAAGAACAGCTATAAACTTAGCTATTATTTATTCCATGTATTGATAGTATTGATACTTGCAACAGATATGGTTACGTACATGAAAACATGGTTTGTATTGATTTTAGTATTTGAATAATTTAAATTAAGTTTGTACCTACTTAGACCTTACATTAGATTCCTGTAAATATCATTGAGTATTTAAGTATAACCACAACTAAATTCTTATCCTAGCTTAAGGAAGATTTGGTAGTTCCGAAAGAGCAATGAAGCTTCAATCTTATTACATAGCGATCATCAAGTTCTACATCAATGCGTTTCATATTTCTAAAGGCATGACTTAAACGGTAGAGATTTCATTTAAGATTGTAAAGGTTCGATAGAACGTCCGCTGCATTCCAATGTTCCTTTCACGCTTCGCAATATTCTGCGCAATGTGCCATCGGTTAAATGTCGAAGACCAGATTGCTTTTAGAGCGACCTTACACTCAGCAATAAAGAGCAAAGTATGCAGTGTTTGCAAATACAAGTGTAAAAACCATTCATCCGTATAAATCAAACATTATTTGCATGTTCACTGGAGAAGAAACCGCTTAATATTTTTTCCAATTTCCGGTGTGAGATACTGACAATAATCGAAATAATAAACAGTGTCTGGGAAAATTTTGGCATGTTCGTAATCAAAAATATCTTATTGTAATTTTTACAAATATTATCATTTTTTACCAATTGGAAACGCATCAGAAACTTTGGTGAAACAGCTGTTAAATCTATTCATTTATAGATTCTACACGCGATTCATGGCAATCTGTATCGTGTATCAAAAATAAAGCACGAGATTGTATCAAGACAAGGGTAAATCAATTTTTACATTCCAACTAATTTGTATCATTACCTCAAATTGGTACCTTAAGGGAACTCAACAATTATTGGAAGTCAGAACTAACTCAACAAATCTGGAAAGGGAAGGAAAGTTTTTTGTTGAACCTTGATCGTTGTGGATGGCGGTGTGCGGGCGCGAGCGCCGGGCACTCACCCTGCGGGCAGCGCGGGGTGGGACGCGGGTGCAAGGGGACCAACTACTACCACACAACGATACCATACCTCAGCTGTGAACCACGGAAGTGCCAACTAATGCCTCTCCTGTGTATTACTAGATTAATATCCATCATTAAAAGATATTTAATGAATCTTTCTTTTAAACCGCAAATTGCTTTAATAAAACTTAAATTTTACATGTTTTTTTACAGTTGCGTTGTTGTTACGGTTTGACATTTAACTGGCTTTGTTTCTTATCTATCAAAAACCCTTTTTTTTGCTGCAGTTTTTAGACTTCTGTTGTTACTCAGTTTACATTGCTCAAACCAAAAAAGGTGACGGTTTGAAGTGCTAAAGATAAATATATCTTTACCACTTTTTTCACAGTTATTCATTTCCATTGACAAAGAGTTGAAGAGATGAATAACGCCTATTGCAGAAGCTTAACTTTAATTTATAAAAGTGAAAATAAGAGAATCCTAAAATGGAGCTATTACTTTCGTTAAGATTGACAAAAAGCTCTCATTTATCAGGGGGCGGTACAGACAACTCGGTGTAATAAGGAATTGATACCGTCCACAGACTGCTCAAGAGTTTTGACTTTTCAGGCTTATTGTAATTTTTCGAGGTAATAAAAAATAATTTATTCTTTTCGCATTAATCTCTCGGGATATCTAACTCACATTGAGCAGCGGATGCAGCTCTATAGCGGATGATAGCAAATTCTTGTGATCTTCAAAGAATACACAAATAATCTTGTGGGTAATAGGCAAGATGTTAAAGTTGTTCATAGATAAACATTTTACATTTCATATTCGTAAGTTTAAAATCTGTTTTAATATTTGTGGCTCATACACATTCGTTCACACTTCAGATTCAAGTACGGGTTTTTAAACCCCCAGGCACCTGCGTCATATTTTTACAAAAAGTGTGATATGGGTCTCCAAATTGCCATGACGGTACCGAAATTACTCTTGGAATTATGTGCCCCGCATACAATGTTGCCCAATCGAAGTATAATCTTATTTCATTCCATTAACTGTGGTATTTTCTTTTTCATTCATTTTAGTATGGTGTCGTTTAATTGATCTGTAATGACTGCATTCCATTTTCTCCAATTTCATCAGAGACCAAAAACCAAACCACCTATTGAGATAATAAATATTAAAATTGAGGATTTTTATGATTTTCAATAGTAGAAAAAGGTACGAAAAATTGGATTAAATTGGAATATGGTCTGTCGAATACGCAGATAGATTAATTATTAAAAAAGATCTCTTGCAAATTTTGTACTTTTTACCAAATACATTAAAAGAGACCTGTGCTAAAGTATAATTTCCTGCGAACCTGCCAAAATTCTTAAACGTGGTCTAACCGTCATAAAAACCTAACGTCACAAATATTACAAAGAATTCCTAGTAACAAGTGCTTCTCAAACAAATCTTATGGCGTTAAACTTCTAGCCGCCATTCAATTCCGCAGAACAAAGGTTTGTGGACAAAAAACTTTGCTTACGAAGGTCTGTGCTACCTGCTTCAAAGACAAATGACGCTAGGGAAGGCCTCCGTGGCGACGAATATTAGATGTCGAAGTACCTACAGTACAGTCGATGACACATCGCCCCCGCCATATTTGATTTGATGTGCCCAAAATTTTTGCTATTTGTTTTACCTACATGTTATAGCAGCTGAATTATCACGTCATACAATGACTCATAAAAAATAATACGAGTTTCTTCTAAACCTTTCATGTAGCTAGGCATGTACAATAATGCAAAAAATATGAACCATACAACTTTTTAGTGACGGTTGGTATCAGCAAAAAAATAACAGTAGGTATTTCTATTCATTTGAATATTGGTTAGAATGATTGAAACTGTTACAGTATTTTAGAAATGGAACCTTGATTATGTACGTATCATAAAAATGTTATATTTGCATTCTTACTACCTGCTGTACGTTGATAAGACAACAATTCATATTATTTGCTATAAGATATCGTAGAACTATTTTTAATTATACCTTTATAAAATTCTGCTATATTATTTCTGCCGCTTTAGTTTGTTTATAAATAATACTTCCTGACAAAAAAAAAACAACGATAACCTTTGATATAATTGCAGTCGAAAAGTAGGTCATCCTAAATCAAAGAACCGCTATTTATTTCAGGCGCTGGTAATTAAATAAAGAGAACACTCAGATAACAGATAAGGCATTTAAATGTAACTGCGTCCGCTCGGCATCATCTGCAGAGGATCCCTCACTCGTTTGAGCTGAGAGGTGTAATTAAAACTACAAACGTGTAAGTGAGCCGCGTCCACCTGTAGACCGTAGGCACCACCTGGCCGGCACACGTTAGGGTGGCCGGTGGCGGCGCTGGCGTGCACCGCACTCAACCGCCCGTGTTTATCTCATCTACAAATATTTAAACGTCGCGTGACTGAACATAAGATGCATCCGAACCACCTCGAGCGGCTTTTCGAAGGCTTAACAAAGATAAAAAGTTGAAATCTTTTTCTAAAGCCTCTTAATATAAGACCGACTATAATTATACTAAACTAGTCGAACAACTGTCTAGTAACTTGTACAATATCCGGTTTGCCGTACCTTATTCGCTGGCGGCATCAAACACTCTTCTGCCACGGAGGATTTTCTTCATTTACTGCAATCTTTTGAATAACACTTAAGTTATAGAAACACTACTGACACTTTACACTAAACACAAAACTTTAATTAACTAATAATTTCTTTATTTTGTTGTTCACCAGTTTGTTTTTAATTTAATTACGACTTGCTTGTATTTGTCGACTACTTTTCATTTATGATTATCACTTTTATTGTTTTGTTTTATCGCATTTAAAATAATATTAGTTTCGATCAGTGATTATATCGGAGAACGCTCGCGGCCGTCCGCCGTCGACTGTTGGAGTAGTAACGTACTAGCATCGCGGCAACCACCACAGTGAGTGGGAGGAGGATCATGAGACAGTGCTACGGACAACGCACTTGCTAGACAGAGACAGCTACAGACGTCATCACTAGTACATCTATAAAGCAACTAATGAAAACTGTCCTGCAAACAAATTTAATAACTTACAAAGTGGTGTGTCTACATTTTTACCGTATAATACTGGTTTTACCTGTGTCCGACTGCGTGCCAATAAGGTAATTTGAATTCCTGTAGAGTGAAAAAGACGGAGATTTGTGTCGAAGGCTCTACATGTATAAAGGGTTACAGCTTGGAAAGAAAATGTTAATAAATTAAATTTGAATACTGGGTTCGTTAACGGTCACGATGAGCTACATGAGTGAAACGAAAGATTTCACGATTCGATTTAATACATCTACTGTTGATAATAACAAACCGGTCTCAGCGTTTACTTTATGTATGAGTAGTTTAATACAACAGTTAATTTTAAAAATTCTCACCGCATTACAATAGAGCATAAGCACTTTCTAATATAAGAAACATAAATAGAAACAAAATAAGCGCTAAATCCGTTAATTCAATAATCACGTTCCGGTGCGTCAATAAACACCAATTCGTTGTGCAAACCGTAGGGCAACGAGACGGTTGTATGTACTATGATTCAAAATACAAGAACGCGGTTATTCGTCTATTTGTCTTTCTGGCCGGACAAAGAAAAGCTTCACTTTTACCAATTAGCTGTGCGGCGCATGAGCTCCGACAGACGTGGCATTGTTTCCCAAAACAAGTGAAAATCTATTCGATATCGACACACTTTCGTTACACTTGCTGCGAATCTCCATTGTATTACGTTATTTTTAAATGGTCTTCCTATTATTCTTCTTTAAACGCACTAATTACTTTGAACAAAAAACATAGTACAAAAAAATAATAGAGCGAAAGAAATACTTATGCAAAAACTTTTCATTGGCGGTAGTTTTTTTTGTTATTAATCGTTTTAACTTCATTAGTATCGGTCCTCATTCAAAAAATATCGGTTAAACTGCCAAAGCGGTACCTTTGTCTGATATCCCTAGCTAAAGGAGAGTCTGTTATTTTTTCATACTTAGTTCATTCAGATGTTACTTCTTAACTTCAATATGTTTTTCATCAGTTTCATAATTTTAGAGATTAAATTCAAAATGAAACTGTGTCATTGGGCAAGTAGATTGCGAGAGCTTTCATTGTTCTCCTACTGTTTCATGTTATAATTATCACTATTATAAGGTATTCACAAGCAAACATTGACGAATTCATTAACATAGGTACTTTTCTAGGAAATAAGTACATAAATGAAGTTGTAAAAGCTTATAGAGATATTCTTTCGAACAGTTAGAAACACAACGTAAGAAAGGTTGTTAAATTATCTACAGTATTGAGTTAATACAAAAAATAAGAAAGTAAATACTTTCCATTTCTACACGTTTTTACATGAAACAAATCACTGCGGAAAATAATCGTACATAAATGATTTGCTTAAGAAGTCGTACCGCATAAAATTTGTTTTTACAACCTCCTAAACTTTATGGATACGTGAAATACGAATTTTATCATTCTTTTCATTCTCTTCAATTTTAGGATAAGCAATTCATGGCACTATTAACATCTATAGCCCTTTTTTAATAAGATTAACGGAAGTATTGGACAGATGAAGACTATCTCTAATTATGACCACTAAGCACGTTCTCACCGCATTTATTACTGAAGGATGCGAGTTAAGTGAATGGATTGCATGCTTCGGCGAAGCCCCAATTTTCGCCAGATGTCACCACGTGATCTGCATGGTATTAGAGCCATAAGCCAATGGAAATCAAACCAACGACTGACCCCTTTACGCGATGAATAGTAATGGCCTTACTTGGATTGTTCACGGTACGACTCATGCCAACATATCGATTATATATGCATCAGAACTAGCTTTTGTGGGTTGCGGCGTGCCGCCAGATTCGTCATTGATGTGTCCAGCTTTAATATTGATGATATCAAATAATACCCTTATTACGATTGCAAATCGTGGTAGAATGTACACACACCGATCACATGATAATCCTCTTAACATTATAGCACAACTGACAAGGCAGGTAAATGTTACGAGCGCGCAAATGGTCACTAGTGAAACATTGTTGGAAATAGTCTGAGTGTTAAAGTTATATTGTTGTGGCCGTACAATCTAACAAGTCGAAGACAATAGTTAGTTGCCTAGACGTGCGGTTTATTCTGAACTCGCAGTTAATTTAAGATATTCAAGTTTCGCTGCGACTTTACTTATTCACGGCTTTAGTATAACAATCCTTAATATACACAAACACAACAATTTCTTGTCATAACGATCATTAATAGCTTACATTTTCCATTAGATAAGACTTTTTTCATTATTATAAAGTGGCATACGCAACCATATCTTCCATACATTTAATTAAAAACGATCGCTACAAAGACTGTATTACTTTGACGATGAAAGCCGAAGAGCACTTACTTCATTTGCCTTCTTCAATAGCCTTTGACCTTAAAACCGGAATGGTAAGCCTTCTTATATTATACGTTAAAGCTAGAATCTTATACCATTTTTAGCTATAAGACAGACAGGCTTTATTGAGCATATCACCGAATTAAAATCTGAACTGGCTTACTGTGATCCAGACGACAAAATTATATAGGCTATTATGGCGTGCTTAATTTCCTACAATTTGTGTCCATTTGAAGGACGAAGGATAAATATTTAATTTCTGTATCGATCGTGTCGGACAATTTCCACAATGAGTCCTATTTGTGTCGAGTGGTAGGTACGTTCCTACTTCAAATTATGTCCACAATACAACATAATGAAATATTAATGACGTTGCCGTGCCAGCAATCTACTTCGAAAAATATAATGCAATTTACTTTGAAAAGTAGAGTAATAGGAGTAAAAGTAGAGCATCTAAAAATGAATTTTAAAATATGTGAAACACAGGAAATGCACGTGTTAATTAAAATAATCTCAGTAATCCAGATAGATATTCTTAGACGTTCTTGCTACCTTTGACCAATATATTCAATACAGCGCGAATACAGAAAAACCAGCTCGCAAATATACCTATATATGTAAATTATAGATGATATTACCAATAATGGAAATAGCAATCGACAGAACATGAAATTTCAATCGCGTTTTCCATCATGGCGACATTACAGCCTGAAATTGTCGGGTTGAGTGGTGAGACCGGATCGATGTGAAACTCAAATTCAGTTTTCTTGCCAAAAATAACGTTTGCGCTAAGATTAGATCGCCATTCACTGCAGTAGAAATGCGGTATTAAAAACGTCGTGATCGCGTTGAAATAGACCCGTTTTGCGCAATTAACGAAGGAAATGAACGAATCAGGTTAAATGCATTTGCGTAACGTTAATGACATATTTAAAAACTTGTATTAAACAGCTTGAGGTGATTGAATCGCACATACTGTAATAGTGTTAGCTATTATTGCGATTAACGTTTTGTATACACATGATTTTAAAGACTTAGTTACCTATTACTCACGAAGGTAGAATATTTAAGAGAACATAAAATAACAAAGTAGTTTGATGGCGTAGAATTCAAAACTTAGACCTATTAATTTTGCTTCTAACAAACAGTTATCGATTTGAGATTCAATTCGATTTCAATACCAGTTAAATCGAAATCCATATTTCCCCGGAGATATGAGATATCAATCAACGTCTTGATTATTGAGAAAATAGAATTTATTTGTACCTACTTCCCTTCATGCTGTAGAGATATACCTAAGATTAAAGATTCCGTCTTGTCAAAATGTCTTCGTGTTCCAGACAGATTAGGCGGAATTTCTATTAGGGTGCCTTAAAGGAGCGCTCATAACGTAAGTAAATTGACGTCTGCTTAACGTCCGGCCCACCTTAGGTAATCGGAAAGTCTCGTCGGATTAACTAAAGCTTTCAGTAAGGGAAGCCAAGACCCTATGTATAGTTTTGCTATTTTAAGACTTATGTATTGAAGCAACGACATAATTTGAGGAACACGTTCTGTGCCAACTACCAAAATTTGATTTCTTAAACATTCGATTAACATTCTTTTATCCTTTTATATACCACAACGCATAAAATAACGTAATACAAGAGTTTTCACGTGTAAAGCCATACCTTCACACTAAAATCCCGGTGACTAGATATAGCACACACACACACTGCCTACGCAAAGTTCTGCTATTTTCAAACAATACGTCTAGACTCCCATTATCCGGTATCCGTGCTCACGCTCAAGTCAGACAACCACACCATAGAACTAACTTATAATGGAAATGAGGAAATATTACACTCGAAGGACGTTTCTCGGCTGATTTCAGTACTTTCACAAGATTGAATGAAATCAGTCTTTTCAGTATCTTCTAAAGAAAAGACTGCAATTTAATAATGAAAAATAATCCTACGATCATTTCTAAAATTTTCGTAGATGCACTGTAACAATGTAATTTTTATGCAAGTAGTATTTCATTAAGAAAGAATCGCGAATCTACTTTGAAAAACTTCAAGTGCACATATTTTTGCTAAATTAATATTCTATTCAGTGCATGTTCCAACGTTTAAAGCTAACGGAGCCTGAAAGAAAATTACATTAAAGTTTTATTACGCGAGCAAATATTTTCATTTCATTATGAAAATTAATTTCACCTTTGAAACGTTCAGTTCGTATTTCAACTGAAATTAATATTTACTCTACAAACGTAATTAGAAAGAAAACCGACCAAAGGCGAAACAAACGAGAGGGACTTATTGTGTCATGTGAAGTTGTATACTGCGCAGTTCAAAGCCGTGGCTTTGTGGTAAATGAAGCGTGACAGGCGACAGTTCGTGTGGCACAAGCACTGGGTAAACGAGAGAGCTAGACAGCTGACACCGACTTCACAGCCACAACAGTAGAACAACCACTCTACCACTTTAATATTTCATAGTGCAAAGAGACAACGGCGGGTACTATGTTTTATCTTTGGCAGGGAAGTAAGTTACGGCTGCGATCGATATTTACGTCTGACTATTTTCTAACGTAAAGCTAAAACAGGGCCACTTTTTATATTTTATTACTTGATCAAAATAAGTTTCATATACTGTCTTTAACTTTATGTAGGAACTTACTTTTTTGGGCGTAGTTTAAGTACTTTTATTGCCTCTTTGGCGCATCGCAGCCGTTAGCCAGATTGGAATTAAGCCATAACCGAAAACTGTATGACTGGTAAACTTTATCATGTAAGCCAAATATTCTTATAAACTTTTGATACCATTCTTATTGTGTAACATGCGCCCGTAAAATGTCATGCTAAACATGAAAAGTACTGATAACCATGAATTGCTTTGCCTAATATTTAAAAATCACTAACTTTCTTCGAGTAATTTTAATACTTTGTTAAGTATAATGATGAACGAGGTTCTATAGCTTTAATAATAATACGTTTTCCATGAAACCGCATACTTTTAAAGCTGTTTAGTGCCCATTAGCAGCCATTTCCACATCGTCTAACCGGATGCTATAATTTCTTAATAAGGCCTCTACGAAGAACTGCTTACGTAGCAGTTTAAATAGAAAATGAAAAGAAACATTAAATGTTGGCTTTAAGTTAGTAATTTGTTGCAACGGACTGAATATAATAGAACGTACATTTCCACCCAGTTTATTTATTAAAATTGAAAATTTTAACTTCAGACAAATGTGCACGTCATCGTATAAATTGGAAATCCTTCCTCATTGATCAGCTAACTGGAGTGAGTGGGTAAATAGGTCACGCGGAAACTCAAATTATAACCGCATCGAGCTAGACAGGGTAGCTGCTAATATGCTCCGCCTTCTGGTGGATAATGTTTCCTTTTGTAGAGCCATCGACAAGTATTTTTTGATAGCCTAGAATATTTGTTTCTTTAGATAATATAATTATTGTAATAGATACTTTAATACTTTTACTGCACCTAACGACTGGCATGACATGTTTTAAGAATGTTATGTTCAACATAGACTTTGAGTAGGTACGTGAGTTTTGGTAGGTTGTGTATTAACAATGTGCAGTAGGTATAATTAAACTGACATCTGCTAAAGTGTTATGATAATATTCCATTTTTTTAACCAAGCTAAGATTTAAAAAATCAAATATTATTAACAGATGGCTTTCTAACCATAAACATTTAGGAAGTCCTTAGTCTTTACTAATACTTATAGTTATTAGCTACATAAACTAGACTATTTATACAACTATCTATAGGTTAAGTTACAATCTATTTAAATCTAAATACTAGTTAATTAAGTATAAATTATTTTTAAATTAAACTAAATCAACTATAACTAGTTTATTAGGTTATAAGTTATCTGAAGGCCTACTACGGCCTCTCAAAGCAGGGCTTGACATACCGGTAAAAAATTGGTATCGTTACTGCCTTTTGATGTAGATATCGTTAACTAAGAAATAACGTTACCATATTTAACGTTACTTCTGGCACATTTAAACGTTAAATATACATAACGTTAAACTATATGTTACCGTTAATTTTATCGTTATAAGTTAGTTTTGTTACCGTCGCTCTCGAACACTCACAAAATAATGTCAGACTGCATCGATGCCAAGACTGTGCCGTACGACCATTTGCGTGCTTAAAAAAAAAATCTTTGCTTTTTCTTATTTATTTTATATTTCCCTTTTTAGTTAGTGTTTATGTTTTGCGGTCGGGTTTTTTGTTTTTTAATAATTGTTTTATTTCAGACTTTTTAGTTTATTTTTTTATAAATAAGTGGCCCAGTTTAGAATACTGAAAGTATGTAGGTACCTCTCACAACTTGTAAGTTAATAAGTTTTTTATATTTTATTTTCCTTAAAACTTATATCTGTCATTTGAAATTGAAACGACAAGTTACATATATTTTTGGACTTGTTATTTGAAACCCTTCGTTTTGATACCCCACTTGATGGGATGGTTTTTTTTTCTTACCTCACAATATAGGTAAAAAATTATAACCGGTGTCACTCTCACAACAAATAAAATTCTATCAATGCCTTTGAAGCTGAAACCCATACTTTGCCAAAACTCCGCCATTTTTTTTTTTTTTTTTACTTTAACAGTCAATACAAACGACACCTTTCAAGCCAAAATCCATCAAGCCGTTTAGGCTGCAGAGCGTGCCAAACAATTATACAAACACTAGCTGTGCCCGCGACTTCGTCCGCGTGGAATAATTATTTTGGGCATCATTTATTTTTGCGGACAACCTCCTTAGCTTTATAAATTATATCTGTTATCCACGGCTTTGTCCTCGTCATTTTCTGTTATTATTTTAGACAATAGATTTTTTAAATTTTTACGGACTGTGTGGTGTCCGGATATAAAGAATAGCACCACCCCATATCCTCCACTGGGTGTCGTAAAAGGCGACTAATGGACCTTAAGACCCAGTGCACTGTACCAAGCACCTTGGGTCACTCGAATGGTGGCGGGTAACCAACCAACAATCGCATTCCCAAAGAGGGTTAGTGTCAGGCAGGCGGCCGACTACAAAACCATAGCCAAAACTTTAAGCAACATGTCTAAAAGACGTGTTGCGCACGACCCCAAGTAAAAATTGGGATAAGGGCAGGGGTATGATGATTAGTTTTTAAATTTTTAAAAGAACATAATTATTTTAAAGTACCTACGTAAATTATATTTTTAGTTTTATTTTCTTGTGGCAGAAGTACATATTAATTTTCTCCACAACCTGATACAACTCTTAACAAATGCGTTAATTTCGACCGAATTTGATTACCATAAAAACGGTTCTAGTGAGTTAATCTTAAAAGATAGACATATACTGTCCTGGACATTTTTTTAGATCTTTTCAATAGGAATAATTCTTTTCTACATATATTTTTGGTATATAGAACCGTTTTCGCAGCGCACGCAACGGAAGCCCTCAAAGATGAATAATTTTCCCCGCTTTTTTCACATTTTCCATTATTTCTTCGCTCCTAATAGTTGCAACGTGATGTTATATAGCCTAAAGCCCTTCCTCGATTAATGGTCTATTCAACACAAAAAGAATTTTTCGATTCGACCCAGTAGTTCCTGAGATTAGCGCGTTTAAACAAACAAACAAACTCTTCAGCTTTATAATATTAGTATAGATACATACTATATATACATACTCTCGAAAAACATAATAGTCCGGTCAATTTAGACATTTTAACATTACGAATCAAATGTTAAAAGTCCCCATCGATCCTATGTGTGCTTAAAAAGTTATTTGAGGTCAAAGGTCTGAATTTGAGGTTTTTTGGATTTTGCTTGAAAATGGTAAATTTTATCAAAAAAAACTTCAAACCAAAGTCGTAGATCTTAAAATTATCTACAAAAATGGTACCAATGATTTTTTTCCTAACAGTTACCATTCCTGAGATATCGCGATTCTAAGAGTCATATTATACATGATATGCACACATTTCCACACCACCAGGCGCGTTTTTTTACCATGGTTTTCCCTGTAGGCCTATTTCACTAACTGTCAAAAAAAAATTAGGATAATTTAAGGGCGTAATAACCGTCAAGTTCTAGATATTACCGTAATATTTTTATATTGCTATTGATTATTAGATTCACTACTGTTTTGATTTCTTTACATATTTTAAGCCGATTCATACTCTTGAAAGTCTACTTCAATAACCATATCTTCTTCGATTTCTGCTTCTTCCTCTTGCTGGATGTTCATAAATTCTTTAAATGTAGCAGTCATTGGTTTCTTCATCAAAATCACAGAAATCTTCCTCTATTGTACTCAACTGGGCATTTGAGCAAGACTGACCTTGAAAATTAGTACACGCTGGAGAACACTGCAACCCGACTTTTTTACACCCACATTTGGCACTACAGCCTTTTTTGCAATTGCAAAAAATTGTGTTGAGGACTTTTTCTGGAGCAGGTGGGAGTAAAGTTTTAACCGGTTCCAGAGCATTATCTATCAATTTCTAACCCCAGTCTTCTGGATTCCCTAGCCATGAGTTGATTGCCTAGCCATGTATGAACTTGATAATAAAATAAATAAATATAATAAACCCCTCGGGGCAAGTCGTTTCCTCATCATGGGGATAACGCAAGACCTGAGGGCATATTAGTATGCTTTTTCAAACCTTGAGGTATAAATAAAAAATGTATCTGAAGGTCTATGTAGGAGCATACATCCGCAGGGCAGCTTGTGGCGAGCTGTTTGTGAGTGGCGACACAACGGAACCTGATTGCCCCGGGGGGTCACTCTTCACGAGGACTCCCAGCTCTTTCTTGCCTTAACTGGCTGGCTAGAGGGGGGCCGCAAGAGCTATATGCTCGGGGGTGGAAGTGTCTAATGGCGTAATAACGAGGAAACCCGCTCCGGGTCTGTGACCCGCGATGGTGAAATCGGTGTCGCACCTCTCTACACCCCTTAGCCTTACTCTCTGGTGTTGCCCACCTGCTGCCTATCGTGGCGGTATAATAGGGGGCCCATCTTTGAGCCGGCGAGTCACCGCCTGCCAATTTATTTGCATTACCATGTATTTAAAGGCAGGTGCCATAGTTTTCCATAATGAAAGAAACAATTACATTTAACAAATCCTGTCAATAGCCCAAATTAGTTAATCTCCATAATTTACAATAGTCTTGTAGCTACCTTGGGCCGTCCATGTCTGTTCTTCCATAGAGCAGGGGTGGATGGCCCTTGGTAGGTGCCCCATCACATTTTAGATTAAAGTTCTCAACAAGGCCTCTGCATGTTGGACCTGTGTCCCCGTGTAATCCTTTAAAAAGGACCGGGTTTCTTACCTTGAAGTTAGCCCGTGAATTAAAAAAAAAATATAATAAAAATAATAAATAAAAAATAATTTTACCTGTAAATTTATTGCGTTAGACTAGGTCAAAAGGACACTTTTTTTTTTTTCCTGGCCTATAGTGTCCCACTGCTGGACACTATTTATTCAATAAAAATAAGGGTAATAAAAATAAAACTAGTTTTAAAATCACGAATATTGTAAAAAATGTTAAAAGTTACCCAAATTGACTGTTCGTTTTTTATCTACGTAATAATAAAAAAAACTAGACATAGGTTAGCCAAATTTTACCTACCGGTATCTAAAAATCTATGCGTAGGTATTTCTACCTACTACTTCTTTACCTACAAAGAGAAAATGTAAATTATTTATATATTTAAACTCTACCAAAACAACTATTACCTATTTCATAAAATAACAACAAAATAAATCTAAAAACTTTTTAAAATACGGAGTAACTTCTCCCGTTTTCCCAACATTTCACTTCACTGCTCTGCTCCTATTGATCGTAGCGTGATGAAAAGTATCCCAGGAGTATGAAGAATAATTATACCAAGTTTCGTAAAAATCTGTCGAGTAGTTTTTGTTTCTATAACGAATAATATACAGACAGACAGACAAAAAACTGCATTTTTGGCATTAGTTTCGATCACTAAACACTAATCACTAGTTACTTTTTAAATATAATTCATGTATAAAATTGGAGTATCTACAGATTTATTATAAGTAGGTATAGATAATATCTATACACGAAATTTATTTTCTTACGCCCCATCTTAATGTTTCGTAAAATTCGCAAGCGTGTTCTGTTAGCGCGTGCAAGTTGAGAACACAACAAACGAAATGGCAACAGCGCCGGACAGCGCGACAGTTTGAAAATTTTGAGGCCTTTGAAGGGTGCCGGTGAAAACGGCAACGTCGCATAAAATAACCAAAAAATATCGTTACCTATTTACCACTACTTTTGAAATAACGTTAAAAATACCGTTAATTTTTAACGTAATTTGTAACGTTATTGTAATGTTATGTTACTAAGTATCGCTACCAATTCATACCGATATGCAGGTATCTCTATGGAAATAACGATACTTAACGCTACTTTTAATGTGAATTGGTAACGTTTTCAAGCCCTGTCTCAAAGTACGACTGTAGTTGTGGAACTGGGATGCCGCTCTGTGTCTGGCGTACGCTATCGCCTACACAAAGGCAAAATGTCTTACTCAAATAGGTGATAGTAGGCTCTCAGAATTTACTGTCTTTCAAAAAATCATATTATAGTGTGAGCTTTTTTCATTGATTGAGATTAGATTGAATGATCTTTACTAAGTACTACTTACGATGTATTTACTATTTAGTCTATGTTATTTTATCTATACCTAGTTACATCTACGTCTAGAGCTTCTTGGGGTATACTCACCACTCCCAGATTTGTACCAGGCAGTCGAACATGACGCACCCATGGTCGGTGCTCATGCACGACGCCGGAGCCGCGGTCGCCATCTTGTCCTCCCAGCAATCTCCACCTACCGTCCCATCTAATTTCACTTACAAACTGTCCACGACGAAAACAATCCGGTGGTAGCGACGCCTAACAATTTTGTGAAGGTAATCTCTGCAAAGAGAAAAGTGCCAATTAGACTTGATAAGGTCGTGAACACTGATGAAATGAGATGAAAGTGAAATTATAGGTGCCGGTGTTTTATGAGATATCGCGCAAATGACAATATTAAGACTATTACGCGTAGACAATAGAATGGTTTTCAATTATAATTCTAATCTGTTTAATATCCAGAAAATTGAATTTCTTTTTTGGGTTGTTGGTCTTGTTCTCCAACGATGGAGTTTAACATTTAGGTACAGCATTTAAAAGATATACAAAGAAAAAATTGAGGTAACCGAGTACTTGTATTATAATGATAACTCTACCAGACTTAAAAAAGGAGTATTACGTTGTTTAATGATAGTTAACTATAGATAATAATAGACAATTATAGTTGTAATACAAGGCGCTAACCATTAATAACGGGTTACAGCTTCGAACATTTTATGATACGCATAGATGTACGTCCTAGTTTCCTCTTAAATTCAGTTCCTTTATTCTTACAACAATAAAGATTTACATCATAGAATCAAACTAAATATGTAACCGTATTTTGTTTGAACCGTCACCCATCCCATATGTTCGAAGTATGTCCCGTAAATCACTGGTCTTCTACGACACGAATAAAACACAAGACAACTCGTAAATTTCAATCCGTTACTTTGCTGTGTCTATACAGTTTACTTACAAATGGTTTTACAACTAAGTACTAAACTACAACCTAAGATATAAACAAAGTAATGTTATCTTTAGATCAACAGAATTCCTACGAGAAGCTCGAACGTTCGACCAACCGCAAAAATATCGAGAATCGAACAGGTTGCGGCAACGTAACGGTACTTAGACATTTTATTTATATTTACTACAATATTATGGGCGCTGGGTACACAACCCAAATATTTTAAAGCTTTATAGACAACTGCATTGCCAGTCAAGGTATTTAGGTCAGCGTTTTTTGCACTAAGCCTAAGCTGGTAAACGGATTTAATTACATAAACTGGGTACGAGTACTTTACTGTAGCGAACATAAAATGTATAAAACTTGGTTTATTTCATTAAATAACATGAAGCCATGTTGATTATGCAACAAGCTTTCTTATTTTTGTAAAAATATGTTTTATTACATAAATTAGAATCTTTATTTAGAAATTTAAACATAAACTAGTGAAAATTGCAATTCAATTAATTCTAATTAATTGCTTTCGAGATTTTATTACTTGATTAGACTTTACAATAAAAGAACACGTAATTTATTTCATCAGACAAAAAATTACGAATGTATATATTATCAACATTTTTAAACTTAATGTATACTTAAGTTTACGCTAGTGCTTCCGTAATAATATACGTTTGTACGTAATCTATGGCACGGTATAACATGGGCCATGAACACAGCCTAGTGGGACACTTAGTAATTCACAATAGACCGTACCGGTCGCCGACCGCCGACGTTTTGATCCATTTCGACCGTCATCAAGGTCTCAATTAACCTATTCATAGTAGCAAAAACGTGAAGAGCAATTACCTCAGTATTACAACCATTTGATGTCAAATTACTAGAGCTCGAATGTAGTAAACACTTCAGAAACCATAAATCCGTAAGTGTAGTTAGTAGGAAGGGGAAAGGGTTCCGATACCCTATCCCATCCCTACTGATGATTTTGTAATGTTTGAGCTTAATCTGGCTAACGACCATTTGCATAAACGATACAGACATTAATTATTCTCAGTCTCTCCTAATAAATTATGGAAGCGTCTGGTCTCATATAGAATGAACGAATGGCTGAATGTGCGAAACTGATTTGTTTATTTATAAGCACTTTTCAAAATTTCTGCTATTACTATGGTAAGATATATTCGTAAATATGTTTGTTTAGAGAAACTTAGTAATAGATACCAAGGCTTTCCTAAGAAATTCCTATTTAAATGAAAATGTATAAACCGATGGTGTTTTAGCTACTTATCATACGTAACTTGCAAGAAAGGTGAAAACTGGTTACTTTCTATGCTTCAATGGCACACCGCAAGGCAGTAAATATGTACAAGTACATTGTAGAGAATATTGGCGTACTGTCAAAATAAAACTCATATTTAAGTATTTTAACTACTATTACTTTTCAGGATATGCAAGTGTAGGATATTTAGCAGTCATTTTAAAGAACAGTATGGTAATGCACTTTTTATTTTATGTTTTATTTATTAGCCAAAACCTTCATCATCACATTCTAATTATCAATATACTATACAACGTTGATAAAAGCGAGAGGCATTAAATTAAACCACATATTCTGTATATCATTATAAGGCTACACAACAAAAATCAAATCAATGTAAGCAATATTTTTATAATAACTTTCGTGAGGATGATTCATACTTAAAACGTTATAACGGTTTACTCACGCGTATTTATCGGGATAGCCCGACTAGTTTCGGACCCAACCGGAGCCAACTAGATAACTATGCCTATAAAACTTAGTCACCTAATCAGGAAGATACAGCATGTTCAAACTAAAAAAAAACTAAAAAAATATCCTGTGACTAAACTATTGCTTACATTGATTTGATTTTTGTTGTGTAGCCTTATAATGATATACAGAATATGTGGTTTCATTTAATGCCTCTCGCTTTTATCAACGTTGTATACTCGTGTAGGCTGTAAGAATTTCACTTTTTCAATTCACACAATTCCAAGAGTCTCCTTGGTTTCAATTAGATACCAATACAACCAGCTTTACAGCAACAAAGTACATAATAAACAAAACTAAGAAGTTTTATCCCACAATTTGTCCTCCAAAACAAACACACCAACCAAAATTTATTTCCTCTTGTAAACAGATGCTCCGTAAAAATCTTTTCAATGCATCGTCTATATTCTCACACAGTTCTCACAAACAGCCGACTTTTCACAGGCATTTGTAGGCCATACAAATATCGTAAACGTGCCACGTGAAGATCAAACGGGACACTTTCTGGCTGAAAGCCAAGCCAATTAACTTTTCAAATTATGTAACCAGTAATCTGACTAAAAAGGCTGTTTCTTCATAAAGTTACCTTTCAAAATACCTATGTATGTATAGCTAGTATAGTGACAGCAATAAGACGCATGAGCAATAAGTAACGCCAATTACACGCAGCAACTTAAGTACTCATTGTATTGGTGTCAAAACTGACAGTTATCAGATGACCGGGCGGGTGCCGCGACCAGACAGTGAAAGTGTCCCTACCGAACAGTTAGCGGTACTTTACTCAAGTACCTTCAAATTATAAACACCATCGATGGGACTTTTACTGAGACTAGGCCTACTATTTGTTTTTGTTTCATTAAAAGAATTGCAAAATTATTATGAGAAGGGATTGCAGGTATGGGAAGGAATTGTGAGATTGATAGGAAAATGCGAGACATTTGCTAATGCAAAAACACACTAAAGAGTGTTCATAATCGGTATGAATAATTGAATATTTTAATGCAAACACTATTAAATTAGCATCTACTGTCTAATCAGAAACTATATAAATGAAAGCTAATTGCATGATGAGTGCTTACAAATCTGTGCCGTCGTTATAAAACTGTCATTTACAGCCCATTAACATACTTGGGATCTATAAAGTTAAGTTTTCCTGCCTTTCACCAATCCGCCAGTAGTAATGGTCACTCTAGCCAAGCTTTCCTCTCGTGGTCGTCACACTGCGGCCTATCGATGTTTGACTGGTTACTGTCGGTTCAGCTTTCCACAAAGGGCCGCACGCTGACTTTCGACCATTCATGAACCAGTCTCATATGTTAAAATAAACGAACCATTATCAAGAGTGAAAGGAAAATGTAAGTGATTTAATCAGCGAGCTTATTTCTGATCGAAAGTAAATTAACCAGACGAAACAATGTTGATATTGAATTAAGAAATTCTGGCTACCTTTTACATGGTAGCGTGTTTTCCTACTCGTTACGTTGAAAACACACGAATAATATTAAAGCAATAATACTTACAATCGAGATTACATAAAAGTCTGGAGGTTTATGTGAGTTGTATCTTGAAGTAAGTAATTGCAACAGTTCCTTAATTCAATAAAAGTAAACTAAAAGCACAAAAAGAAAAAGTTAGACAAGACAATAATTGTGAATCCGAAAACTAGTCAGTTTAAGTTGGAATCGCGTCCCCCGCCCCTAAGAACAATTTTGGCAGGCGCGAGACAAGGGTGGCGGTGGCACCGTGCCACAGACTCACGGTCAATGACACTCACGATTTCAGAACCTATTTCGAGGGGATATTATAGTATACGGACACGGCGGGGTTGATTGTCCAGGGCTATAGTAGGTCCCTATAGGAATATTCGTCGCGTTGATATAAATTTCCGTTTGAGATTTTGACCATCTACGTCTTTACTTAAAATCCCTTTTCAAAAATACCTATGGGAATTTCGGGGATTTAATACGGATAACCACTTAAGGCAATGTAAACAAAAGAAGCAGTAAATAATTTGACGAATGATTGAAATTGCGCGTCATCAAAACAAATCGCACGTAAACACGTAACAGGCTTCCAGGGTATTTCTGCCATTCGTGCTATGTTGTACGTACAATAAAATAATGTTCCAATGTTAATTACATATGAAACCATCTGTAACATATTACATTTTCACAAAACTATGCCCCGAAAACTTAACAACAGACATTAAGGAATTTTAAATAAGGCGATCTATACGTACGGTTTCCATTTTCCTAAATTACTGCCTTTTGGTGTGGTTTGTCTGCCCGAAAATATGACACAGGCATAGGTCTTGCACGATGGCGATAACTAGGTCATCTCTACGTGCCAATAATTATTACACTTACCTACGCTGAAGCAGTTTTGTGTCGCACTTGTTTATGGTACGTAAAACATTTGGAAAATCCTAAATCACAAGCACAACAAATAACAATCACACTACCGATAAACTAATGAAACTGTTGGTATCATTTATAATATTTGCTAGTAAAATTGTTGATTTTGTTGTACAAAAGCGTTGTATCGATTGAGCGGCGCCTCACCACGGAATGAGCGCCGACCGCCACCCCATGCGCGCGTTTTCCACGTTTTCCCGCCACCGGCATCGGTACCGGGGTGGTTTGAAAACTCTCTAAGCGCGGCGTACTGCGCATTTTGTTTGTTTTATGTTAACTTATAGCATCATCTGATCTCGTTACATTTATCGATAGCGTACCTACCACTGTTTATAGTTGGGCTTTTTCCTATCGTTAAAGTAAGGCATTAGTGTAATGAAAAATCTATCGCCGGATTAGTTTTCTTTCCTCTTTATCTTTATGTATCAAAATGATTAACGTTAAAAAGCCTAATAATATGTGTAGTTTAGGGGCGAAAGTGTAGAGCCCATAAGGCAAAAGATCATTTTTCCGATGAAGTTAATCTAACTTAAAACAAAATGAATTTCTAGCAAATTTCGAGATTTGGTGTATGGGTACAAAAACATTAATGCGAAGTAACATTTTCATCAACGGTATTTACAAATATATTTTAATTTAGTTTTTTTTATGACTTAATGCATCGTTGGTTTGAGAGATAAACAGAGCTAGCAATAGGGGTTGAGCTCGTTAAGGTTGGGGTGGGTTAGGGAGCGCGGGCGACCCGCATGCCGCGCGCCGCGCCCTCCCCTGTGCCTCCGAAGAGTGTTTTCACAACAACGCACCCACGCTGCACTAACCTCCTCTTCGCAACTAAGTACATCCTTTAACTTCACTTGAGCATCATAATTACAACGACGAGGTTTCAGCGAATTTTCTTTTTTTAAAGAGCTCGTAATGTTATGTGAAAGTTAACATCATGTTGAGAAATGCAATATGTGATTTTGTTTCATATTAATTTAATTTAATGCTGGTATCGGAGACGAAAAGTATGGACAAAAAATACATATTATTTAAACAAAAAGTAGACAAGCTACTTCCTAAGAAAGGACTAACGCGAAGCTGCGTAACTAGCTTTAAATAGTAAAATTATTTTAGAAATATTTACTTAAGCGTTATCTTGAATAGAGAGTAGCTAAAAGTACGTGTAGTTGCGGACAACCAAAATAAAACATGATCGAAACTATAAGGTTTCTGTACGACATTTTTATTGAATTTTGGCACCGCGTGACAAACTGCTGTCTCATACTTTACACACATTGGCTGGATTTCTGACTGGTAATTACTTATTTTAGCCATTGAAAATAAATTTGGCTTTATGGATTTATTTATAGAAATTTAAAATCAATTTACATGAGAATATGCGACATCTATGTGCGGATACCTAAGTATCTAACATCCTGTTTAGCTAAATATATTACTTTTGTACTAATGCCTATTTTGCACGTTAAATATGTTATGATAAATAACTATACATACTAGTCAAGTGGTAGATAACTAAAAGTACTTACATTTTAGTGGCGTAGGTAGGAATATATCTATACTTTACTCCATGATATACACGTGCCCGGTATGACGACATATTTGTATAGAAATACTTGATTAATATTTATAATTAAGATAGGTATCTACTTTCTACAATTAACATTTAATAGTTTATAGTTCTAATACTCATTTCTATATAGCAATACATTTTAGTTTTACAGATTTCCCGCGGTTTATTTAGCAAATGGCATAGACAAGTGGCTATTATTCATCCATAAACAGACATAATTTTTTGTGACTCCAAACCTTTATGCTCTAAGCTCCAAACAATACAAACCTTAAATAAGCACTACTTAAGTTAATAAATAAATTTTTTACTACTTACATAGAATAATTTTTATGAATTACAAAATACTTAATTTATCAAAACCGAACTCTTTTCTTTCTCTTTTATCAGTTTTTCATTGCAACACAAAAAGGCAACAGGTAATTATGATAATCGTAAAATATTGTATCAGGAATACATCCATCCAAAACTTAAAATATCTATTATAAAACATATTTTATTGATTAATTTAATGACAGAGACAAACGAAATAATCGTGAAATTTGTCGCGTTTGGTCGCGTTCGTCCTGAACACAGTATTTCGTTATCTGTCATACAAATGGTTAAACTGTCATTTGATTTTAAAACATAACGAACTTCTATAAACTCAAGGATATTGTCAGCGTGATCAATGATGTCTGTTTGAGTTTGAGTAACATTCGTTATAAATATTTTGTCCTAACTATATAAGTGCAACTAATTTACTATGACAATGAAGAGTGAAGTGCTGGAATTAGAAACCAAAATAATAAACCACGAAGCTTACGGAACATCGTAAGTAAAACGAACTTAATATACAATGACACTTAGATAACGATAAACAATTTGTTTATTTTTTAAAATATTTCAGATACAAATGGGCTCCAAGGGACTTCGAACTTGGTTCTGCTCTCGGTCAAGGCAAATTTGGACACGTTCATGTCGCTAAAGAAAAGAAAACGGGCTTTTTAGTCGCGATTAAAACACTATTTAAATCTCAAATTGTGCGATCAAAATGTGAACGTCAGGTACTGCGAGAAATTGAAATTCAATCACATTTGAAGTAAGTAAAACCTTGTTTGCATGCAGAAAGCTAGTTTGTGACATAAACTAAGTTTTACTAACCATTGTTTACCTATTTCCAGACACCCAAATATCCTTCGTTTACTGACTTGGTTCCATGATGAGCGCCGTATTTACTTAGTGGTGGAGTTTGCTGCTGGTGGCGAACTATACAAACACCTTACTAATTCACCTAAGGGTCGTTTTCCTGAAGCTAAAGCTGCTAAATACATATACCAGGTAATTCACATCAACAGGCTTCTTTCTCTATTGACTAAGTTGTGGGATTGGTATACAATCAGTAACTACCATCCATGACCACTATGAGATTATCAAGACAATTTAGTACAGTATCTTAGTACTGGGACACAAAGTAGCATAGGATATGGAACAAAATAGACATTGAATAACAGCAATATTAAATTTTTAATTTCCTTAATCTAGGGTTGTTTTTCTTATGTCTGTATGTCAATGCAATGTGCCTGTGTCTTAGGTTGCAGACGCAGTGGAGTACTGTCATCAGCACCATGTGATACACCGGGACATAAAGCCGGAGAACATTCTGGTAGCATTTAGCGGAGACCTGAAGCTGGCTGACTTTGGATGGTCAGTGCATGCACCATCAGAAAGGTGAGCTTTTGTAATGTTCTATTAATTACTTACAAAACAAATGCTAAATAATTGTGACTTGGCATCCTCAGCCTTAGAAATCCGTGCACTGTTATTGATGTGTATCAGTTTCTGTATATCACATCACTAATTTCCTAATCAAACCCTAATTTAGACTCTACAAACAATTTACATTTGCTAAACTAACTTTTTATTTGTTTTATTTGTAAACTAACTTATTTCACCTATACTTATTTTCAATTCAGACGTAAAACCATGTGCGGTACATTAGACTACCTGCCTCCCGAGATGATAAAGCGTGAGGTATATGACGTGTCTGTGGACCACTGGTGTATTGGAGTACTACTGTATGAGTTCCTAGTTGGCAAGCCTCCGTTTGAGAGTGAAGGCCAAGACAAAACTTATGCGAGGATCCTTGCTCTCGACATGGTGTATCCTAGCTATGTTCCGGAAGGAGCTAAGGATCTTATTTCTAAGGTTAGTAATACACAAATGATTCAACGGTGCATAAATCTAGGTACTGTCTATTGGTATGTTGTAGATGTTACTAAAAGTGTGATGTTTATACATCACTTGAACATAAAAACTTAGGTTAATTCCAAAAATGTTTACTACCACTACATAATTGCAACAATAGGTTTCTGTTATAAATTACCATTGCAATAGACCCATATGTTTCTACACTCTAGATTTCTTCTTCAATTTTAGCTCCTGCGGCATTCAAGCAAAGACAGGCTGTCATTAGATGCAGTAAAGAAGCACTACTGGGTGCAACAGTTCCAGAGTAACGGCGCATAGTTTCAAACAATATCTTAAGTTAGTATTAATTCATTATCTGTAGTAAAACACCTGTACATTTTATCACCATTTTATTTTCATGACATAACAAACCCATTCACATAATTTATTGTGACATTTTCTTTCATTGTATATAAATAAACTAATTTAGTATGCATGATAACGTTTTTTAAATATAAATTTTAAAAGTTTCTAAGTAGTTTAAATTATCACAGACTATATCCATAGTTTGACACCCAAGTGAGACCCTCTTTAGATCCTTTCAATGGTTTATACTCAAGTCCAATCCAATCACTGTAGCCACTGGCTTTTAATTGCTTCAGAACATACTTGTAGTTTATCTCTCCGTCAGTATCTGGTTCATTGCGGTTAGGCACTTGAGCTATCTGCAAACAATTTCCAATCAACACATTATCATAGAAAAACAATTTACATTTACAGCATATTGTGCATATTCTCCATCAATTAGGTCACAGGAAGTGAAAGGGGAATTATAATTCTCAATCTTGTGTATCTAAATAACAGAATTCTCATTTTAGGGATATCATTGAAATTAATATTTTTAATTTGATAAAAGTTTATCTATTTCACCTAACACCAAACCATAGAAGTGCCGAACAGAAGGCAACTGACATGACATGCAAACACTTCACATTCAATACTTAGTTATTCATAATTTTCAACTTTCCTTTCATAAATAACTAAAAGATTACCTGCACATGTCCAACATAGGGCATGAAGTTTGTGATGCTGTGAGATATATCCCCAGATATCTGTTGTAGATGAAACACATCCAGCATCAGCTTTAGGTTGGGGCTGTTAATGCGCTTGATAATGTCCAAAGCTAAAATACAAGACATTTAATGTATTATGAAATTCACTCCGAGTTTAATAAGCCTTTTGAAACACCACTTACCTTTTTTAAAGTCACTTAAGAAGTAATTAGGCACAGAGTATTGGTTAATAGGTTCAATCACACCAAGAAGGTTTTCAGTCTTCAACACACCAGCTGCATACTTCAAATTATTTTCATATATTTCCCAATTTTGTGCTGTTGCATTTTCTAGCTTTCCTGCCATGATGTGAATTTTCTTAGCATTTAGAGCTTTAGCATAGTCAACTGTAGTGTGGAAATTGTCTTTAAATTCACTCTCTTTTCCTGGTACTGCTGTAACTCCTAATTCACCTTTAGTTACATCTCCTGAAATCATATTAGAATAGTATATTAATCCTTTTATGTAGCAATAAATTGGTAAAAACTTGATTACCTAGTATAATTGTAATGTTGCTAGAAGTATACAAAGCTAACAATGGACACTGACTCAATAGAACATAAATTATGAATGCTTTTAAACATTTGTTTACAAACCTGTTTTCAAATTAACTAACACTTGTTCCAATCCAGACTTTTCCTTAGCCTCTTTAACTTGGTCTATAGTGCATCCAAAGGGGAATCCTGATTCGACCGCTTTGAATCCAGCCTCCTTGGCCAAAGCATATCTCTCTAGGATCGACGACGCTTCGGTAAACATAAACGACAAGTTTGCACAGAACTTCATTTTCTATTTTCAAAACAATCTAAAATTAGAGGTTATATTTTGTTAGATGTTGCCCGATGAAGGACAGCAGTAATAGTGTTACGTTTAGTTATTGTCTTGGTTTAATAGTTACCGGTTCACTTGTTATATATTTGTATGTAAATGCGATAACCTATCTCATCAGTTGTTGAAAACCTCAGCTGGTTATCATCTGTTCACGTAACTATAAATAGTGTTTTATCTTTGTGTTATCATAACTAATAACCGCAATATTTGGACGTCTGTAGTTATTTGCGTTGAAAATTAGGCATGAAAGCAGGTTTTGAGGAAAAATACATATTAGATTTTTTTCTGACTTTTTAACCACCATCATTTTTCTTTTCATTACCGTAAGATATAGTACCGGCATAAACTCCGACCGAGTCAACCTCGTTATCTGTAACGGTCAATATCAAATAAGATTTATTTTTGTTATATTCATATCAACGCCTGAAGCCTACTCTGCGCAAAGCAACGCAGCGACATTTCACACCATTGATCATTTCAGGCGTCCCATTTATTCATGTGTTGCGTTTCTTAAGTCTGTATGGCCACGCTTCTGGGCTTTTTTGGGATCAAAACTTTTTTGGGATCAAAACTTTTTTGGGATTCCGGTTTTCCCGATCCCTCGTTCTTTTGTTTAATTTCTGAAGGATTCTTTTTATTTGGTAGATATAAAGTAAGTTGTCTCACTTTGAACCAGGTAAATTTCAAAGTCCCATATTGGGCTGGATTTTCAATCAATGCCTTCAATTTTTGTGTATAGTTAGCATATTTATTTAGCTTCAATTCTGTAAAACATTAATTTCTCATATTCTTTTTAATTTCGGCGTAAAACAGGTATTTCTGAAAAAAAAAATTTGGTTCAATGAGTACTGTCTACCGGTGGTACACATTTAACCAGGGTGTGGTCCACATTGAGCCACCTTATTAACTATGCCTTATAGATCAATTTATAAGGCATAGTTAATAATATACTTTGTAATAATAAAAATCAGTCTTATATTTATTAAAATCACTTAAAATCTTATGATCATTTAATTGGATAATTAGCCAAATCGGGTTCCAAAGGCATCCGGAGTTTCATGGCACCTGATCTGTGCAGCTTAACACTTAGGCTTGGCCTCAAGCATGTTGGCAGTCGAATGCCGCCCTCTTTTTCTTATCGTTACTTTGTGTCGCACCATTTTATAACAAATTAAAACAATTATAGAAAAAAAACTCATTTAACGACTTGAATGTACACAATAAACCATGGTTCAATGTGGAACACCCCCAGGTGGTTCACTGTGAGACACACCAGGTTTTGATAACTAATCTTAAAAATTTACCGACATACCAATCACTTAAAACCTCGAATTGTAGCGCTTTTAATTGCGAAGTAACCGTAGAATACAGTGTACATATAAATAAATTGATATTATTTAAATGAAAAAAGCTAAAAAAGAATGAAATTGGAAAAAAATATTTACTTTTTGAGTCCATTTGCTTTCAAATGCTCCTCACGCAACCAATTGGCACGCGATCGCCACGCAAATTAGTGGGCAGTAAGGGATCGTAAATACCTCTCTTTCACTCATATTAGCGCGGTTTAGCAACGTGGCGTTTTCGAGATTCGGCGGTGGTTCAATGTAGCTGCCTGGTTCACTGTGAGACACCCGACCCTATATTTTTACATAAATTAGATATTGATTTTTTTTGTAAAGTAGAACCTTGTTCTTTGGTAACATGACTATTTTAGCCAATGATTATATATTTAAAGACCTGAATAATAGATAAACTTATGATCTTTCTTGAAGTAGAAAAAAAACACCCCCATACCAGTATTGTCCAATCGATTTTACACTGAAAATGTTCTAGCAAAATAACTTTTCTCATAGTTTACTTTACCAAAGAGTCAGGGGAATCATGCAAATAAAACACGCATCTGAATATTATTCTCATAACTAGTACATATTCTATTTTATTAAAAATATTAGGTTCAGTTAAATTTCAAAACATTATATTTGATAAACAAAATAATTTCAATAAAAGCTTACAAGAGCGGAACTACCAATGTCGTTTGTTACACAACTTATTCCAACATTAAATATTACATCATAAAATAATCGTAGGGAATGGCCACTTCTAATCTATAAATGATATAAATATTGAAGCTGCACTTACCAAAAACTTATTTTAAAATGGAATGGTTGTAAACTCTAAACTTACATGTTTACACTTAGATTATAAATTGCATTAAAATCCTGACAAATGCATGTGCTGGCAGTACACAGTCTTATAACAAGAGGTATTCGCGGTTATAACATTTTATATAAATATGTTTTTGATATTAACACAGCCATATTTTATAATATTGTGTAGCTATAAACTAGGTTAGTTATCTACGTAAATATTAACACGTACATTACGTTCCTATATCATAATTTGTGAACAGTTCTTTCATAATTAGAAAGAAGTGTGCATTTGAGCAGAATTTGCCAATACCCTGTAACGCACTCTACATTGAGCTGTCATGGCAACTGAGTTACAATTACTTTCAAGAATGGAAAATGTTCTGGGTTTAAGCACTAGGCTTACTAACGTATTTCTTAAATATAAGCATACAATTACACGAATGCCAATAATCTTAGCTGAGCAAGTGGAAGACACTTTGAACACTCGTATTAAATTAATATTAGCAAGATAAAAGACGGACATTATTACAGTCAATAAAATTAACAGCAAATAATAAAGTAAAGGTCGATCTTTAGTCTTAATAAAGCTATAATTATACAATCGCAAATACAATAATTAATCGTATAAAACTCAGTAACTTTAAAATGAAATCTCTGAATAGTTTTGCAAATCCTGATGTTTATTTTCAAGATATCCGTATAACCTATAATTACTTTTTAAGAAGCACAAACGGTAAATAGAAGGCTAATAAGCCCGTTGCTACCACTCGACCAATCGAAGTGACACAGGAGACTTGGGCGCCAGCAGGAAGTCAAATTGAATGTCCAACTCTCCGTCAAACTCCACGCGCCACCTTTGCATTATCTAAAACGAAACATTTGATGTGGTGATTACTAAACATATAGCCAACCAGCACTTGAAAGCGCTCATGTGTAATGACATTGGAACATTTCAGGAAAAATGTCTTACTTAGAAAAAAAAAATAGCATTCAGATTACAGACGTGTTCAATCTAAACTACGACCTTTTTTTTCGTGGAAATCATCAAATGACCCCTCCCGCTGTGGGCGCAGTGGAAGGGAGTGTCAGACTTGACTATAACCCACTATGTTTCTCCTGGAACCCTTTGGGTACCGGGGTCTAAACTACGACCTCAAAAGCGGATTAGAAACGTACCTTAGCAAGCAGCAGATGTAGTTCAAGGTCTACGAATCGTTTTCCTGGGCACATACGCCGGCCACGCCCGAAGGGAGCCACCAGGGAGGGCGCGTGCGGCGCGGTGGGCTCCAGCCAGCGCTCCGGGAGGAACTCGCGGGCGCGCCAGAAGTTCTCCTCACGACGACAGGCCGCACCCGTGTGGGCCAGCACGAAAGTCTGCAAGAAACAGATACCGAACTCCTGAACATTTTGAAGATAATTTATAATAGCTTTAAAGGAAGTTAACTCGAAACGTTTTTAAAGTTAGCACCCACAGTTCAGATTTCGTTTGAGTATAAGGAGCTTTACATTTGGTTTGCTAAAATTTGAATGATGATAAAGATTGCTGTTTGACTAAGGCTGTTTTGGTTCAACACTTGAACTAAGATAGCCTTTGACAGACAAAAAATCTCCTAGGCTAAGTTTTGACTTGACTAATATTGCAGTTGTCGGTATCCAGGAATAATATGAATTTTAGACCCTCCTTATGTCTATTGCGAGAATGATGCTCCTGACTAAACTATTGCCCACCTACTGCTTGTTGGCTCAATAAGTCTACAACGTCTATAAAAGAAAACAAGAATAAACAAATCAAAACAAAAAAGAAATGAACTCACCCCTGCAGGCAATTTATGACCGGCAATAGTCATTGGAGTATCCAACAGCCTGGCCAAGAAGGGCGCGGTCGGCAACAGTCTGAAGGCCTCGTAGATGGCGGCGTGTACTGACGGGGCGTTGGCCAAGTCCTCAGCAGTGAGGGTGCTGCAGGACGGCAGCTGGGAACGGATGGTCCTCTGCCAGTCCGGCCGCCCGCTCAGCAAGTATAACAGGAAGACCAGACTGTTGGCCAGCTGTCGATAAAACAGGATTATAAGCGATCTACTAACAATTTGCAGTATTTGCTAACAACGTGGACGTGACCGTTCAAAAAGTTAAAAACAGAAAAAATATAAACTTACTTTTGAATATCATTACTACATACATGCAATACCTATAAAACGCAGTGCTTTTCATTGCTTAGTGAAAAAACCTCAACAGAATAAGAATTCTAAACTTCACCAGATCTATACCCCAAGCGTGTCGTTAATGTAGATAACTACAGACCGGTCTAATACTTAGCTACGCTCGCTACATCTGAAAACTATCTACTACACATCATACCTACCTTACACCTCAAGTTCTTTCATAATACTGGTAATCAGAGCCAGCTATAACCACGCAAACACCTAAAACCCATTAAGTTGATCATCATCGAATCAAAAAGCAAAACATTGACATAATCATTATTTTCGTCGTTACTATGTCATTTCGTGTGATCATTTACTAGACCTGCATATTTAGATTGTTATGCTACATATTTCAATTTTGCCTACTTCGGCTATATTCGATTTCTTTTTATTAGCTCATGCCAATATAGTAGTAACTTCTCTAAAGTCTAAAACACAAAATATAATTATTCCCTGCCCTCATCCCAATTATTATTTGGGGTCGGCGCAGCATGTTTTCTTCTCCCCCTTTCCTATCTGACGTCATCTCGCAAGTAACACTCTTTGCAGCCATATCAACTTTCACATAATCCATCCATCGTTTGTTTGGTCGTTCTCTACCCCTATATCCATCCACATTCATGTCCAGACAAAATATCCTACCTATATTTTGTGTTTTGCTGGATACCAAATAACATTCTTTTGACCAACGTTAATTAACTAAGAAGGTTTGCTTACCGTCTCAATGCCAGCTGTGATGAAATCAATAACAGCGGCTTTCTTGTCCCGGTTGTCGAGCGCGGGGTTCTCCAGGATCCTCAGGAAGATCTCCCTCATGCCGTCATCATTGGCAGAACCCTGTTTCTTGTTCTTCGCCTCTTCCATAAGCTCAGATACTATCCTGCCAACAATTATGGTATTATTATTTTTTAATGCATGTCTAATGTGTGTATGATCTCTTAATGTCTAATTACTTGACTAGTATAATTTCCGATGTGGCAATTAGGTAGGTAGTTTGGTAGGCACTTATCTAACTAAATCTTTGTAATCTTCCTCTTTAAAATATTGTATTCGGCTAATTGCCAATTACTAACTTTGTTAGGTGAAGTCGTCCCGGAACATTTAACAGGTGAAATATGAAACTACGTATTTTTTATCTAAGGATTGTTCTACATTTTGGCTTGCTAGACAAATCAACGTACCTTTATCATTATTTTACCGTGAAATGAGAATTAAGTCAGGATTATAGCACGGGTTTATTAATCACTGAAGGAAATTTATACAAAAAGCAGTAGCCTTTTGACGTAAACTTTAAGATAATACTGCCAACTTTAATCACTTCACAAAATCTAACTTCTCTATATGATGAGGGCAATAGTGAAAAGGCGTGGATAGATTGAGTGTCGGTTACAAATGAACGTTTTTAAATCCACTTCCTTACCTATTACATTTAGCACCCGAATCTAAAAAACACTAACATAATGGACTGTAGTCTAAAGCGATTTGATTTGATAATTATAGTTTTTGAAGTAAAGCAAGCTTAACCAATTTAAAATAATGATATCACATAATTCTCGGAACTGCGGGTTTTTGTTATCATTTATTACTCATATGAGTATCACACCGGCAGACAGTGATCTGGTGCGGCCACCGTGAAAGCTTACTGGCCTTGCTCGATGCACCTACCTACTAGACAAAAAAATCGGTCAAGGCCTAGCCCATTATAGATGGCAACCAAGTTTCGTCTATTAGCCTATCCTAACCTTGCGTAAGACCCTAATGTATTGCCCTGTCATAATTGTATAATACTTGACTTGGTTCTTAAATCGTTTTTAAAATTGACATACTTGAAGTCAATGATAGAAACGAGCCAAAAGTGCTTTATGTTCGTCCCAGAAAATACAATGTTCAGATTCGGATTCAAGATCTAACAAAGACAACATAGATATTCATAGAGTTTCTTAACGTTAAAACATTCATACACATTGTAAGATAACAATACTACGCACCTGGCCCTTGTAAAAGAGATCACTAGCTATATCTGAAACTCCTTGAGAGTGCCTTGCATGATCTAAGGAACTTAAATACCTACTCAGTTTGAACTTGAACTGCATGCAGTATATATTTCTGTAAATAGCCATATATCATCTCGCATCAAGGGTTACAGCGTATTATTGTCTTATAACAAACACTGTCACTGTGATTTATGATCGATAAATTAATCGGCCATTAACGGAACTAATTAAAATGAAGGCAAATGATTCATTTATTTTAAACTGCGAACTAACTCACGTATGGATAGTCTCCTCGCTCTTAACGAACGTTCTGTAGAGTGTTGTGGGTGCGAACTTCCATAGCGGTGCTCCGTAGTAGGAGTCCCTCTGGGCCCTGAAGTGAGCCTTTACGGCTGCCGCCAGAGTCGCCGCTCGACCCGACATCCACCGCTCCAAGAACCCAAGCCTCGAGCCCAGCATAAGCCCGCATACCGCTGAAAACATTCATTAACAATCATAAAACCAGTACGCCTTATAGACGAAGCTACATACGCGAAGTAATTGGTCCTATGTGCGAGCTGCCGCAATCAGACACGCTCATTTCCAACTATGACTGTAATCGCGTATTCGTATCCAGAGGTAAACCCAATTACATACTGTACAGTCGGTAGCAAAACTACGCTCTACCTGCAGATGATTTTCTGGAACTATTTACATTTCTCAAATTAAAAGAGTTTTCAATACCTAAATATCATTTACTGCCTCATCATGTCATAATGCTCTTTCGTGTAACAGTATCAAAGGCTAGATGTTCATATAATACTTAGTAAAACCACAAATTAACGGTCCCCTACCGTATAAACCGCTCTTACTTGTATCAATTTACGTAGTAAATTCTACATTCTCAGAAATATGACCTAGACACTGACAGGCTAGCTCTATGCAGGTCAGCAGCCAATAATTAACGTTCTCACGACATAAAATTCTAGATAAATAACCTTCATTTAAAATGACATAAGAATAAAGGGCCTAATTGAGGTTAATACCACTCTATTATACTCTCTAATTAATATTATTATCTAAATAAGAATTGCATAAACGAAACATCGAGGAACCGGGGACTCCTTTATAGAACTTGGTCAGGATTTACATTAGCCAAAGATGGCACCTAAAATTATTGACCATAATGCTACATATGAAATAAGGCACCTTCCGCGAAGATAATATTTAATTAGCTCGATCTACGGTAGATTACTTGGCTAGCAAGCATTAAGATGTAATGTATGTATGTAGTTAACTGACCACTCCAGCCAAAATGACGGCAGCAAAGTCTATAATGTCTACTAAATATTAAGTTGTTTTAAGCTACAAGCGCGAACAGTACAAATACTCGACGCGTATCAAGAAAAACATAAGCTCAAAGAACATTTAAGTGAGATTAACGACATAACTTCCGCTCATTAGCTGATAACATTGTGCAGAACCACTCAGCACAGAATGCAAGTATGTAATCTGTGGCGCAGTGTACAATTTCATAATGCATTTCTGATGTTTATTGTTGCATTCCTAGCGACGTGCGCGCTCTACGCTACCCATCTAACGTTATTTTCTACTACATTATGACCTACATTCTTATCTCGACGGACGTCATTTTCTCGTCACTATTATCGCAACTTTCTGAATCTATTTAAGACCCACATGCGCACATGAACTTACGCGACAGTTGACAATTTGAATGATATAAGATGCAATTGTTTGCATGCAAAACAAGCCTAACATTTTAGCACAATTATCATTTTCATGAGTTATTTTCTGTTTGTATTATTCGTTTCAATCTAGTCCGAGAAGTACATGATTATGTTATAAGCGGTAGTCATGAACTGGGCCTGTACTATTGAAACGAACTTCTGATGAATGTCACAAAGGACTTTATTCTGCCGCTTATCGTTTTGTTTCCGGCGCAAAATACCAAGAGCTTAATCCGGTACCAAACAAGCACTGTAGGTTCTTATATACCTATGTAGATTTTGCAAATATATGATCATCATTATGGGAATTTTGGCAAGTCTCCCAGTACCTAGAATTTTTAAGTAGTTTTATTGCCAACTACTTAACAGGTCTTGGATTTAACTGAAAACCTATTAAAATAAGTTGCAGAGTTATGGGTATTTCATTGAATACACAGTACAAATCCGCAATACTTAAAGATAACTTAAAACTGACTTAATATCCCATTCTGTTGGTGAGCTGATCAAACCCGGTGACGGTACCATCGCTGCGGCGACAAGAGTCCAACAAGTCTAGAAAATCATCGCAGATATTGTTCAACTCTGGCAGGAAACCCTGCATGGTATTAGGACTTGTCAACTCCGCTGTCAAGTGGCGTCGAAGGTGGTGCCATTTTTCACCTTGCCTGGAACCAAAAAAGAATTGAATTGTTAATTATGGAAGTACAGCAATTTCGATGTAAAGCAGGTAGAGCTCTCTTTAATGCGTACCTGCCTTTAAGATAAACATCGAAATTAACAAACCAGACTTGATGTCATTATTGATACCCAAAATATACCGAATTCTAATTTTAGAACGTAAACAACACTCAGATAAACCCAGATAGAGCCTACTAGTTTGCTCTGTAGATGCAATCTGGGTCGAACTCAGCAAAAACCAGTTCCGAGAAATAGACAAGGTTCTTCTAGCCTTGACCATGTGACTTATACCGACTATTTAAATATAACCCAGTCACATAAAGTTCACTACACACTTTGCTATCTATATGTTGTATTGCAATTGTTACACGGGCCTTGAAAGCTCCACTTGCCAAATAAACGTGATCATTTTATAAATTATATACTTGCTATTTAGGCAATAATAGTTAGACACGCCTGGTCATTTCCTTTACCTAAGAAGGCCTTGTTTAAACATTTACCTTCAAATCATAACTTCGACAGGAACACATTTTCTTAGAACTATTAAAAACTGGTCATAACTTTAAAACGGATATTATCTTAATAGATGCTTTATTTGAGACGTGCCTTATTTCAAATGTCTGTTAAATACGTTTTAGATTGTATCTTGTTTTATTGAAACTGATTTGAAAAGAAACATTAAACAAGATTGTAATCAATAGTACCTACCAATATGGCATTGTAGAACATCGTGATGAAAACGTCGATACAATTTACAAAAACGATTTAGCTTAGACAGGAAATAGTTACATTGCATCGTCATGAAACTATAGTGCCAAAGTAACTGCGCAGTTTTATTTCAAATCTACGTGACTCGCAAGTACAACAGTGTTGCCAAAATATCACGAACACGGGACAGACACAATGGTGTTGCTTTAGTTGGGCCCGAGGTCACACCACCCGTTGTGAATGAATGCTTACTTATGAAGATAACCTATTTAGTCGTAACTAGGTATTCATGTCAATTACTCACAAATATGAGATGATTGGCGTTATCTTAAAATAGCTTGGTCTCCGAACATACATAACGATAAAGATTTTGAATAAATCGTTTTACCTTGTATCTTAAGTTGTTATTGAAATCTGACTACACACGTGCTCATGACTAATGAAATTTCATGTCTATAATTGTTAATTGGTAGGTACTTAAAATTGTAAAAAACAATGTGTTTACCGGTAGGCATAGTGTGTTGTAATATAGGATTGGACTTCGTCTAGCTGTGAATTCTGCTACCTATGATAAAAATAATGAGTTATTTTGCACCAATTTGGCCTAAAAGTTTTGCTGACCACGATACTTTTTAAACCACGGAAGCTCATTAGAATTTGGGTACATTTGTAGTTGATTTTGCATTCGTGGTTACAAATTTTGCCATCGACAACAGCTCTTTCTTAATTTCATCGTCATCTTATCGAAATGAAACCTGATTTCAAAGCTTAATCCGTCCGTTAGCGGCTGTCGTGGCTTTGCACGCCTTGGATAAAATCTTAATTTAATATAACTCTAGCATAGGATAAGTTGTACTCACTCATTGACAAGTCCAGTGGAGGCATATCTGTCGGGCCTGCTCCTGCGGTAGGTCTGCACGATCTCAGTGGGGGGGCGGTAGGGGCGCTTGGCGGGCGTGCGCAGGACGGCCTCTAGCGCCGCGCGCTCGGCGATCGACACCACCGCCGCGCCCCCAGGAGTCGTCTCCACGAATACCGGCCCGTAACGCCTGAACATGTCTGTGTGCAAATCTCTCATTGTGACCGTAAACTAGCTTTTAGCTTTACTTCTGCAGGTTTGCAACAAAAGCTAAGTTTACTTAAGTTTTTATACATTTAATTCCTAAAAAGTATGTTAGTCCAGTAGGTTTGTAGAGTTTGACTCTCCTTGTAGGCATGGCTATAAGAGCTTTCCGATCACGAATAGAGACTATCCAAAAAGCAGACCTGAAGCCTTAAGGGTTATATTGCCTCAACTGGAGAGGTTCAGCTGTTTGTCGGTTATTCTGCCTTGCATCTAACGGTACGCGAATAAGCCCTCTCGTACTAGGTACCTTTATCATGATTACATAACTAAACCTTCATTTTCATTTATCTAAGTAGGTCGCACATAAATTAAACTATTAATGAGTCTCTTAAAACTAGGACAACCTATTTATGACCA
Source organism: Chrysodeixis includens (assembly GCA_941860345.1). Classification (NCBI taxonomy): domain Eukaryota; kingdom Metazoa; phylum Arthropoda; class Insecta; order Lepidoptera; family Noctuidae; genus Chrysodeixis; species Chrysodeixis includens. The sequence continues at coordinate 4,549,088 of OW796113.1, read as the reverse complement.
CGATTTATCTTAATTAAATATGTATTATTCTAGTAACCCAATTATGTGGGTTAGGTGGATGCTCATTAAAATTATTTTCTGGAACAACCTCAATTATTAGCACTCTGGATAGGAAATGTTTACGAGTATTGGCTTTAAACGTAAAAAAGCAAAAGTTTAAGTAAACATTTAGTATGTCTTTAGATAGTCCAAAGGTTTATCTTACGCAATCATAGGCAATAACAAAACGTCATACCTTGTAGCTTGTTGTTCACTTGCAAAATGTCATGGAAATGAACCGGATACTATGTATTTATGTTAGGTATTTTTTTTTCTTTTATCCGACTGCGGCAAGAGGCAAGAGGGAGAAGTTTTTAATTATGATGTTTACTAATCGTCCAGAAGGGAATCTTTTTTGTTCTTTTTAAAACCACTCTTACGTGAAGGAATTACAAACAATCAAATCACATGCACAAAGATGTCCGAGACTGAAACCCGCGGCAAATCGTGTAAAATGATCATTAGCGTGGTGACCACTCGACTATCCGTGCAGTCAATTCTCATTTACGATAAAATGTGACCTACGTCCATGTCCATACTATTTTAAGGTTTTAAAGGGAAATGCTGCACTAGCCGCTGAAAGCTTAGAAAAAAGCTCAGGTGTGTAAAAGTACCTACTACCAACACAAACAGCCAAGAAAATCAGCAAATAAATATTATTGACTAAAATTAAATAAAAGGTACTGTTGTTGTCATGACCTAGAAAGAAATTAATGATGATATTAAAGTGCAATCTGCATTATTATCGTATTTACTTCACTTCCTAATCAATTCTCAAATAGCCAAGCCTTTTAAAAAAATATGACCATAAATGATAGCCAATCACATTTTGAATTGGTTCTCAACTTGTCACGATGATTGGTACCTGATATTTTTTCAATTTTGACTAATTCTGATTAGATAAATGTAAATTTTTATTACTTTTGAACCCACGTATAAAAATAAATATCTTTGCAATTTTATATTTATGCTGCAAAATATTATCTTGATATCTATTAGGCCAGGCGCATACATACAACTGTTCCATCGACAAAACTGTTTCATCGAGTTGTGTACTTTTCGTGATTCCTACTCAACTAAATAGTTTAGTTGATGGAAGTGCGCATACTATCGATTCTTTTTTCGCCTCAAATCGGAGCAGTCTTTATTCAGCAACGCTCAAATTGAGCGCTTGATCGATAGTTGTCCAACTTTTAAATCAAAAACAAATCGATACAGCTTTTAGTCGAGACTAGACTTTTTTGTCGAGCAACTATCGAGTTGACAGTATGTGCACTCTAATATATTCTTTTAAACATATGATACACAACAAAACAGTTGTTGGACTAAAAGTTGTATGTATGCGCTAGCCCTTAGTTATTGAGTAGGTACCGCATTGCAAACTAGCTAAACTTAAATTTTACAGTTGCAGCAGGCAGATGGTCGGTATTTAAGTTTTCCTCACATTACGTGGGTCCTTTTGTGTTACTCATAAAATTAGTGCTGAGATAAGGTGATTCATGTAATAGTTTTATGTTTACGATTTGAGCTATAGTAATGTTAAGCGACAGCTTATTCTGGTGCGTAAACCATATTTGTGCTGAACCCCTTTGTAAACCTATTTCACAAATTTTCCTTGAACGAACCTAGTGAACCTATTTTGTGGTATTAAAGTTCCATTATTTGTTAATAACAAATCTCTTGTTGAAATCTCACCTTCATAAGCTTCATGAAGCTTGTTCATCTTATACCGGCTCCAAAAGAGCCACCGTGTGCCCAGGAAGGGCAGTGGCTGCGGGCCGGGCAGGCGCGTGCTCTGCTTGCCGTCCGCCGCGCGCGCCGCCAGCGCCGTCGCCGCCACCACCACCAGGATCACCGCCAGCACCAGCGTGGGCACGCATGACCAGTCCACCAGGGGCGGGGGCGTGCTCTGTTCACAACAACATTAACATTCTTAAAATATCCCTCAAACCTCAAAAGTTTATAATAACATTCAAATTTGTTGACCCAAAGCAAATATTTACGCATATCGATATTTTTAAATCTCATTGCCTATATCGGCCCCTCAAATCTCTGTTCAAGTTCAAGTTTTGTCTTTAAGAAGTTTGTTTGGTATCGCGGTCGTCGACCCGCTGCTCGCCGGCTTGCGCCCGGCGCGCGCCGCAGCACGGCGTTGACGCGTCGCTCTTGACATTGGCTTTACGTAACTGTCTCTCGTTACGTAACATTACGCGGCCGCCGCCGGCACCGGCCACGCACGACGCGGCAGCGGCCCTCACCACCTAACTGCACTCGGCGACAGCTTAATATGTAAGAAATTATCTCCACAGGTATTGGTATTAAGATGCGGTGCCTGTTTTTGTTGCCATTTTAACGGACCTCGCAATTTCGCAAGAATGCATAACAGGTATAGGAATTTAACGGGATTTCGACTTTCGTAAACCTGTTTCGAATTGTCAATGACTTTTTTATAGCACTGCAGAAATAAGCAGTCATTAGTGATTGTAACGACAAATGGTTTCAGAGTAAGTGTGGTGTGCAATCTAATTCTCCTCAGTGTGGACACCGCCTGCTGGTGGCCGAGTTGCATTCGTTCGTGCATGTTTTTTAAGAATCATAAATAACTCTCTAGAGCAGCATTTTATAAATAACTCTTCTTTAATTATAACCTATCACTGTAAAGTAATATTTATTGCCGTTCATGAAATATAAAGTTAACCTACGTAGCTACGTCGAACGTGTTTGCTGCAGTGTAGTATTGACATATTATAAACCAGCTCTAGCTGATATTTTTGTATAAAAACTTATTTCTTTCTTAGTAATATTATCTTAATTCTCAACCGATAGGGTCAGTCAAAAAGCCAAAATTATGTTTGGTAGAAATGGCATTAACATATATTAAACATAAAATGAAAAGTATTTTGTACGCAATATCATTACCACCTTATTTGATGTAGCGGCCATATGACTGTGGTCACTAAAAGATTATAGTGAAAATATAAATAGCAATTGGTGAATAACTATAATAAAATTATTTGCCTTAAGGCTTGAACATGCGAACTCCGTAAAATGATGCAAGTAGTTAGCTGCAACTATTTACACGGACACAGTAGCCCAGTTTTATGTTCTTGTTGCAAACGCTATCCATCGTAAACAATAGCTCCAGTAATTAATATAAGGTTTGACCAGTTCATGGCTACCACGGATAAATTAAAATATTTACTAATTTGCGCAGCGCGACGCTCATAAATGAGATAGCCAGAAGCACATCAGAGTTGTGCGTGAGTTTCACAACTACGCCAAGAAACTTATCATAAAACTTACAAAATTACGCGTTTGGTATTAGCTTCAGTTATAAGTAAATGATTAATATTATTATCTTGACATCTCATACCAATCAACGCGAGTAGAACATATCCAACCTGTCAGATTTAGACTTGAGCGTCAACAATTCACCAGCTTTCACAAAGCTCTGCATTCCATAAACCTAGCTCAAACGGAATATTAGCGTTACAAAATCCAAGTTTAAACCCAACATAGCAACAGAAGAAAGTGTAGACGGCTTTTATAGTACTAAGTACGAGCCCTCGTAATTGGTAATCGTTCGTAATTGGTCGTCGCGGGGAGGTTTTTCACGACGGGCAGTGTGCCTCTTGCCACACAGACACCGCAGGCCGATGCCGCACGTGCCCCACATACAACTAAATACTTAGAATTCTCTATCGATTCACCAGTTTCTCGCATGGTTGCCTCTTGGCCTGTAGTCTGGACTGTAACTAGCTTGGCGAAGTATGTGAAGTTAGATCCAGCTTGATGCAATTGCCGCCACACTAGTAAAAACAATGGATATGTTCACAAGTAATTTTATGTGAAAGTGATCAAAGAAGCTTTAAAATACACTTAAACCACTCATCATCCTTAGGTTTCATGCATATCAACTATAAATTAGCCACACAATACATATCACTAACATTATTTATTGAGAAATCTTTTTAAATCCCACGGCTTTAGGTAGGTAATTGATGCTTATTTAATTGCATATTGTTGATAATTTTATTTCTACAGTCAATATAAACAATTCTACTGACATTGCAAATAAAAGTTCATTGCTACTCAATTTGAGCCCTATATTCTCGCAAAGTCGAGACATATCTTGCCTCACGGACTAATAACACAATTAAGTTTAAAGATCAAGTTGACCTAGGTCGCCTAGGCGCCACTGCACTGTAGTATATTATTTTGTAATAAGATAAGCGCTGATCTGGGTTACGCACATTATTTGTACTGATTTCGTATCAAGTGAATATGTTCCAAACTATTGGGCTCACGATGCCATTTGTTATGCAATATCTATTACTATCTACATATAAACTGTTCTTTCTAGTCTAGACATAAATCACAATAAAATTGCGTAATCAAATTTTTAAATATACCGACACTACTCCAGACAGACAGTATTCGTAATTGCTTCACCTAATGATTTCAAATGGATTAACTGAAGCATACACAAAATAACATTTGAATTACAAATAAGTTGTTAATGAGTAATACCTATCAGAACGCTCAGGTGCAAAATCATGTAGAATGAACTTAATGTAAGTTGAAGGACAGTTCATTTTCAACAAAGAGGCGGCAAGTCGGCAACACACATATTGGATACTCGTAGAAGGGAGAACAAGATAAGATAAAACGGTAAGTAATCAAACAAATAAACAGTGTAACCCCTGTTTATCCTATCTCTACAGTGACACCATCTCCCAAGTACTCTACATTCGGTAAACGATCCCTCAAGGGCGCCCGACCTCATCACTCTAAATAATATCTCAGACAATTGAGCGCACAGCTTACATATTGATAATGTCTTGCACATTATAAACCGTGCCGCCTGAAATAAATCACGGCCCATTACACTGCCTATTTGCTATTAAAAGGAATTATTTAACAGGTTTAAATTACTATAATATGTCGTCGTTTATGTCGTTGATTGTCCAACATTATCTAATGGCACAATAAGCATTTTCGATTACATGTTTATTTCAAAGCCTAGACGCATGTTTTTCATAGGCAATTTGTACTTATGCTACCGTATTCCACATATCATGTTACATGTTCTACTTTTTGTAATTATTACGCCACTTTAGGAAACTTATCAAGTGTTGAGTGTTATTTAACTGAACGATATCTGTGTAAACACACCAAAGTACACTGTTAGTGTAGACTTCCTTATTTTGTGCAAAAAATATTTTGGCAGTCGGGTGTGTATCGAAAACTCCAGAATAATTCGCTAATTTCTTGATGGCGCGGGCGCGCCGGCGGAAATTGGAGTGTTTCGTAATAAGATAAAAGTTAACAAAATATTTTATACATATAGATAATGCAAGTAAACTTAAGTGCATTTTATTTTAGGCGACCGCAAACTTGTAAATACCGCTTTGGTATAACAGCAAAAACAACTAAAGTAAGAAGCATAAGTTAATTAGGAAATTAACAAAATGATCGTGAACACATTTCATTTTCAAACGTTTTCTTCTAAATGTAGTGTATCCGAGGTTATCTCTCTAAAACGGGCGAATTGATACTGTATCTTAATAGTCATTTTATCTAAGTATTTTCTGTTTCGACAAAGAAGCCTGGGTCAAAAAACTCGTAAAATTCGTCGCTGTGCATGCTTAAAACTCAACAATTTCAATGTCAATTTCGTGACTAAATGTTTTTGGGTGCGACGAATGATTTTAAATATTATACAATCCTCATAAGTAATATTGTTTACGAGCATGAACATTTTTAGCCAGAACACAATATTTGATACCCAGAAGACCAGAATGTAGCTGGATTAAAAATATTAACATTTTTTATTTTATAGGTATAGGTAAATAGTACCTATTCCATATGCAGCATAATTCACCGAGGTAGTAAACTCAATGGTAGAAAAAGAAGCATGTAACAATAGGAGCTCTAAAGAACTTATAGCCTATAGCTAATACTCTGGCGAGATAGATTTGGAATAGATTGTGTAGCCCATAAAATAATGTAATAAAAAATAATTAAATATAAATATTCATTCAGTGATTATGTCAACGTTGTATTTTGAGAAGTTTTACGTAGTTTACATCAATAACGATAAGCATGGACCAAGTTCACTGCCCTGAGGTACTCCGAAATCAGTGAGATGTTGACTAAAGAAAGAACTTGTATGCCTATGTCTACCGGTTTATCAGATAAGTCTGTGACAATATTATTTATTCTATTAGCTTTTATAGTGGTAATTTGACAATTTAGTTAATCCAAAAAGATTATAAACAACTTAATTATATGGAATACTGAATCAAAAGCTTGTGGTTGGTGTTCTATGATTTTAACAATATTTTACCTCCATAACCGGAAAGGTTTATCTACTAATATCTAACCTTTCAACTAAATTATGTTGAAAGCTTTGATAAAACAAGAGCAAAACCTTGAATAACACATATAAACGGGTCTACCGTTTTGGAATAAAAAAACATTACTACTTAGGTGCAAGATGAAAAACAAAGATTCAAGCAAAAAAACAACGTCTAAAAGCTTTACATAATGGATATGCCATTCCAAATAAACAATAAGTTAAAACAAACAGATAGATACACACGTGTCTACCCAAACTTAAGTATTTAATTGTTTTTACAACCAGGATTACGTCGTGCATGTTTTTACATTCATCGTTATAATGCTGTGATACCATAATTTCATCATAGCTTGCATTTTTTCCACGTTCATTGAATCGTATACCTACATTTATTCTACAGGCAGCCACTTGACATTGGATAACGCACGAACTACTTCTAGTTGATGCCCTCGCTAAATGTACTTTTCCAAGTGACGAAATTGATAATTTTGTACTTACATGTTGCTCACTTCTTTATTAATTAGTTTTTAATTACTTATACTTATACGCTCGTAGCAACATTTTCAAGAACTCACGGCAAGGTCATTCAGAGATGGGTGAACTTTTGGTATCTATGCATGCCTATGCATCTGGCGTGCTATCTAATGATTCCAAAAATGTCTACGACAAGTTAGTTTTCAGTGGTCTGAACACAAAAATTGGGAGGTAATCTGTGCCAAAACAACACTGATATTTCAAAGTCTATCTAGTCTATAAAACTCGATTGATATTTTCACATTTTACGTTACTTTGGCAACTAATTACTGCTACCGGTGTTGATTTGACTACTGATTCAGCTTTTCAGTGCCTATAGGCTTCAGGTGGCATATTATATCTATCTGTTCAATCAGATAATATAATATATCAATATCTCTAAAAACAGTCAATTCATAATTTCGACAAATTTTAATGATGTCTAAAAAAGAAACGGTCTCTTTTTACAAGATCCCCAATAAAAAAATATATTTAATTTTAAATTTTAACAGCAGCACGATTGTACCATTACGGATTATTATATCATTTACATTATTTACGTTTAATGTATCAGACTTCACACAACATGTTAATAGTCTATGATAAAAAAAATAATTGCTTGTTCTCTCGTTTACTTTCATAAAGGCAGTAACTTACTAGATACTTCCGACCCAAAGTGCGGTTAAAAACCTCCGCGGATCAATGTCTGGATGACACGCTCAAGGACGTTATAAAAGGGGCTTGAGAATGTAGTTTCTTTTTCTAACCAAAACTCACTACTTTCTTGGTTTCATATTAAGGCTAAGACCAGAGTAGTGTCAATACAAGGTCTCTGACTAAAACACTAACAGTAAAATAAGGTTTTATGACGTATATGAAACTTTTACAAGGCCCGACTATGTTTATGTAAATGTAATAGACGCAATATAGAATTGTAGAGCATTGAGAACTAAATTATAAACGTTTATTGTGTAGCTATGTACCTCTAACCTAAGAATAACTAACTGTTGTTTGAAACAAACAAGTGAAATAAAATTAAAAAATCAAATATTTGAAAGCAATTTTTTTATGGAATAAAGTACGACTAATAATAATTGTTTACACATATTCCACATCAATGATGGAGTAGTCGTTATAAGGTCATTGAATTAAAAATGATAGTTACACATGTCGACAAACGATAATATTGTCATAAAGAAAAATACTTATACAAACAGAGGAGTTATTACGTTAATAGATATGACATTATAATACTTAGTTTACCTTAGCATAACTAATGAATCTCCTACTGTAACAAAAGTACTGTTGTTAAACAAGATAAATAATAATTATAGAGCGTGCGAAGAAATTACACTTGTTGAAGAGTCTTCACATATTTTAACTGAAGCCATATTTTGATCATATAGCTTAAGTTCCTTTTATATTTTGCAAAAATGATATGCCAAAAAATCTTCGATTTTTTTGTCTTTTATAAAGCTAAAATTCAATACGAATTGGATATTGGCCGATATCGATTTTGTTATCGATATTGTGGGAAAACCCCGAAAAATATAAATAAGGCGGAGAAGCGACTTCCTTATAGATTGTTCGTGAGAATAGCTCAGCTTTGAATGTGTAATGTTCGCGTGTACACTTAGTTAACTAGCGAGAAAGACGTTAGACGACGAAGATCTGAAGGGTCACATCGTTGGCTGTCAGCTGCATCCTACTCGGCAAGTCTTCCGCGTTTATTGAGGTCGGTTCACGCGGTTCATCGCCGCTTCAATTGATTGCACTCCATCACTCCACACTCCTTGTTATTGCAAGTCTAACGTTGCAATGCGAATGTTACTCGTTGACATCACAGAGCAAAGTACTTTGGACCTATCTGTTCGCGGTTTCATGTTGACCACTGAACCGGAGCAAATAAAATCATCTCTCGGTGCAAGTTTGTATGAGAGATATTCCAATCTACTTGTAGTTTTACATAAATATCCAGTTGTGTTTCAAGTTTAAAAATTTTAACTGCACATTTATAGTGGAGATATAAGAGAATATTATTTTGCTTACTTCGTTAATTGGTAAGACTTTATTTTACGGTAAGTATTAAACTCGTTCCTGACCAAACAATTGATCTGCTGATTGGAGTCATTAAACTTATATCACCTACATTGTTGAGAATTAAAATAGGCGAGTGAATAAATTTCTCAGTAACAAACAGAAAAGGCAGCATTATTTAACTCAACACATAATTATTCCAACATAGTTGAACTCAAACCCGGATCGGTAATTGCGTACCTATTTTCTCCTCATTAAGTTTCAAAACGAGTAGGTAGATATATTGAGCCCCATCTTATTTTTAAAGATCAATGTGTCAATTAGCCACTTTGTATTGATAAGCAAATGCGATTTTAAATGTATATTAATAAAACATTTTTAATCTGGAACCGGTATGATATTATACTAGAGTAGTAGCTAGCATGTTAATAGAGACATGCTTATGCCAGGGTAGGCATGATCTCGACAAAGTATTGCATTCTCAACTTCCTCCTTGTTACCCTTCCCCATCTCTCGCGAATCGATAACAACGAAAACTGTCTGTGACCTTTCTACGTTCCTACTTGTTAATTCATTTTTTATGTCTAGACATGCTGTTTATGTTATTAATCATACAACTCTCGACGTAACTATGAAAAATAATCGATGATATTTTGCCCATTCCAAGTCTAGGACTAGGAACTTTTATTATATCTCATCTCTAGACGTTACTCTATCTAGAAATATAAGTTAAGGCGAGGCTGGCGAGGTAAAGACTTGAAGCTTTAAAGTTTTAAAATGATTTATATTTAAGTTCATACTAGATATACTTAAACAAAACGATTTTGCAGATCAAGACTTGAGCAGCTACAATTAATTTCCGCAAATTAATTTCTTGTTTGCCAACGAGCCGAGGCGGTGGAGTGAACCACTGTCGATGTGACATTGTAAGCTTATTGAAAGATCAACGTTGTCAATGAGTTTAAGAGCTTTCAGTTCAAATATAATTGGAGATTGTAGGTAGTATAGACAGTGGTTCCCTGCAGACTGGGGCCGAGGGCGGCGCGCGATTCGTTTTGCTCCCCGAAGGCCGCCCGGTCCCGGCCGGCTCGCCGCATCGGATATGTGTCACTATAACACTATACATACGTCTGCTTCCCTTCGTGTGACTTCCACACTGAGACTTGATATTAAAACAAAAAGCTTCTATGACCCTCGACTCACATATCGCATTACATTTTTCGGTGAAATTTTTGTTTTATCCAAAATCATTGCCAGCCTGTCGAATACTGCATGTTTTTGTAGTTTTAATGCGTGGGTTGAATTCGTAATCTGCTCCACTCATTACTATTTCTACTCAGCATAATGTATTCATAGCAAATAATATCGAAATGTGAATGAATGCATTATAATAATATGTTATCATATTACATTTTTGTATTTCATCTTTAAGGTCATATGAGCATCAAATCTTTTAAACAAATCACTACAGTACCATCTCAGTGATATCAACAGGAGTTAATGTAGAGAAAATTATACTCGGATAAATGTCTGATACGTAGAAAAATCACTTGCGCAAAAAAAGTCAATGGAGCAATAGCCTTAACTCAAACAGGAACCGAGACTTGCTTATAAGTTTCTCAGAAGTCAATCAAAGCTGACAATGATGCTATTTTGAATAGACTGATTTAATAAAATACCACTGAACAATAAACACTTTCAATCCAAATTATGGCCATTCTGTTCTTTATTTTTGATTATGAATTGTGTGGGTACCCGACACGCGTAGGCTTAACCAGAAAACGGTAACAATAAAGCGCCATTACAATAGACACAATGTTTTGTGCGATCGACAAAGAGCGCTTCTACTTTAATCAACGCTAAAAAACAATAACATTACAATACATTTAATTGTATAATAAAAAACGTGTCCTTGTACGAGGTTCAAGGCGAGCAGTAGGTCTCCGACAAGCGCGTCATCGCCGATACGAAATTTTGTACCGCCGATGGTTTACGACCCGACTCGGCAATCCATTATCATACTAATAGGGTAGTTTTAGCCAACTAACCAGTTGTGGAAGGCCATCGATACCGCAAAAGTAAAGCAGAAATAAAAACAAAATCTCAAAGTGCGATCATGTGTAAGTACCAAGGTGGTTTTATCGCTGATCGAAGTATAGAATCATCATGGCATCACAGCTCAAGCTATTTTATTTCAAGATTTTGGTATTCATTTCGTATAGGAGAAACGCGTTTTCAGTAAATTGGCGAATCTAAACTATAGTAGCTACGTTTAAAAGTAAGTGAAGCTATTCTTCTACCCACGATCTCACCTAAGTTACGGGCAGCTTAATCTCTGAGCTTATTTAAAACAGCTTATGTACATTTTGTCTGCGTGTAAATTTACGTAATTAAGACGGGCCAAAAACGACGCTTAACATCCGGTCACTCGATCTCGACACATGTGTTTGGGCCACAGGCAAACACACGTGATCCCGTCAAATATCACCAACTCTTTAACACAGCTCTACATAACTTGTTTACTATCGAGAATTAAAAGTAATTTACAATTATATAACGATAATATTAACATACGCATATACATCTATAGGTACATTATTACGTATAATCTGTTGTGTCTGAGTAGCAGTTTTCTAAATCAATCTTGTGCGACGGAATATCGCTTAAAACATCGTTCGCAATTATTCTTAATTAGTGCTGAGTAAAAAATTAACCTTGAATCAGAGGCAGGAGTTAGCGACCGATTGAATATTAATATATAGCGATGAGTGAACAAATGCTGAATATTCAACGTCGCGGTTAAGCAGTTTCACGCACTCCTGAAGCCGGCGTGAACGCTTGTTTGGCAATAGGAAGCGGCTGCAACTGCCAACTCCCTCGCCGTACGGTCACTCCGCAGTACGCTGTCTGCTACTACTTACATGAAGCATCGCGACTCACACCATTAATCGCTATTATACACACTCACTTCGATTAAGTAATCCAAGTTTCGTGAAATCGTGATAGTAAAAAGAAACAAAATAAGACCGGTTTTGCTATTTTTGATTCAATTGAATACAAAAGCTCTTATAAAATCCCTATTCATCAAGTAAGATCGACTGCGTGTAGTTCATTCTTATTGATGAAGTAAAATGTGGGCTAATTCTAAATATAGGTCGCTATTTGCATTTTAATGATATAGTTTCTGTAAAGGTCAGAAACTATAAACCAATTACCAGCACACTCGCAACACACGAAGGAAGTTGTGAACTTTAAGAAAACAACTGAACCGTAGCTTCTGTTATGGATGAATTACCGAGTTTACTCAATTGTCAGTCGTAGCTCTAGCTTTACGTGCATCAATAATGTTTCAGTCACCAACTTCACCGAACTAATGTTTAAAATGCACTTAGCTAAGAATATATTATAACAATTAATTTCGCTTTTTAATATTTTTAATCTAATTTTCTACACATTTAGCAAGCAGTTAGATGTTATTAGTCTCTAATTCTCAATAGAATATAAGGTCAAATTTTACATGCAACAATTTAAACCTTTTTTCGCGTCAAGTCTTAGAAAAAAACCACCTATTAAACATTTACTTCGAACATAACTTCTCCAAAACACGCAAGCTAGGCTTGCGTAGCGCTTCATAATTCGCAAGAAAAATGTCTGAATAATGTATATTTTCTACTCGCAGCCGTAACTTCTTACACTTTATGCTTCGAGTGGATCTTTGTGTCCGGGATATCGTAGAACAAACTAGGCACATAAATAAAATAACATTATTTATAATTATACACTACTCCCTAGACACCATAAAAAGAGCTCTCGTGACAGTTAACCATTGTAGTTTCAGTCTAGTCTGGTTCACGTGAGTACTCGTTATCTATTTCAAACACACTCCACGAATTAAGTGTAAAAAATAATTACCGACGTGCTTACTGCGCTTGTTACGTTTTATTTTAAATTAAAATGATTAAACCAAAACTATCACTAATTAAAAATAATAATATCCTGAACTAGGATGATAAAAATATAATTGTCAATAATAGTTAATAAACTCACCCAAAAGCTTTCTACGTAGTGAGAAAAAAGAAAAACTCCCGGAAGAGACATCGTAGCCAGCTAAAGTTCACAACTAGACTGACAGAGGGAACACGCCGCGGTTTTTATTTATACACTTTTTGTTTACTAACATCACATAGGAATTCCTTTATCTGTGTCGATAGGTGGCTCATACACGAGGTCGCTCACGGGAGTCGGCCGGCAGCCCGCGAGCCTCGTCACTAGCGACTGAGAATCCGCCAACACGTTGCGCCCCTATATACCTACTTACTTCTTGTTTTGCCTGAATGCTTTATTTCACGCTCTATATCCACGAATTAATAATTATGGATTGTGGATATCGAACAGCAAGCGTTCATTGCGTATGAACAGTAAACACGTGACTAACAAGCATCTCGATCGACTTTCTTACCGGCGGTCACTAAGTATATTAATTATATTGACCTATTAAAGTTATCTATCGGGAAGGGCGCGATTGTGAAAAAGTAGAGAAATTAGTTCAAGGCTCACGTATTACTTCATCAGTAGATCATAATCGTTTCACAACTATGTTATTTATTATTACTTAAACGGTCTGGTATAATTAGCAAAAAATATTTTCTTTACAGAAGTGTAAAGAAAATATTTTTTTACTTCTTGTTACTTTCGTTCCCTTGAAATCCCAGTAATTTCTTTCAGACGATAAGGTAATCATATAACATACTAATATTTATTAAGTGTAAATAGTGTGTTTACCACCTTGATAAATTGTAATAAGGGTGAACGTCCCAAAGATCATCTTCAAGGTCATTTATCATTATAAGTTGATTACGAATTCCATGAGAAGTAGGTATTTCATTAAAAAGATACTCAAATTATTTATAAAATCTGTGTCTGTATTTTTAGATTAAATTCTAGATATTCATACAATCTAAATGACTAAGTCGTAAATCTTCGTACTGCGACATAAAAAAATAGAGCATCGCTAAACCCAGGATGAAGCAAAACAAAAAGGAACGAGACAAAATTAGACCTTACCCAATATGCTAAGGTCACCTTGTACCCTGCTCCCGACAATGTATGAAGGACGCCGGGTACGGCCAACATGGATTAACCCCACTACTTTTGTATTTGAGGAGCTATTATACGATCCCTTATCTCAAACTTGTAGGAACCGTTTGTCAAAGCTATAATAGCGCCAAACATAAAATAACCATTCCTTCCAATAAGATATCAGATAATTTGACGACTTGTGTAGTTTTTGTGCCAAACTCCTGGAATAAAATTGAGTTTTAAACTTCTTCTAAAACGGGGTAGCCTGAGAAAGATCGAGTAACTAAGTAAACAGGCAAACATTAAAGGTTTATTAATCTAAAGTCGAAAACCTAGACTTTCTTTTTTATAACCTTAATTTTGAAAATATCTCAAGCAGTTAACAGTTTCACGGACAGTATGGGACGTCATTAGCGATGATAAGATAGTATAAGTAGCATTATTCATAGCTGTTCCACTTCATATCGACAACAAGAGTGCACTAGTATCTATGAACGTTCCTTCATTGGAATTTCAAAAGTCAAGCTAAAAAAGTAGAGCCGTAAAATAGAGTGATTACCTACAATTTCTAGAAGAAAACCATCACTAAGAAGCATAAAGATTTCCATATTTTCAGACTTGTTACCACTATAGATGTAACGGGGTCGAAATATCAAGCCATGCATTATGCGTGTTTTGGTAAACCCCCTGAAGATTTACTGATTACTTCCATCGAAGCACAGAGCAAACATCGCTCTTCTTTGACTGTTTTGTCTATCTGATTTTATTTGGTGAATATTATGGAACAAATTCACCATATCTATCGCGATTTTTTTGTCAGTTAGTCGGTCAGTAAGTATCGTCTGCAAAAGTAGTGTAAAGACGATTGCCTTGTTGCTAAAATATGACGAAAAGCTATAATCATAGACTGGACATAAGAAAGACCAACTTCACCCCCGCACTAATGTAACGTATCTATTCTATACATATAATAAAATTGTAACAAGCTCATGTCTGTACATTAAAGATATTAAAGAAAAACTTAGATGGGGGATCCTTATACAACCAATAGAAGCCAAAAATACGAAAAAAAAATTTTTTGTCTGTCTGTTTGTTGTCCGCTTTTCACGCAAAAACTACTGGACGGATTTTGATGAAACTTGTTTTATTATATAGCTATTAATCCTCACTAACATTTAAGCTATCTTTTTTTTGGAATTTTGCTCTTTAAGGCGGTAAAAAGAGGTGGGTAAGTTTGTATGAAACTCCGTCAGTTTTGAAACTAATTCAATTAAAATTAATATTAATTGGCTATTTAGTTTGAAGTTAAGAATGACGCAATATGGATTTTTGGAAATTCTGCCTTAACCGGGGTGAAAAAGGGGGGGTACGTTTCTATGAAACTCCGTTAGTTTTGAAGCTAAGTCGATGAAAATTAAAGCTGTTTACGTGAATACTAAGCTTTTCTGCCCATCGTTTTGTGGCGGTTACCTGTTTAAAGAACTATTGTCATAGAATCGTTAATCCATCCGTAAATATGATATGTCCGGGATAATCCCAAAAAAATAATGTACAGATTTCATGTCATTTCAAATTTTCAGAATATATTGACTAGAGGTCGTGACAACATAAATTCTACATATTATTGCGCTATTTGATATGGAGGGTGAGCAATCACGAATTTTACGACAATTACCGGCTAATCGAAAAAACTAATTAGTATACATAAGTATATTATTCAAATTTTGCATGAAGATTAAGGACAGGTCTAGACAACATACAGGCTATTTATTATCAGGTTATTAACCATGGGGTCTTAACAATAAACCTTTATTTTTAAAGAACACGTAAAACTGGTGTAACCGACACTGTCACCATAGCGACCAAAATACTGTTGCTATGGTTTTATGTTTTGACATTAATATTAACATGCTATTTGGCTTACAATATAGAAATTAAAATAGCGGGCTCAGGGAAGTACGAGCTTCGTATTTTTTCACTCTAAGTTCAAATTTCATTTCGACACACATTTTTTAATTTATTTTTTAAGAATTTTGGAGTACGAATCGGTTCTCAGTCAAGCATAACATTTTTTTCTTCTATCGTTTTTGGTAGTAGTACAAAAGTATTGTAAGAAGAGATGGATTTTTTTAACATACCTAAAATGGTTCTTTAAAATACTTTTATATGGTATCTGGTGTATGATACTTACTGTTTAAGCTAGGACACTCTCATCCAATTTAGGAGAAGCTGTGGATATGAAATGACCATGAAACCAACAACATCAAAACAAAAAATAGTGTGGACGGTAAATGATTTACTATACTTAATTAACTACTTAGCTGTTGACTGCAATTTTGGTGTGTAAAGATTTGATAGTGCCTATACACTGCCACAATTGGACACCTATTGCGATGGTATAGGGTAGTTGCATAGGTAAAGTATTAGAAAGATAGGCTGTTATTATTAATATTTTTTTAATATTGCGTACGAAAATGCGCCGCACGCGTACTCCCGCGATTGTTTTGTATGTGTGCGGTGCATTAACCTTCTTCAGGCTCAGTTGGGTCAGCTCAAACTACTAGAATTATAAACTTGGAACTTTGATAACCATGTAAGTAAGCACTAAGACATGATTTAAAAAAAAAACATCTGTCAAGGGTAGAAAGAAAACGAAATAGAAGATGAATTGATAGCAGCGCCTGCTGTTCTTCGCACCACAGCGCACAGTGCAAACGTGTCGAAGAATATCTGGCTGTTTAAGACCAACCCCGCTCAATAAGTTCTCCTCTTGGTTGGCATTGCTCTACCTGACGTTAGAAGAGACTTAAATCGGGTAGACTTAAGAGCCAAAAGAGCTTCTTCCGATATACACTGACTTTTATTGCAACTGTAACTCGAGCTCGGTGCAAGATCTGGGCAGATCGACAACTACCACCTACTACTTATGTCCTACCTCAGGAACATCTGCCGCCCGTAAGCATTCAGCCGTCTCAGAACCCAAATAGGTAGGCAAACAAAATTAGGCAAATTTGGGTATACAGACCCCTCTCACATCCAGTAAGAATGCTATATTTTCATAACGACGATGTCACACCGCTTAGAGTGGCCAAAGTGTCCGCGGTTAGTTAGTGCGCCGTCACCAAGTTCTGCGAAGAAGTGATGACGCTCAAGGAAAAGTGAAAAGAGCACGGCTGGCTTCATCTAACCACCTGATCCATGTTCGACGAGCAAGGGATAAAAGAAGGGCCTTATTTGCCCTCCTCCAACCACCATAAATAACCTACGCCAGTAGTCTCGGGGCAGTCTACTGTACTGGATAAAGGCAAAGACGTGGTGCTTCCGCGCGCCTCTTAATAAGGGCTGGCAAAAGCTGGCTCCACGTTAACGAAGAAGCTCCCGTTAAAAAGAGCTCTCCTGTCGGGGCTTGCAGTAGATTGCGAAATCGTTCCCGTGGCCCCCGACAACAGGATACGGTGAAGCACTCCGGCGGTTTAGCCAGTAATAGTCCAGTACACTTCTTTGCCATCGCCCGTTTTTAAGTCCTTTAATCCAAATTGTCAAATCAGTGCAAGATAGTGGACACAGCAAAAAACTAGCAGTGTTAACTAACAGTCAAATATGTTTGTAAGACTAGAGGTTTGGATTAGGAAGAATTAGGTAGTTTGGAACGGAACAGGATTAGGGAGCTGGCATTAAAAAATATTTAGCTTTACTTTTTGTACAGCACTACACATCTTGAATACCACGCAGACGAAGTCGCGGGCAGCAGCTAGTTTTCAATAAAGCCACTTAATTAAACATTAGTAGCGCGGGACATAATACTTCCTGATTCAGGCGAGGTCCATTTATTATAATATAGGTACTGCTTAACATATTTTTATTTATTCCTTTGAAATGTTAACCTCAGTAAAGTAACAGTAAATATGCATCAAATAATCGTTAATTTAATTTATGAGTGCAACCAGATGGTAAAGGACATTAAATAGGGGTATACTCGAAATGATACATAATTAAAAATCTTGACTTTTAGTACGTTTTCAAAATACGTAGTCTGGTTTAAACAGTTAAAATTTACAGATACTTTGTAATAATCTAGCCCGGACTCGAATTATGCAGTTTTTAAAACATAATCCACCTGCCGCATGCCGCACACGTAATAAAATTAAAGCTGCGAAAGGTAAGCCGCCAGCCCGCCATGCAACCAAAGCTTAATAATATCATTGAAGGTAGTTTTTATTAAGCTTCATGTTTGATTTATTTATGTTTATGAAAAGCCATCGAGGCCATTGAATGTATCGGAATAATATTGAAAACCTGACAATATCGTTAATTATTTTTTTGTTTGATTGTTAGGTACGGTTTCAACCAGACGTATCCGTAAAATGTGATGACAAAAGATTTGTTACCCGATTTATATTGTAACATAAACGATTTAACAAATATTTTTTTTCTAAAGGTAGGAACAATCAACAAAGTAAAAAAGCAGGCTATAAAGGTTGTCTAGATTAGCAAAAAGAAGTTCTACCTCTTATTTGTCAATGATATAAGTTTGTAAAATTAGTGGTGGACCATAAGTGATGGTTATTTTTCAACTAATAAGTAATAGAAACTTATCACACTTAATATATCTACTCCTGTACAAAATTTGCTACAACTTCGCCTTTCCTATAAATTTTGCTATGACTGTAACTACCACTACACATCGCATACTGATCGAATGCTTACATTATGTCATGCTTGATTGATTGAAGTAACACAAAATTAGCAAATAACCGCGCTTCCTATCTTTACATTCTACTGCTGACACCATTTATAGAGCGGTTACCGTAAAGTCATAATGTAATTATCAAAGCTTCTATGCTATAGCTATTAGACTTAATGAAGTCTAATAGCTATAGAATAGTAATCGCATAATGCCCATACATAATGATGTATGGGCATTATGCGATTACTACACGAGCACGTCTTATATTCTTATCGATGGTCCATTCCACCGTCAAGGTTCGTACTTAATACCGTAATAATAAGAACTCAAACAATTGTGGTGTGTACCTAATGGTATTTTCTGGTTATCTGCGACGTTATGACTTATCAAGAAAAGGGTTTTGAGGTAAATGAGGGTAGTGGCGACATCCAAACTACTTTTATCGTAATAGAAAAATAACTGCAGTTACAAGCGTACGTCCTATAGTCCAACAAATCTAAGAAGTACCGTTTGACGTTTCATCATTTTCAAACCGAAACAACTTTGTTCTTGCGTACAATACTCAGTTTCGACAACCTTTGTCATAAAACCATGAATTTAGAAAGATTTTATTATTGTATCTAAAAAATTTCAATTTTTAATATCCTAATTTAATTGAAAACTTTCAAACAAAGCAAAATAACACATATTTACATAGTAAATAATTTCTAATAATTCTATTTTTGACCTCATTGCAAAGTCACGTAGTTAGGTCACTGCTTGTAGTGTTGTGACTCTTCAGATACACTTGTATGCGAAAAAATCGATTACATTTATGAAAAATCGAATGTATTACTTTCAAATTATCAATTGACGACACGTTACTGCGCGACCGCATTATGCACTTAATACATAGGTACCCTAAAATAAATTACGACTTCGACAGAGACGTACACTTTGATAATTTCATAGATAATCAACTAGTCATTAATTTAAATGACGATGATGACGAAGACGATGACGATTCTAGTACTAGTATTGTATAAATAAAATATCCTAAACATAACTTTTATTTCATTATGACAATTCAATCTCTTAAAATTCTGATATTATAGTAATCGATCTCATAAAAATCGGATATTATAGTAATCGATTTTTTTACTCCCAACCCTATTATCCTATTTGTCATAACTGTCAAACGGTACTTCTTAGATTTGTTGGACTATAAACAGCTTATTTCATTTAAAAAGTAGGTATTTTAACGAGTCCGTATACCTACTTAAATAATAAGTAGGAGTAGATTTTAAAGAGTAAATTTAAGCTTTTTGCCAACTTTGAATAACTGCTTAGCAAAAAAAACAACTCAATAGTCTATTTAATTTTATGAGCAAGTTTGGATGAAGTGAGTTGTTAAATTACATAAATCGTAATGTGTAATGACATGTTTTTTTTGTAGTACATTCTTATTTATTTTGATAAGTATTTTTTTTTTTTTTTAATAGCCTAAATAAGATCCCACTGCTGGGCAAAGGCCTCCCCTTTCTCCTTCCAAACCTCCGTCTTTTGCGATTTCTGGCCACGTGCGACCTGCATATCTGACAAGATCATCACACCACCTTCGCCGCGGACGACCTCGACGACGATGTCCTTGCTCCGGCGTCCAGTGGGTGACGATCTTTGCCCATCGGTCAGGCTGCATTCGCGCTACGTGACCAGCCCACTCCCATTTAAGTTTGGCAATCTTCTGTCCGACATCCATTACTTTGGTAATGGAGCGCAGTGTGGTGTTTCTAACTCGATCCGTTAATTTAACACCGAGTATACTGCGCTCCATTGCGCGTTGGCAAATCTTGAGTTTGGACTTCTGCTGTTCGGTAAGAGACCAACTTTGGGCACCGTAAGTTAGGACGGGCAGGACGCACATATCGATGAGCTTCCTTTTCAGCGTCATGGGCAGGCTGCCTTTCAGATGTTCTTTTAGGGCCCAGAAACTCTTCCAGGCATTCTGAATTCTTCTTTCTACTTCTTTTTCCTGCCGGTTTAAAAACGAGATAATCTGGCCCAAGTATATGAACTCATCGACATATTGCAATTCCTGCCCGTCTACCACGACCTTACGTTTCGTGCTATTGGTCATTAGTTGCGTTTTTGATCGGTTCATTGTCAGTCCAACCTCAAGACTTGCTTTACTCAGGTCTTGGAGCATTTCTTCAAGTTCTGAATGTGATTCGGAAAACAGCACAATGTCGTCAGCAAAACGGAGGTTTGAGAGCTGGTGGCCATTGATATTTAATCCCCGTAGTTGAGACGAGTCTGGCAGCTTGTTGAAGACCTCCTGTAATGCGCTTGTAAATAACTTTGGTGAGAGTGGGTAGCCTTGCTTAACGCCATAATTTGATGTTAGCTGTGTGGAATGCTTTGGGACTCTAAGGCTTCCATGACAGAGGAATGGTTTATGCTGTCGAAAGCTTTGGCGTAATCTACAAATGCAACGTAAAGTGGTT
This sequence comes from Chrysodeixis includens, assembly GCA_941860345.1. Lineage (NCBI taxonomy): Eukaryota > Metazoa > Arthropoda > Insecta > Lepidoptera > Noctuidae > Chrysodeixis > Chrysodeixis includens. The sequence continues at coordinate 4,527,889 of OW796113.1, read as the reverse complement.
TGTTAAATTCGTTATATTTTTCTATAATTTGTTTAACGGTGTGGAGATGATCAGTTGTGGAGAAATGTGCGCGAAATCCAGCTTGTTCAGGAGGTTGATGTAGATCGAGTGCTGGAGCAATACGGTTTTGTAATATTCTCATGAACAACTTATATAAATGCGAGTATAATATTATATATTATGTATAATAGTAATTGATAAGTATATTATAGCATAAAATTTAAGCATAAGGTGCATAATATTATAACTAGGGTCGCATTATATTTACTTGCACTATATTTACAATTTTAAATGTCACTGTCAGCTAAGACAAGTGTCAATGTCAAAACAGTTATGTAAATACTTTGGAGCAGGAGCCACGAGAATTTATTGAAAAAGATAAATGAAAACGACAATATTACCTAGCACAAATTAATTATTTGGTAACCAAAAAGATGCAATATAAAAATGTAACTCACGTGTTGTTTGATTTAGACGGATTGCTATTAGGTAAGTTCGATTTATTTATAGTGAAATAAATCAATGTTTTATTCACAAGTTCTAATATTACTTATATTCTTACTTTCAGATTCTGAAATTCTTTACACTGAAGCTTTTGCCACAATATGCGCTAGGTACGGTAAAACGTTTACGTGGGAAATAAAGGCAAGTCTACTGGGATTTCAAGGTCATGAATGTGCTGAAAAAATTATTAAGGAGCTGGAATTACCCATTAGCAAGGATCAATTTCAGAAGGAGAGTTCCGAATTATACGAGGTACTGTTCCCTAATGTGCAGCTAATGCCAGGTAAAATAATATTGATAAACAAAATAATGTAATGCATGATGAGTGTTATGTGCATACAGGTATTCTGCCTCAACTAATTTTCTTTTTAACAATAACTGTAGAGCTGTACTTTAGCTATACATTATTCACTATTTGTAACACTCCTAAAGAATATAAAAAAACAAAGATTTAAGCAATTTTTTTGACCGTCTATTATCCTTTGCAGGAGCAAGGAGGTTAGTAGAACATTTACACAAGAAGGGTGTTCCCATAGCACTGGCCACTAGCTCAAATAAGGACAGTGTTGATAAGAAAATGAAAAATCATGGTGACCTCCTTGGGATGTTTCACCACCTAACAATGGGCTCATCTGATCCAGAAGTCACTAAAGGCAAACCCGACCCATCAATATTCCTTGTCTGCGCTTCAAGGTTTCCTGATAAACCTAAACCAGAAGATGTAAGTCAACTGTCACTGACATTAACACATATGTGTTTTTACCTAGCCTAGTAAAGGTACAGCCATGTACATGACATGTAACACAAAAATATTATTTTTTGTTTTTCAGTGCCTTGTTTTTGAAGATGCAGTAAATGGTATAAAGGCAGCCAATGCTGCCAACATGCAAGTTGTAGCAGTACCAGACCCCCGCATAGATAGAGAACAGCTGCAAACCGCAACATTAGTCTTAGAATCTTTAGACCAATTCAAGCCAGAATTATTTGGTCTCCCTGCCTATGACAATTAAAAGTTGTGAAACATTGGTGCCTGTATTAAGCAGAATGTCAATAATTGTGATCAGTACTTAATACTTGTAAATTGTAATATATTTGGAATGAAATACATAAAATATTTGGTGTAAGCTTAGTAAGTACAATACTACTGCTGTTAGTTCATTCAACTGTGCCTTTTAGCTCTTTCACAACAGCACCACAAAGGCAAAGTCTTTCATAAATCATTAAGTATTCTAACAGAACTACATAACAAAGTTATGTACACATTTCCATACATCTAGTCATATTTAAATAAACAAAACTATAACACCACTATTGTGTTTTATTTACCCACAAAAAACCATCTAAACATCAAAATGTCAACATTACAATACACATTAGAGAATAATAAAATAAGGCACAACAAGTCAACAACTGCTCATCTTAGAAAGCTACTTAAAAATATATAATTACATCGGAAATATAACTAAATAATGTAGATACAAACTCAAAATTATAATATTACACAAGTCTATTTATAAGGAGGTAATCCAAACAATTCTGGTTGGAAATCCTCCACTGAGTTCAGTACCAGCGTCGCTTCTGCGGTGAGAGAGCGGTCGAGGCGCGGATCGGGAACCATGACTACTTGCATACCGGCCGCACGCGCAGCTTTCACCCCATTCACAGAGTCCTCAAACACTAAACACTGAAAATGTAATATTTACTATTAAATTGATAAATTATGAAGTTTTCAGTTTCATAGTCTAAACGGTTTTAAGTCAAAACTATATCAACACTGCTTTAGAGATACAGCCCCAACTATATGGATTCTATATTGAAAGTCCATAAAAATATTGTTGTTAAGATTGTAAAATCCTCATAAGATTCTGTAGATTTAGGGTGGCTAGCGAGACAGTGATGAAAGCAATCGAAGGCTTGTCGCTTCTTGATAGCGAACGATTTCAAAATGGACAGTTGGATAGCATTTAAATATACTTGATGCAGCTGGAGAAGCGTCTTAATACCTACACTTGTGTTTAGACTAACATACCATATCAGGGGAGGGTTTCTCAGGAAACTTGTTGGCGGCAACGAAGAATATGTCCGGAAAAGGCTTGCCGCGCTTCACGTCAGGGTCAGACGATCCCCACGTCTTACAGGGAAACAGATCGAACAGTTCCTGATGGTGAACAGCTTTTAGGTCATAGGATTCTTTGCTGCTACTTGTAGCCAATCCTATGCCAATATTGTTTTCATGCAGATGACGTATAAGTTTTTCGACTCCTGCAATCCGAAGATGAAAATCTCGTTAATTTTATTTCATTCAAACACTGTCTAGACATGTACCTACCGAAGTAGCGACTAGTTTCATCTCAGTAAGAAATACTTGTGGAGGTATGTATGTAGGTATAGGAATACGCACATATCGAACCTAACAAACATTATTCTATACCAATATTATAAAGATGTCAAGTTTATGATATTGTATGTATAATCGTCTTTATTTTTAATTTTGTCGTTAGCAAAAGGTCAACTAGCTTGATAAGGCGGTTAATTAGTATCATCTATATCATATGTGTTGACTTTTTGTTTTTATACTGCTTAGTTATGTAGGAACTAACCTGGTAAAATTTTGCAATCAGGAAAAGATTTATAAAAAATGGCGCGCGTCTCAGACAAAAACTGTTCAACCGTGAGTGGCAGATCTAACTCATTGATTATAGTCCCGGCAAACTCTTTACTCTGCTGGCCCATTATCTTGGTCTTCAACTCAAATGTAAACTCCTTGCCATAACGAGATGCCATCTCCTGAAATCCTAACATGTACAAGTCCTCTGTATCTGGAAAAAAATATATTGTTAATATTGGTCAAAAAATATGTTATAATCAACAATATTATAAGTTAAAACTTACTTAACAACAAACCATCCATATCAAACAAAACATGTGTTACTGGTTTAAACATTTTATTTTTATTTAAAGAATTAGAATTACATACACTATGTACTGCTTCTAATAAAACTTGATGTGATCAGTTGCTTAGAATAATTACAAAGTGAGGTGATGTTCTTATCTGGTATGATAATTATGATGTAATCATGCAAAACAGACCTACTCAAATATGTAATAGGTCGTAGTTATTGTCTTGTAAGAATAATATATTATCACATGCACTGCCTTAACATTTCAGGTTTAAGATATTTCATGAATACATATAATTAAAAAAAAAAATTATAGTTGAGCTTAAGCCTTAATCTTTAAATAGGCAATATAATAATATCACAAATGTCAATGTACTTTAAAAATAAACCAACATTTATGAGGTAGGCAAATCTCACTTAAAATAATTATGATCATGCCGCAATTTTGCTCCCAACTGTAATGGCTACATGCACATTACTGCTACAGGGCCACCACTCTATGTAGTGAACGCTGGTAAACCAAAGAGTTCAGGTTTAAAGTCTACAAGTGAACTGAGGACTAATGTAGCATCAGCAGTTGCACTTTTTTCAACTCGAGGGTCGGGGACCATCACAACTTGCATGCCAGCTGCCTTAGCCGCTACTACTCCATTTACTGCATCCTCAAAGACAAGACACTAAAAATATGAAATTTCATTATATTAAAGTTTCAACTCTTGATAGAGTTTTGTAAAAACGAATAATTACAAACTGCAACAATTTTATGTACACTATATTAATAAACAATTACAATAAACTTTCTACCTGTTCTGGTTTGGGTTTATCTGGGAACCTGTTTGCAGTAATCAAGAAAATATCAGGATAAGGCTTCCCTCTTTTAACCTCTGGATCAGACGAGCCTATGGTCTTGATTTTTAACATGTCAAATAGATCTTGATGCTTAGCCGTTTTTAAATCATAGGAAAATTTACTTGACATTGTTGCAAGGGCCATTGGAACGTTATGCTTGTGAAAATGCTCTATCAAATTCTTTGCACCTATAAAATTATTCTTTTTTAATAAATTACTAAGAATTTGAAACCTCAAATTATATTCCAAAGCAATATTTACCTGGCATGAGTTCTGAGTTGGGAAATAATTCAAGAAATTGTTTATTGCTTTCTTCCATCATCTCCTCAACACTTAATGGTAGATCATGGGTCGAAATTATCATTTTTGCTGATTCATGACTTTGTAGACCCATAAGCTTTTGTTTGAATTCAAATGTGTATTCTTTTCCATAGCGGGACAAAATATTTTGAATTGCCATTGAATACAGAATTTCTGAATCTAGAGTCATAAAATTTCAATGAGATATATCTACCTCAGAAATGATATTTTAAAATTATAAAAATAATAAAAGGAATGTGAATTATAATAAAATTAGCAACAAATAAATAAGAAATAGATAACTTGTCTAAAAACTTACTCAATATTAAACCATCCATATCAAAGAGGACATGAGTAACTTTCCGAAAACCCATTTTGTTATAAACCAGGAGTCTTTTGAAAATTAATAACCTATGATAACCACGCATAAAAATTGCAACGCTGTCTGAAAGCCGATAAACACGAAAATGTGTGAAATTTAATTTATCGCCGGCCTGTCAAACAACATTACAAAAGCTGTGATTGGTTGAAAACCTTACAGTTTCTTTTTAAGCCAATCGCTAACCGTAGATTTGACAACAGCCTTGATAAACCCGGCACAATACTTTTAGTGACTTTTATTTAACAGAACAATACTAAAACAAGAAATATAGCTTGGCAAAAAAGAGTTTGTGGTGTTGACAGGTGGTACTAAAATATTTTCAATAATAGCAACACCACATTGCCGTCAAGTTTAGGATATTTGTTCGCGCGTTTATCGTTTTTGTTGCAAATTTCAAAGTTTTTTCTATTTTTACATAATTAACGAGGCAAAACAATGAATAAGACTTTTCGAAGCAGTGCTAGAACAGTGATATAATAAAGTATTCATCCGATGTTTGGCAGAAAATGAGCCTGGACAAATTTTGTCAGAACTTTCTGATGTTTATCGGCAAACTGCTGAAATGACAGGTATTTATCCGTATAAAATATGTTTTAAGTATAAAATAATGTGTCTTCTTAGTATTCTGATACTTCAAATTACCAAGAATCGGCCTACAGTGGTTTTAAATGGATTTTTCTTAACTAAATATTTGAGGTTATGTTTACAATATTTTGTACGACGCATGTAGTGAAACTAAACATAATTGATCTTTTATTATTACTTAGTATTACAAATGCATACTACAAGAATTCTGTTTATTTCTTATAGGTGTGAGCATCAACACAGTAAGAAATATTAAAAAGGAAGGTAAAAAAATGGTGGATCCTTTTCTACACCAGGAAAACACCGAAAGGGTCGTCCACTTTATACTGATATCGAGCAACTGATAATAAATCTCAGAGTTGATAGCAGCAGTGATGACACATCAGAATCCGATTTAAGTGAAGTTGTAGAAACCTCCATTAATGAGGCTGGTTTTTCTGGCACTGAATATTTAAACAGTGAATTTGACCGATTAATTTGAAAATATAATTATGTTTATGATTTATCAATTTTATTTCACACTTGTCATGGTAATAATATTATTATAATCCTACCTGCTAGCCTAGTATCCTACTTGTCCTACTATCCCATCCTACTAATGTCTACTAACATTATAAATGCGAAAGTTATTAAGTATGTATGTATGTATGTTGTTGCTCTTTCACGTAACTATTTAAATGAAATTTAGTATGGAGTTAGTTAGCACCCTGGAATAACACACGGGTTTTTTATCGTAACATTCGCACGGGTTCGAGTTAAATGCAGGTCAAACCGCAGGATACCTTAAGTAATAAATATGTTTTTTTAAAGTTATAATTAACAGATATCTATTATATTGCATTAATATCTCTATAATATTACCACGTACGACGATGAATCGGATCTAAGAAAAATAAAGTAATAAAAAAGTCTAAGGTATCAAAATCAGTCAAGTCATAGTATATGGGGTGGCCATATGATAAGTAGTGGCGCCCTCATTTATTCCACACTCTTTTTTGCCAAGCTGTATCTACATTTATTAAGTGACAGAAACTTACTAAAGTCAGTGTCACGAATGAAAACACAGGCGTTCGATCCATGCGAGCCTAGCGTGCTATAATCGTTTCAATTTTAATATATTGTGTACCTTGCAAGGTTGCAATATCAATGTATAGAGTCAAAGGCTTTAACGTCTTACTCAATTTCATTTACGAAGGAATTATAAAAAATAATTACAGAAAAAAGACAAACGAATCTTCCTTACGGGTGTATTTTGTTCCAAAGTATCTATTATTTAATCATAATGTGAGGAAATATTCTAAACTGTATTCATGCATATTACTAATTAACGATGATTTGTGTAAAAAGGGTTTTTGACTTTGACAAAAGAACTTTTAACGATTTGCTTATGGTCAAACGAATGGCAACATTACAAAACGAATTTCAAAACTTGTTTTGGTTTGGTTAATTTTATGTCAGGAAAAAAGCTATAAAAACTTTACACTGCAAGGGCGATAACAACAATGAGTTCCAAAACACTTGCATATGTAGTACAAAATTAGTAATTATTCTTATGTTGTTATTTATCAATAAAAACAAATCGAGTTAATGTGTCGTTGCTGAAAATAACAGCCTCGTAATCGTATTGTGAGACGCTAATATTTTAATATGGATGGTCCTGGAATGAGTTTGTTTCAAGGAGCTGCGAGTATCCATCTAAACAATAGTGCTCAAGACAGGTTAGAAGAACAGGAAGAACTTGAAGATCAAAAGCGACGGAATGAGGAGGTAATTTAAAAAACTTTGCTGTTGTGTCTGTCAGATTTTATAAACATGTAAATAAACAGATTTTTATAACTTACTTGACTTATAATTGCCTGACAATAAATCTTACTGTACTATCAACAAGTTATTATGTGTTTGTAGCTTAAGCATAAGTTGGCAAATGCCTTTGACGACCTGTTGGATGATGATGAGGCCAGTTCTGTCAACAGCAGTGGAAACTACACTCTGGATCCAGCTCAGAGTAACAGAAGTAAGTGTGATTGTCTATTTTTGGGCTTAGATGACTATATTTAAAAAGTTTTATGTAAGCAATATTTTAGAGTTCAAAGTATAATACTTTTCAAAGTGTGCTCTGAATAATAATCCATGTATTTCTAATAGTAACTATTCCTAATTCTCTATTTATTATTTCCACAGTTCCACAGACAAGAACTGGCTTGCCACCAACATATGTGGAGTCTCTCAATCACCTGAAAGAGAATCAGCATTGCTTGGAGTCCCCTAAGTACTGTGAGACTCCAAAGAACCATACAGCCCACTTGAGACACCAAGAAGATGTATCAAAGGCACAGTTCAGCCCCTATGGAGCTGGTGATGGACAAAATCACTATTTTCAACAAGATTATCGAGGTAATACCATAGCCTAAGCACACTGTTATGTCTATTTGATATCTATTGTTAAAAAACTCAATAAAGCATGTATTATAAATTGATAAACAAACTCTACACACTAATATTATAAACATGAAAGTAGGTATGTAAGTATGGATTAATGGATGTTTGTTACTCTTTGACACTGAAAGGATTCATTTTTAATCAAATTTGGTTTGGAATTGATAAGCTGACAGTGCTGACACCATGGATTGCAACGCATTGGCTGCTTTTTATTTTAACAGCTTTAACTGACATTTGCACAGGCAAAGTCACTTGCAACCGCTAGTCTACAATAAAGATATTGGAATGAATATTTCAGTATACAGTTCAACATTTACCACTAAAATTCGTAGATGTATCCGTGTATTCCAATATTATCCTGCAAAGTAGTGTTTATATATTGATGTATAATTCTAGACTAGAAACCAAAGTCGAAATTCAATTTGAAATTTATTTTTAGGTCATGTGAATGGAATAAATAATTGTGATAGACAAGAATTTATGAACAATGAACAACTAAAAGTCATGTATGATGTAAGTAACAAGTTTAAGTTTCTTAATTATAACACGTTTTTTATAAAATAAATGTACTTTTTAAATTTTTATTGGACAAGCGATTAACATAACAAAATTGTCATGCTGCCAATGAACAAAATGTTTATCCCCATTGTCCCCGCATGCCGTGTCCCCACTCTACAGGGACTGTGCTTTAATAGCACGGCTAACCACTTACACTAATAACAAAACAAAAACGAAAAACAAAATTATACATTCAAAAATAAAAAATAAACAAGCATAAAAACACTTCTTGTGGAATATTGATAAATTACTTGTAATATCTAAGGTCGTAGCATATAAAATTAAATCATGTCTTGCTGTTCCGTGACGAGGACACGACGTACGGGTACACCGGGAATGAACCGAACAAAAGATGAATGTTCATATTATGGAATATGAACATTCAAATTTTGTTCGGTTGTCATTTGCATCCACAGATTCGCGTAAAAGAATGCACGCAACTAGCTGGCCAGATGCAGAAGTTGGACACAGAGATCGACAGCCTCCGAGCGCGCCTCGCCGCCGCCATCAACGATAGAGACAAGGCTGAACTGTCGCTGCAGGAAGCTCATCACTTGCTTGGTAACGTAATATATTTAGTAATTAGCAAAACATGGGAATGAAGAGCTTCCATAGCCAAGATAAAAATATTTACATTCTTTTTCCTCTTTTGTTGTTCCCTTCATGTACTGTGATAAGCAGAAACATGTATGTATACTCAACCAAAAAGCTACAGTAGATTTCTCATGCGAAATTTCAAATGTGTATAATGTACAGTCACAAGCAAAAGTTATTTTCTTTCTTTCTTTTTCTTTCTAGTTGGCAATAGAAGTTTGGTAACACAATCTGATTTACAAAGGGCCAGTGTTGGTTTGAAAATCCAATTGAACTAACCAACTTCTTTTATTGATGACTAAACATAATATTTTATTATCAGATTAGGGTTTGAGAATTTTTTAAATCATGCTGCATGATACACTGTAATAAGCTAAACATATACTGCTATAAATAATTAAACCACAACATAATGTGAAATATTGTGTACAATGTACTTTAATGTAAGTACAATTCGAATTTCATAATGTAAAGTTATACATTTTTAGCGTCAAGCAAGCACAAGTTGCTTGAGCTAGAGCAGCAGATAGCCAACCTGACAGAGAAGCTGATAGAAAGTGACCAGGAGAAGGAACAGCTGAAACTCGAGCTGCGGTCTGCAAATATAAGTTTGCAGGATGTACAGCAAAGACTTCACACTCTACAGGTATTTAGTGTTAAGAAATGCTGCTGTCTTTGGTCTTAAACTGACATTGTTTCTTCAACTAATCACCATATAGTAGAATGCGGCAATCGACATTCACTGTCTGTCTGCCCCCTATGTATACTTAGATTTTTTTAAATTACGCATACACACATTTTGATGTGGTATTTGTAAATAGATAAAATGTTTCTAGAGGATGGTTTATATGTAATTAGTGTAATTACATCAGCATTGCAACAATACAAAGCTGGGGGGATTGTTATAAAACAGTACACAGTCTTTACCTTAAATTGGTCTATTTTCTAATAATAACTGTTCTGATCTCAAAATTGTTCAAACTACATATATTACCCCTATACAATAAAAAGTAGATGATTATTGTCGTATTTTCTGCTTTCAGGTCGCTCATACACATGATACTGATGCTATATTTCGAGAACAGCAAGATAGGTAAAGCTTTTTATAATTTTATTAAACCTATACAATTTTAATAACAAATTGTTTTTAACAAAGATTTGTTTTCGTTTTCAGGCATCGAGAAGAAGTGGAAAGATTACAAAATGATTTGACCAAAGCTAAGAGTAGACTAGATGAAAAAGTAAGTGATATAATTTGATTCCTATCATCTATATATAAAAATCAATTGCTGTTTGTTAGTTTCGACAAAACTCGAGAACGGCTGAACGGATTTATCTCATCTTGGTCTTGAATTGTTGGTTGAGGTCTAGGGAAGGGAGAGACCGAGAAAACCCTAAAAAGAGCTCTATTCTTTTTCCTATACAAAAGTTTAGGTCTTTTACTTATCGATTGGTGCAATCCGTGTGGTGTCCGGATATAAAGAATAGCACCATCCCATATCCTCCACTGGGTGTCGTAAAAGGCGACTAATGGACCTTAAGACCCAGTGCACTGTACCAAGCACCTTGGGTCACCCGAATGGTGGCGGGTAAGCCATCAACAATCGCATTCCCAAAGAGGGTTAGTGTCAGGCAGGCGGCCGACTTTAAAACCATAGCCAAATCTTTAAGCAACTTGTCTAGAAGACGTGTTGCTCCGACCCCAAGTGAAATGGGATAAGGGCAGGAAGATGATGATGACTTATCGATTGGTGCAGTACGAAGTCTGCCGTGTCAGCTAGTCTAATAATAAATTTAAGTTAACGTATCTAAAACTCATTATTCAACATTACAAATTCCAGGAAAACGAGGTTAAAATACTAGAGCGACGTTGTATGGAGAAGGATCGTGAGAAGAGCGACATATTAATAGAGAAAGGTGCGACTATAAACCGGCTTGCGAGCGAGCTGGAGGCCGCGCAGAGCAGGCTCGGCGGCGGAGAGACCACGCGGCTGAAGGAGAAAGTGTCGCAGCTCACCACTGAGAGAAATGCTGCCAGGGAACAGGTCAAGGAGTTGGGGGTGAGTTTACGAATTTCCACCAGTTTAACTCAATTTATTCATCGTGTTTTATGCCTTTGTAATGATATCAAGTTTTGACTGCCCGAAGTTGTGTCCCACACTAGCCTTTTTTTGTATACCAAGCTTTTTTCTGTACCTGCACAAAGACACCCAGACTCAGATCAAGCCGCGAAGTGTCGCGTACAGCGTACGCCTATTGGTGTGGCGACCTATACCAATCGGCTATCCGTGCTGTCAAACCCTTTGAAACCCCTTTTCGGATTTTGTCAAACAATTTCTGAGTTTTATGTTGATTGGTAACTCGTTCATGGTATAAAATTGTGAAATACTCGTTGGACGAGGGCTAGCGAAATTCCTTTGTATAATCTAGCCTCAAACATCAGGATGTACGAATGAAAAACCTGTAAACTTAAATAACAATAAGTATAATTCCACTCAATAACTTCGATCACATTACAATAATAATTTTTAACAACCATTCTTCGTCGTAGTTCGTATCTGAATGTCACGTGCCGATGACATCTGTCCATTCAATTCTTCTTAAATCTTAAACTTCTTAACAAAGAGTTTGACTATTATAAGCCTCCTCAGCCACAGTTAATAAATAATTACTATATCTAAATAAAAATACATATTATATTGCAATAACAACTCTGCTCGCTTTTTATAATTAACTTCCTGCATTAATTAGCACAATGTCACAGACAAATCACGATGGTTTATAGAAGTAGTTGTACAATAATTGTTAAAAATAATAACTAGGCTTACATTTGTTACAGTCAAAGCTGGAATTAACTGCGCACGAATTAGTTCTATACAGGAATAAATTAACTGCCAGTCAAAAGGAATATGAGAATTGGCGAACGACTCTACATCAGATACTTGTAGAAGCTTTACCTGAAAATACTTATATTGGTAAGATATCCACAAAATTCATTAATTTTACCATTGTTGAATTTTTTATATGCCAGGACATCTAAATGCATAGAAACATATTATGCCTGTGCTCTTTTTTATATGCTTGCAATACCCCATTTCAGGAGAACCTCCTTCGCCTGGAAAGTTGGCAACACTAAAAGAAGTTTTAAGTCGCTACAAACTACAGATGCAAAAATTATCGTCTTTGCAAGAAGAAATAAATAAAAGGTAAATAAAAAGATATTTTAATTTATTTTACACAAAAAAATTCAACCCCAAATGCAAAGAACTACTTCTTATTCTGTAAACCAAAAACTTAATTATCAATTTACAGAGACAAAAAAATAGAACAGCATCGGAAACAAGAATCAGAACTTCGTGGAAAGCTAGAAGAGCAGAAAGGATTGGAGATGCAGCTGAACTCTCGCATGGCCGTGCTACAGAACAAGCTGGAACTGCTGGGCAGTAACTCCGACAGCGAACTGCTGGACAGCTACAAACAACAGAATGAAAGCCTGCAGGCGGAGCTCGAAGAAGTCAGGAATGAACTTAAAAATGTTAGTCAATTACTTTATTGTATCTTACTAGTAGTGTTTGATATCAATATCTTTATTTTAACCTGTCACATTCCCATAGTTCAACTGTTTAACTTTTTTTTTTCACCCCACTCTGAGAACACAGCCTGGGGATATGTCGGACTCCCGTCTACTAAAACACTCCGGGCTCCTTCAACTACCTAAGCCAGGGTCACGGGATCGCTCGCGCGTACTCTACGTAACCCTGGCTGTCTACTGTTTACCCTGTACCCTTATTTATGTCTTAAGTCCTTTGATACAACTTCCCCCGACCTAAAAATTATCCAGTAAAACGCTTAGATGTAGTACTATTTATATTTACATAATATTTATCTCAATATTTCTAGCTGGATCTCAAATACACGCAACTAGAATTAGATTACGAAAAACTGAAAACGGAGAAAGGCAGCCGAGCTTCCATAGTACAAGAGGCGAACGCGGACTTGTTGCGTGAATTGGAGCGGTATAGCGGGCAGCTCAAAGATACGCTCAAAGAGAATGGGGAATTGAAGACTTTGTATTTGCAAGTATGGTAGATTTTGTGGACTTGTTCTTTTTTTATAGACAGTGCATATTTTTGCTTATTTAAACTGTAATGAACGGACTCTTCCATGTATAGTTCCAACACCAATCGATCGATTGTCGATTGAAGGCAGCTATCGAAGTCACATTGGTACTGGGAATCGAACTTGCACCTCGTGCATACAAATCCATACAGAGAACCGCAAGGCCACCACGACCTTAAGTTAATGTACAAATAATTCCAGGCATGCAGTTCCCGAGACTCAGTATCAAGGGAGTTAAAGGACATGCAATCGAAGATACAAAAAGAGAAGGAGCTTTACAAGTCCCAAGAAAAAGATTACGTCGAAAGGTTGGAAAAGGCGAAACAACAGATGGAGAAGTTGACTTCAGACTTGGGTAGCTCAAAGGAAGAGTTAGAAAGAGCCAACAAGAGAATATCGGAGTTACAGAAAGAGTTTACTAATAAACAGAGGGAGTTTACCGAAAAACTGGACAAATACTTAGAAGGTATTTTATGTTATTTTATGTTCAGTTCAGTCAAAATTTAAGTGAAAGATTTGAGGAAGAATTCGTGTGTGTGTTAAATATTGGATTTTATTTGCAGACGAAAAAAGTGCAATGCGAAAAGAAAGAGAGCCTTGTACGCAGTGCGAGAAACATGTCAAACATATCAAGTATTTGGATGATCAACTTGGCAAGTGCACTATTAAAATAGGTAAATAAACTTTGTTTACTATCCACCCAACCATTATACTGTTCATTGATATCGTTAAATTAAAAGAAAATATCATACTACAAATGTCAAATAGCCTATTGCGGCTGTTTGACATTTGTAGTAAGATATTTATTTGAAACCACTATATCCAAAGGTTTATGTGCCTTAAAGATATGGTTTTAAAGTTTATTTTTGCTTGTCCTAACAATTATGCTCTAAACTAGAGCCTTTAGGCCGTCGACTCTATTTTTTTTCTTATGGAAAAGGCTTCTATTGTCATCGATAAGTGTAACTCACACTCCTACCAGTACCTACATGTAACAACTAACAACCTATTGGCCTATTGGTCTAGTGGTTCGATTCCTACCCAGAACAAATGTTTGTGTGATGAGCATGATCATTGGTACAGAACAAATGATCATGCTCATCACACAAACGTGGGTGTAATTTAAATATGATATGTATGTATTTAGAAGTATATAACTATGTTTATCACTACTACTACTACTACTAGTAGTAAAACTAAATGACGTCGAGTGAAAGTCATGAAATATTTATTATAGTATACAATAACGATATTGGTAACGTTTCAGCATCACAAGAGAGCAACGAGGCATTGATGCAGGAGTTGAAGGGTAAGGCGGAGTTCTTCCAGCAGTACATCGTGGAGCGCTACAACAAGCTGCAGGAGCGCCGCAGCGTGGCCACCAACACCGAGCCGCCGCCGCCGGCTGACGCGGCACTCTCCGCCTCGCCGCACTCCAGCATCGAGCAGCTAGTGCAGGGCTGCGACGATGCCATGGCTGCCAAGGTCTGGACACGCTTATTATGGACCTAACCCAGATGAATAATAATTAGGTCTTTTTGCGAAATGTGGTACACTTTTATTCTGAATAGAGATAAATGGAAGATTGAAGAGGCCTTTGCCTTGTAGTGGGATAAAAAAAAAAAACGAAAAAAATTAAGGACAGTAAAAATAGGTCTGAAATTGCAAATGACCATTGAATTAAATATAAGTTGTACTTTTGACAAAATAATTGTTTGTTTGCTGTTTCTATATATGTTTATGTCGCTGGTCGTTGTATTTTACTGCCAACGACGATTGAATACTTTAAAAATATCATACGGAATCATACCTACTTAAAAAAAATCTAGGCAAGAGCTGTGTTTTTATTACAATGCCTAATGTAAGTATTTTCATTACAGACTGCATTAATGATGAAAGAGAAAGCTATACGAGATCAAATAGCAGAGAAATTTACATTAGAAATGAAAACCGTCGAAATGAATTGCACTCGACGAATCAAAGAAATTGAAAAGGAGCATATAGAAACTGTTACCAAGCTCAAGGAACTCTTAGAAAGAAAAGCCAAGGAAGTCGAGGCCTTGAAGGAGTTCATACTAGCCGAGAGAGCTAAAGTTTCGCAAATACTTGAAGCAAAAGAGAGCGAAATATCGGAACTAATAAAAGAACATAATGAATTACAAATCGAATGTCAGAAGGCTAAGGACGCTGTTGTGGATTGGAAACAGAAAGCCGAGAGGTACAAAGAAAGGGCCTCGCGTCTGGGGTCCTTGGAAGATATGCTAAAACACGAAAGAGAAGATTGGAAGCAAAGGAATAGTTCCTCGACCAAGGAATGCCTAGCTATGAAGGCCAAGGCGGCCGACTTGCAGTCGAAACTAGCGCAATTGGAACAGAAATATGAGAAGCTTCAGTCTGAACAGAAGGTTGTTTACGACAAGTACAAAAATGCTAAGAAGACTATTTATACTTATAAGGTAACGTATTATTATTCTATCCTCTGGTTTCTAAAATGCTGATCAACACAAAAATTTGTTAATCGTCAGTCAAATCTCATGCCAAACTCTGTGATTAGTTAAAAGTTTTGCTTTTGTGACAGACTATTTGACATTCAAATTGATAAAAATTTAAAGTAACCCCAATTTCATGACTTTTTAGGATTATGTTACGAAAAAAGACGCTCATGTCAACAATGAAATGAATCGAATTCAAGACGAATACAGGAAAATATTTTTAAAGCTACAGTCTCAGTTGAACTACCACATAAACTGCAGGCTGCAGGAGGAGAGGAAAGGCAAGCAGGCGCAAGGGTACTCACAGCAAACTGATGTAAGTGTAGTGCAGATAAAATAGAGATAATAACTCATTTTTTTTTAATCTGTGACTATTGGTCAATGCACCAGTCGCTTTATCAACTTAGCTACTGAGATCTCTGTGTGCGAGTTCAAGATGTTGTATTTTCTGTTGAGTGTCCCATCAAACACTAGTTTTCTTGAAGCAAGAACCTAACTTAATCATCACAATTCTTTCGTGCGTGTTGGATGACAACTTTTTTTTATTAGCTGAAAACTTCTAATTATCTACCTTTTGTATGTGTTCATAAATTATTATATCACATACTTATCTTATTTTCAGTATACGGAGAGAATAAACAAACTCAACGATGACTTTACACGACTGACGCAATCCAACTTTATGGATGGCCCAAACATGAAGTGACAATTGCAGGCAGTTATCCACTTTACAATTGTTTGCGTAGAAAACATTAGATGTTCCCAGTGTATGTACTTAAAGTAGAAAAATTAAAAAGCAATGTTCAAGTATTATTAAAAAGTATGTATTATAAGGGTAATGCAAGGCATATTTCTCAGGGAGAACTGATATGTAACATTAAGACTGCATAAAAAGTATGACAATCGCTCAAGCCCCAATGTAGTTGTATCATAGATTATTATTTTCAATATAAATTTTGATAACCAGATCATTCCATTAACCTTTTAGTGAATTGTTCCTGTGATAGTTAAGTACATTGTAGTTTAATGGAAAAGTAACAGTATTACTCAGTAAAGTGCAAAAGATTTCACATTCCTTGTGACATGTCCAGTGTTACTTATGACAGAACAGGCAGTAGGTGTAGACTAGATGCTGTAATGGCCTTTTACTATGAAGACAGAATTGTTATATTTTAATGTTAATTTACAAGTTATGTGTTAAATAATAATAGAATTTTGAATTGTTTTTAAGCCCTCAAAAGTAGGATTAGTAACGGAAAAATATTTTTATGTTAAAACCATTATGTGTCTGTTATGTAAAAAGTTTTGTAAATAAAAGTATCATTTCGTAAGTTACATAGTTTATTTTTTAACGTAATATTTCGCTGGGACGAACGGCATCTTAGCAACAACACAAGCAACATCCTTTCCTCTTATGTTTACTAATAGTTCCGTTCCAGATTTCTTCAGAGCCTCTGAGATATAGCCCATAGCAACATTGCCACCCAGTGATGGCGCTGGGCACCCACTGGTTATAGCACCCACAGTTTCGGATGTTTTCGAGTCTTTCAAGACCGCACCTTTCCTTGCCGGTGGGCCCGTTTCCATGCGGATACCTACTCGCCTCTTAGTTACACCTTCTTTAATTTGCCGCAGAATAATTGATGATCCTGGGAAATTATCTTCCGTCCGCCTTCGCTTAGCTACCAGCCAAGTTAAATTAGCTTCTACAGGCGTCACGCTCTCATCGATGTCATTGCCGTAAAGGCACAAACCGGCTTCTAAACGCAATGAGTCTCGAGCCCCAAGTCCCGCAAGTTTCACTTCGTCGAACTGTAATAATGCTTCTGTTACTTCTTCGGCCCTTTCTGCTGGTATCGATATTTCGACTCCATCTTCACCGGTATACCCGCAACGTGTAACCCGACACACAACACCTGCCACTTTTCCCAAAGTAGATGTCATAAACATTAGGTCTTTAATCGGAATATCGGTAACATTTTGTAGGACTGAAGCGGCTTTAGGACCCTGCAGGGCAATTAAAGCTCTCTCGTGAGTATTTAAGAATTGAACATGAACATCCTTGCCCTTTTTTCTAAATATTTCTGATGTTTCTTTCATGTGCTGCTTATCAACCGCCAGCCGGCCGGCGTTAGAAACTATATACAACCTTTCATCATTTACTTTTGTCACAATCAAGTCGTCTATTATTCCACCATTTTCATTTAGAAATACAGTGAGGGAGCTGCTTCCATTTTTCATACCTTTCAAATCTACCGGGCACAAAGTCTCAAACCAAGACAGACAATCCTTGCCACGTACGTTTGTTTGTAACATGTGAGACACGTCGAATATCGAGGCACTTTTTCTTGTAAATAGGTGAGATTCTGATAGACTCAAATCAGAATATTGAACTGGCAAGAGGAACCCTGCGAAATCGACCACTTTACCTCCATATTTGTTATGCAAATTGTACAACGGCGTCTTCGTTGCTTTAGATTCATCACTGTACCATCGTAATGTTGCCGGCACTATTTGTTTAGGAGTCAGGATTCTTGGAACAAGTAAAGCTTTCGTACGTGCTATAGAACACATTGTAACAGTTTCAACTCTTTCAATTATATGATTACTCCATCAAGCCTAACTATATCTTATCAGTAACTCATAAGAAAAGGTCATTGGTCAATCGGTAACAAAGTTCTGATAAGTAAATGATGTTTACGTGCTACCAATGGTGGGGTAACTATGTGGGGAGTACTAGAACATTAAACAGCAAATAGGGTGATAACAATTAATGATCAGACGCTTATGCTGCAATAGGCCAACAAACTTGTTTTTCTTTTTTACCCACGTTTAATAATAGGTACATAGGTAATGTAGGTATTTATTGTAATAGTTGAGAATTCAATTGGCACTCTAGTATCTTGGTGAACAATAAAAGGGCAGTGATTAAATAACATTATGAAATACATGTTACACTATATTTATTAAAGTTCATTCAAAATGTTTCAAACTTAGGTATATATTATTATGTTATGTGACACCTTGGAAAATGTTGAATGTATTATACACTCCACATTTCAGATTTCATTTTTTAAACTATATGAAAATATTATGTTTACTTGAAAAGAAATAAAACAAATTAATTATTTCTAATTTCTAATCATTTAATTCAAAACTATTCAATACTTTCAAATACTCTTCATGTGTTAACATTTCATTTTTGGTTGCTTCGGATATAGCAATACTAGATAAAATGATAGCAATGTATCCATCCTCATCTGGGTATTCTCTTAAGAGCTTTGGATTTTTCACAAGTTCTTCATTCACTTCAACCAGAGAGCCCTTCATGCAGCATGGGACAGCAAAACTTGTTCCGTCCTCATACTCTATCTTGCAGATCACAGACTTGGGCACCAAATGCTGTCCGCCTTTCTTACTTTTCCCCTTAACTGAATTACTTAACCTGTTTATGTTTCCCAAAGAGTAATTAACTTTAAAATCATTTTTATTGTTAAAAAAGAAATGGCTTGGTGCTAAGCTGAGCAGGGCAATCCTGTTTGAGTGGAACATTATCATTATGTCATTATTTTTTACTCCATTAACATTTGTGATATATCTCTTACTAAAATATCTTTCTGTGAATGATTTAAGATTAGTTAGGTCAGGTATTGAATCTAATATCTTAAACTCCATTGTTATTATTAAAATATAAATGCTATATTTTTTGTTCAAGATGTAAGTATGCCTTTTAATGTGCGGCTTGGTGTTGTGCTGCTATTCTAGCCCGGATCTCGGCGTGGCGTCTTCTGGATTCAGCCAAGTTTGCTTTTTGTCTTTCAATTCGTTCTGCTTTCAAGCATTTTCTCATATCCCTGTCATAATCGTTGCAATAACCCATAAACTTTCTAAATGGATGCTGAAACCAAAACATATTCTTATTGTTAGTGTTTTTAACAAATTAATGTTTTGTAATTTTTAGGTTACCTTTTATCAGTTCTAGGTACCATTCTTAGATAATAACAGAATAGCAAGTTATATAATTGGAACATAGTAATAAGAATAATTTTAAGATACGTTTAGAAGTTAATTTGTTATGCAATGGTTCTTTTAATTCTTACCTACCTCGACGTGACAGTCCATCAATTTTCGTATAAAAACATTGCACTCATCAGTGTGTAAATGGGGTGACAAGTCCGTGTGCATAACTTAAGTCTTTATAGTAACGTCCTTTAGAAAATAAATTAATTGCAGTGTACTACACTTCTAAATCAGTTTTAAAGAATCTGTACAGATTAGCTTCATGCAACAATCAACAAAATCTGACCGAAAACGTTATTTAGTTGACATTCGCTTTTTTATGTAGGTAAGTCAACTGTCATTGTCATTTGTCAATTGCTATTTTGCTTGTACAGAATATAAAAACTAAAGTTACAATTCACTATGATGTAGACTATAATATGTATACATTTTCACACTGCTATTTTTTAGATCCTATATCTCTGTTCTAGACATAATATATCTTGAGGCCGTGACTGTCTGGGTTTAGACTTTTTTATCCCACTGAAAAGAAACCAGAAAAGATATTTATTTTTGATGGACTTTACAGGTAGTGGCCCAGCTCATAGCGAGACTTGAGTAGGCACTCATCTTACAATAGAACTTGAAAAATTAAACCATAAGGCAGTGGTCCCACCGCGCGCGACTAAAAGACTAACTATATTGACGATTTTCTCTCTGAAGAATCAAATAATAATTTATACACTACGTGTAAACTAGAGATGCGAAATTTCTTGCTGACTGTTCGCATTGCCAGACACGACTCGCTTTACTAGTTTTATCGCTGAACGAAAAAAGCTTCGAGAATTAAACTCGCTCAGCGATACCGGTTCAGCGATGCTAGATCGCATCATTTATCTTCATGATAATTGCTAATCATTGCGGCTTTGAAACTACACTTATGGATATCAAAAAAACATTGCACGCTTCTCGCTGATCGCCAATTCGTTTATAGATTCTGGTTCTACTCGTTTCTCGTTCATCGCTGCCGGTGGGACCTATTTCCTTAATATTTTTTTTTATCTTGGGGTAAAATAAAACATCAAAGGTTTTTATTTTGTTTTTACTTAAATACATAGTCACATTGTGTCTCATTTATAACTAACGAAGAAATAATCACGGCAAACACCGCTTAAGTACGGGATTTATTAGACCTAGTTGTAGGAAAACCTACATTTACATACCTTAGAATAAGATACAAGAATAACTAACAAACTTCATCAATAATGACTAGTAATTTATTGCAATTTGAGACATGTAAGTATAAAAAGACATCTTGATAATAAGGATTGGAAGTTGTCTTGCGTTTTACTTTTCTATCACCACCACTAATAAACGCACGAAGAAAATCACAATAAACCATACAATACGACATCATTCACCTCAAAAAACAGGAACAAGCGAGTATTAAGCAAAATAAATTACTGATAAATACAGAAATGCGATGTAACGAAAAATATCTAATGATTTGATGCCCGATTAGATGAAGAAATGCAAAATGTGCCCAAAATATGTGTCCAATCCAATTGGCTAAAATTAAAAAGCGGATGTGTTGTGTGGTGCGGGGTTCGTTCGTTCGAGGCATCAACTCTTGGGCATGCCCTGAGGCGTGGCGGTCTCCACCATCTTCTTGTACTTGCCGACGAGCTCGGGCAGGTCGTAAGCGATGGCGACGTCGAGCCGCGTGATGGGGCAGCCGCGGAAGTACGTGCACGTGGCCGACAGCTGTTGGAACTCGAACAGGGGGTTCAACCGGAAGAAGTCTCGGTACGTCTCGGGATCGGGCAGGTCGTACCTGTACAACAATAATTCATGTAGGTATCTACTAATAAAAACAAGAAAAATAAGGTGATACCTCAATGTCTAAATTGGAATTTAAATAGAAACCCTTGCAATCCCTTGATCACCACGTACCTGGAAATGTTAGTGAGTGTGCTCAAGCCCTCATAGATGTGGTAGTTCTGAGGGTTTTCAATAATGGCGTCAGCGATGAGCTTCCTGTTACCGAATATCGTCTTGTGATTGTAATATGTCGTTAGATAGCAGTCGACCATCTTCGCGTGATTCCTTACTCGGACCTGTATAATAACAGGTAAAAATATTTTTTTTTAGACAAATATAAACAATCAGTAGATATAATTTACATTGGTCGTTATTTAATGTTTACTAAAACTTACAGCGAATCTCCTAGCGCTAGCGATCTTGTTCTCAATGCGCTTGTCTATAGCTTGGCGCAAGTCCCTCAGGAGCTCTCTCTCCTGGGCTTGCAGCAGGCGGACGGGTGCGCCTGCCTCGTACGGCATGGACCACAGAGATACGGTGTACATGACGGGCGGCTGCGCGGAGCTCATCAGCGGCGAGATGTTCCAGATCAAGGCGCTCTGGACGCGCATCAACTCCTCTGGTTTTACAGTGTCTGCCTTGTTCAGCACGATACGTGTCTGAAGTAAGAAATGTAATAGTATAAGTTCCGAGTACCTATACGATTTATCTAACAAATAATATCGCAAATAGGTAGGGTGTCAACCCCTTACGACAATCAAGGCATATATTCATATTTTGCGCATATACTTAATCCGTGCAATTAGTTATTAAATAAAATCTAAAAATATGTTTTACATTCGACTTTAATATTTTATGCCAAATGATTGAGATAAAAATAAATAACGCTAAATCCTAATCAGTTGCCATGAAGACTCTGTCACTCTGAACATGTGTAAATTGCTATTAATAAATATTACGACTTTATGTCACGCTATTTAAATCAATTAATTTCTAATGTCGATGAAAAATATCTGGCACCTGGTGCATGGCTATCGTCGAGCGTTACTGATTAAGTATTCATATTTAGCTCGAATGTTGGCATCTGATTGTATTTGCTATAGCTAGTACTACTGCAAATTTTCCCAAGTATTTGTCACTAGAATTCTGATCATTATACCTGAGACTCCCTGCCCTTGAGTTGGTCGAGAATAGCTTCAGTTTCAGGCCCGACGTCCAGTTTGGAAGGATCGTAAACCAGGAAGATGATGTCGGCACGGTCGATGAACCATTGGCAAGCGTCATTAAAGGGGAAAACTCGAGACACCTGCTTCCTTACTTCAAGAATTCCAGGAATTTCCACGATGTTTACCTGCAAAATGATTGTTCAATAAGCATTCTCTGCTCTACTAGGTATCTGCTTGGCATTTTTGTCTATTTACCTTTTCCAAAATCTTGCTAGGATATCTCAAACCCCTAAGACGCTCTTCCAAACCTTGGCCGAATTTCTGAAGTCCCGAGAAAGTCCAGTCAGCTGCCAACTGAGTACCATCCAGTACCTGTGGTTCTTTACCGTGCATAAGAATGTTGAAATATGCCGGAGATGGTTCTGCCCCTATAACAATAATAGAATTGTGTTAGTGGTTTCAAAAGATTGAAATTTCTAATGGTCTTGTGAAATTTTGTTTATTACTTACCAGTTCTGAGTGACCACTCAGTAAATTCGAGCCCCGTTAAATAGTTTAGAATGCTAGATTTTCCACCGCTCCATGGGCCCATGAACAGGATCAAAGGTTTCGAGAAAATCTCAGGGTCTCCAAAGTGCCTGTTACTTAAGTCCCTGTACTTGTACAGTCCTTCCAAGGGTTTGATGGAGTTTTCGTACAACCTCTTGAGGTCTCTAAGGACTATGTCGGCTGATTTGTCAATAGTTAGTTCGTCTTCACTCGCTTCTTCGTCCAGTCTGAGGATTTTAGTGATGTGGTCTCTAGATCTTAAGTTTTCAGGAATTTCACCAACCTGCAATATAAAATGTTTTATTACTCACTATTTTTTATTCTAAAACAACAACAAAATTCAATTTCCTTTGATTTAACATTTTTTCTTTAATTACTACTAAGTAAATGAAACGTGAGTCAATTAGTAATAAACATGGCACATTTTTGATTTAACATGAATCAATGGTATCTACGATTTACTTACAAGTAATAAATCTTCCTCAGGCGCGCCTTCTTCTTCTTCTTCTGCTTCTTGTTCTCCTGCTTCAGCTTCCTCTTCCCCAGCCTCAGCGGCCTCCTCGGACTTGTCTCCTTCCTCCTCCTTACTGTCTTTAACATCTTCTCCTTCTTCTCCTGACTTCTCTTCTACCCCTCCTTCCTCAGCTTCTGCAGATGCTTCCTTTTCTTCAGACTCGGCGGCTTCTTCTCCTGACTTATCTTGCTCTTCTACGGTTTCATCCTTCTCTTCTCCAGAATCGGCTTTTTGTTCTTCAGATTCGTCTTTCTCTTCTCCGGAAGCGTCTTTTTCGTCAGCGGATTCATCCTTTTCTTCTGCTGATTCATCCTTCGCTTCTGATGATTCGTCTTTTTGTTCGCCAGATTCATCTTTGTCTTCTACTGATGCAGCTTTCTCGTCAGATTCGTCTCCAGCTTCTTCTTTGGAGTCATCATCTTTAGCTTCTTGAGAGTCATCGTCTTGTTGTGTTTCGGTCTCTTCTTGAGATTCATCAGCCTTTTCTTGAGATCCATCGTCTTCTTTTGTCTTGTCTTCATCATCGTCTTTAGATTCCTCAGACGCTTCTGCGTCCTCAGCTGACTTGCTTTCGTTATCGGCAGCTTCTTGACTAGCGTTTTCGTTTTCTTGGCTGTCATCTTCCTTCACTTCATTGCTGTCGTCTTCGGTTCCTTCTTGGGAGTTTTCGTCACTTTCAGCTTTGGTCTCGTCTTTTTCCTCTCCACTTTCTAAAACACAAAGGCTGTTCGTTATTTACTCTAAAGATATGTCATGACAAACAGTTTTGCTATGTAATTTCGCGTGGGTACGTCAATTTTACCTTGTTCAGCTGTTTCTTCATCAGCAGCCGCCGTCTCCTCTTTGCTGTCTCCATCGTCTGCCTGTTGTTCGTCGCTGCCTCCGTCTGCGTCTTCGGCCGCTGTATCTTCCTTTGAGTCAGTGTCTTCGGCTCCAGCTTCTAATTCTTCGACGGACGCTTGAGGTACGTACGGCTCGTCAGCAATCTCCACTGAGTTTGCATCATTTTCCGCACTGTCCCCCGCTTCAGCTGTTTCTCCGCCACTTTCTGCCGAAACAACTTCTTTCGTATCATCTCCGTCGTCGACACTTACTTCACTACTGTCGGTTTTTTCGGCAGAATCTGTAAGCACACAATTTTTGACATGTGTAAGATGCGATCTTAATATGTAAGATTAAGCACGAGTTTATGTTAAGTTTCTCTTTAATTGGAGACTTGAACTAATATTTGCTTGTGTTTACTACTTGTGTTTTCTAACATCTATTCAGGGACGACTAGTTTGTAATCAATTTAACATTACCCGACTTTAAACGATCTCAACGACTTTCTCTGTTGTGTAGTAAACTTAACTTTAATAAAAAAATAATCAGACTTAAATAATCTCAGAGCAAACATGTTGTTACCAGAAGTAGTTATTTATAAATCTCAAACAGAGCCATCCAAATTAATTATCCGTCGGTTTATGTTAAAATAAGGATGTCGTGTCCCAACAAATCTTGTTCACAGTTTCTGTAACCAACGAAGGTTTTGATCGATCGATTTCTAATAAGTACCTACTTATTACAAGTCTACGCATTTCTTTTCCTTCTCTAGTCCTAATTATTTTAGTGTCGGATCACAATGTTATTTCCTTCCATTCAACCGCATTACCTTTCTATTCCTATTTGTGAAAATTTAAAATCATAGTTTTATTAAAAAGATAATACATTTACACCTACATATATTTACATAATTATAATATAATAGGTACCTAAAGGTACTATGCTATATCTCCACAAACACCAAAAAAGTTAAATATAACCGAAACATAAACGCCCCAGAAATTATGAAGCCCTATTAGTTAAAATGACTTTGAGCTTTATATCTACCGTACTTGAATCCCCTAATTCTCTTTCACATCAGCTTCAGTCGAAAACAAAGCAAGTTCCTTTTAGCTTTTCAAATTCCCTTGCGTACGATCGTTTTGTCTGTTGCGGGATGCCGCTGTAGCCGTGCGTTATCGACCTATGAGCTATTTTACGACGCTGAATACCAATGCCACTAAAAGGGTCGTTGCCAATGAGTTGCAGCTGTGATGTCTTAACCCGCATTGCTTCTATTGTTTGCTTTATAACTACTATCAAACATAACTGACGCCTCTCTAGAATCTATCCACCAATTACTGGAACCCGCTGCAATTTTCCTCAAAACCCAAGCAGTAAATATCTCAGGAAGTTTCACGTAATGATTCATCCGCTAGACGCGTCCTTGACTATCTGTGCAGTCGTTTCAAAGTCATAATTTTGTATTAACAGTCCGTCACATCCCTGGTTTGACGTTCTTATATAAATTTCTACGTTGCCTGGTTATAAATAAATGTTTAATTTTAGATCTCCAAGCCTCAATACGTTTTGGAAGACAATCATTACATTAAACAATTTTGCGTAAGTCTGTGTAACATTGTTTCCATTATTTCGCATTGTTTACAGAGTTGCGTGAAGCTTTTCCGGTAGTAAATAAAATGACCTAGGTACTTACGCCACAACCTGTGCGCAGTAATTTTATGACACACGTAAGTTTTGTTGAATTACTACAACAAAGCAATAGGGAAAAATACAGTAAGCTTACAAGATTTAGAAAATACCTTGTTCTAAGCATCTCGCCAATTTGAATCTGAATTTACTTGTGCTGTATACTTCAGCTAATATTCTGTCACCACAATCCGCTTTTTTGCGGCAACGTCTACATCTCTCCTCCATAACCCAGTTACAAATAATTAAAATTAAAAAGCAAGTATATGTATATTATTAGACTGGCTATTATTTAAGCGACGATAATATATCGATGACGCGCAGACGTCCGCGCAATTAAAATAGATCTAACATCTCAACACCAGCGAACTTGTGTCAATCCGAGATATTCCTGGTTCCGCCGTGAGGTCACTTTTAATAGCGTTAACTATAAACGCTATAGTTAAAATAGTTTCTGGACAAGTGAAGGTTGGGAGTGTATTATAGTGCCACACACACATTCCAAGCCGGAGTTTTTTTTATATTTTTTTTTATTATCAGCTAACAGTACATACAAGCAGTCTACCTTAGTCATGATTACGAAGTTTGTTTTAAGTTCTAGGCAAAAAAAAAATACCTACTTGGAATAATTGCCATACCAACAAAATGCTGATTATAAAATGTACATGATTAAATCTACCTGAATTTCGACCTACCTAATTAAAATTTAATTTGAATACTTTTAAATTCAGTTTTTTTAACAAAAAATTGGCCCTTGTGCCAAAAATGAAAAGAATGGCAATAGAAATTGCTTATATTGTGACAATAGAAGACAAGTGTGGCTTTTAATTAGTGAAAAGCTATTAAAATGTTTTACCTGGTTCGACATCTCCTGATTCGAGCTCTTTAAGAGCTTTTTCGATGTATGGCCGGCATTGAGACTCGGATGGTACGTCGTCGTCAGCTGAAAACATACAAATAATATGTTACATCAACATTTTACACTTAAAAAAGTTAATTATTCATTTACTTAAGTTTTGATAAGGATTTTTAATACATTTGTTTACTAGATTATCTCTTCTTGCTACATTTTTATTGTCTTTGGCTTCTCTCCCCCCTGGTACCTACAGTGCTATTTGGTCAGCATTTCAATAGCTCAGCATTTTCGCATCGCTTTTTACTAAATTTGCTCAAACTAGTTACAGTATGTAAAAGCTCATATCTGTAAAAGGATTCTTCTCCTCCTTTTTAGGCGACATTTACGTAGATTACATCTTTAGTTTTTTATAATCCACAAGTATAGTGCTTTCAAATTTGGAGAATTATGTTTTCCGCACTACATCCAATCAGAATCAGAATTTGAAAGAAAGGGGGGTAAACATGGAAATAAGAAGAAATCTAAGCTATCGGTTACAACGCAATTCCCTATCGATCATACATTTAGCACCTACTGTGGACCGCTGCTCATTTAATTTGCCAATTCTTTTACAAATATATTTTCTGCTTCGAACTCGAATGATTGACACAATTCGGATGTGGGAAATCGGATCCAGTGTAGTTTACGCCCTAGATCCGATATCTGACATCCGACATTCGGCACAAATAGTTCTACGATTACGTTAGAATGTATTGTAGCAGAATGAGTTTCTATGCTGTGCTGGCCAAACTCGACATTGTTAAATTTCTTAGCCTAAGATTATAATTATCTTCTACATACTTTAAAAAGAAACAAGAATAAACACGCGTGAAAGCCTTGATTCTAATAAAGTAACTGTTAATATTGGCAGAATTCATAAAGTAAACTTTTGCCATTTCATGAAATGCATAATGTATTTTGTCTTGAGATTATCCAAATTAATCATCATCCTATATTGACGTGGTTCATACCCGAGCTCCATGCGTCATTACATAACAATGATTCAGCTTCATTCATTAAGAAAACTATCATCTGCTAACAGTTTTATTCTTAAAATACTATTAATTACGCACATGGAATCGATTTTGTCTGAGGAACATTTTCCTTGTTTCTAAATATTTATTTAATGAGCGTTGTTCCAAAAAATTTAATGAAGTTGTTAAGGTAAAAATTACAATAAAATTCCGAAGCTTGTTGATTGTTGTTGATTATTGGCCATTCACATAAGAGAGCTTTTAAAAAGAAGAAGTCGGGTACCTAATTGTCTGCCAACAACGCTTCCAGAGAATTAAATCTGATGCAAAATCAGTTTGGATTGAGATAAAACAAATAACAAGATGTTCGCGTTTGATTTAAACGCCAATGGAAGGTATTTTCACCGAGCAGTTTAATGGCGGCCTTGATGCGTCGCGCAAAGTAGCTGTTTGTGTTTTATGTTGTATGCTATGCTAGCTGACATTGACTTACATGTACACCTGACAGTTTCTACATGTGGCGGCTTACATGTGGATATATATACTTTTTACCGTCTCTGCTCGTGCTTCGCGACTTTCATCAAAGCATTAGCGTGTATTCCGGTGACCGGAGACGATATATCGCTCCACTCGGAAAAACACATTAGACTTTTTACCTTCAACAAAAATCTTAGACAAAATACGCATTTTTATAGTGTGAGCACCTGTCTATCTTATACAAATTTATAGCCGTAGTGATTCCAATGGACTACTTGGAAGCAAACCAAATAATTTATTGTCTCAAAAAATATTTAAGGGGCGACATAGTTCGAAACTTTCCTATTACGCTAGGTGAGACATTTACCATGCAATTATGACGTGACCTATATCCATGTCATACTTTTATAATGTCGTCATGATCCTATCGTTTTTCACAAGATGGCGACGCACAACGACAAATCCCTGTATTTCTATTTACGTATCTAGCTTTGCTATGTAGCGAGACGGCCGGTAGCGCTCTACCTTCTAGCTACCCAGTGTGATAAACATGCCAGAGAATAGACAAAACCTGCTTATAACTCGGTCACTGGATCATTTTGTCATACAAAACTTCACCTAAGGTTACCGCCAAAAATAGAGCACATACGTGAGCTTTTTACATAATTTCAGCGCAAGTTACGCCGAAAATAGCAACGATGTAGTGACGCAGAGGGCGAGAGAAGATCTGCGGCGGCTCCCACTCGCGCCAGCCGCCGCCGGCCCGCGGGCCCGCACCGCCCAGGACTCACCTCGCACCGCCGCGGCGCACGCCGACACCGCGAACAACATGCACAACATAAACCTCCATAGCGTCACTCCTTTACTCCACATGTTGTTCTAGTTAAGCCCGCTACGCTGGGCTATCAGTCATTTGCACACACACTCGCGCACCTGGTCGGCCGATCTAAGAACGTTGTACACATCTACACTAAATGACCGATACACTTAGTACGACGGCACAACTCGACTTGCATCCCCTCAGGAATGCAACTCGGGTCAAAACCGTTACCATTCAATTGCGGTTAAAAATTGAGTTTCCTAGTCAAAAAAGGGGATGAAAGTTTCAAAAAACAAATAAATTTCTAAACGACAACTCTATTATTAACCGCAATTCAATGTCTAGAAAATTGGCTGCAGCGGCCAACGGTCCGCGACACTGCACGTAAAGACGACGGACGTACTCTATTTCCGGAGACAGCACAGCATCGCTGGTCGGAGGGGTACTGGCGCGCGAGCGAGCCTCTCCCCGCGCCGGAGCTTTCAGCGATATTCAGCGCGGTGCGCGTGCCAAGCGCAGCCCACAGCGCAGCGGCGCCCGCGCAACACTCGCGCACATCATAACCACCAGCTCTCAATAAACCTTATTTTGTTTATAATTCTCACAACATGTTTAACTACGTTGAAGTACCTTTCGTAAAATATAGCACTTCTTGTTACGATTATCCACCTGAAAGCTCGTTACAGGCCTAAAAAAACAAACCGTCTCTTATCTACTGTGAATCCGTCTACAAATTGAATTTCCAAATGCACTTAGTTTACTTACGCAAAGAGTGAATCAGCGTTGAAATATCTTAGATCCATGAGCTAATAATTTATGCAGACCTAATTTTAGATCAACAAAAAGTAAAAAAAAACCCTCACAATTAAGAAAATTGTTCCAAAGTTCAATTTGAATTTGACTGTTTTATGCTGTAGTAACAAACGACTTATTATTTCGGAAAGCCGTTTCAAGAACAACTATTTTGGGGAAACTAAATATCCGTTCCACGGTGACGTCTTTTCTTTAATTGTGGTTTAATTTTGTTCAACATTGAATGTAATAACGCGCCAATGTTTTAAATAACGTAATAAGACAAGCAAGATGTTGATTACGTGGTAGCATTAATACTTGTCGGAGTACACGATCTCTTGGCTCGGTGAGAAGTGCTGGTGCAGTCTATTCTCTATAATACATCAGCATGTCGCATTTGAAATTACTGCATTCGGTGCAGTGACATCCTCAAAGTCGGTGCCCACGCAAATATAGTTTTCAGGCGGCTATTTACAGATAGTCCTTGTATCGTAGGTGTCATAACAACACATCAACCCATGTACACGAACGGCAAGAACCTTGTGAGGGCCAAAAAGAAAACCATATCATCACCTAACTAACTTATCACATAAAAAATCGATCGATCGATACGATTGACTACATTTATGCCCACTTTATATGGATGAAAGGCCCCAAACTGGAAAGGCAAATCTAAAGACGTACAATGTTGGTGTCAGTTATTTAATTTCTTTTACATTTTGGACTGAAAATATTTAAGTGCACTACTGTTTGATACGTTGTTACGAACAACGTAGATATTATTAAAAATCGGAACCCAAAGATTAATAGGTAGTTATCTAACAGCGATGTAAGAATATTGCCAATATGTACAAGGTGAGAAAGCCCAGACACTCATTAAACTGTAATGGCTCAACATAGCGGCATAGCGCCACTGCTTCGTACTGATGACCTCTTTAAATCATTACATGTGATCAAATAACTAATGCTCGATTAAAATAAAAATAGATTGTCGTCTACATCTATCGTTTTCATAAAGAACATGATTAACTATCGTGATTATTCGCAATTCCTTGTTAGCAATTGATTAAGTATCTATGAGTAAAACGACTGCATTCACATGATGCCAACGAAGATGGTTATGGTTTTCCCTACTAAGTTTTTTGCCTGCTTCCCTTTTATTAAACTCTACTTTTTTTGCCAGCATTTCAAATAAGCAAATTCCAATTAGTACCTAAGTGTAATTCCAAAAAGGAGGTAAGTCTAATTTTATTTTGATATTGACCGTTTACATATCTGCTGAAATGATGATGATCACAACTTTTTTAATGGCCCTCATGTAGTTTAAGTAGGTATTAATATTGATTGCAAATTGACCAAAGTACACTCTTTCGTATATATTTTGCGAATGCGTTACGTCACAAGCCGCTCCCCTAAACTTTAAAGCAGTTCATCTTTGTCACTTTTATTGATGACATAAACGCAAAAATACGTGTCTTATATTTTCTAAAATCGAATTAGTGCATCAGATAGATAATTAATATCTATCTGATGCACTAATTCGATTTTTACTTTTCGTATCCTGTCATCATTCCTATTCTAGGCTCATTTTTGCGACTCCAGGCTTAGTAATAAGATCTTAATAATAAGAATCAGTTAATTTGTCTGACTCGAATCTACAATCTACACGCTCAGTAGGCAATAAGTGTTCTAACAGGACTTTAGGTCTGCCTCAACCCGTTGAGTGGTACCCGCTGCGTTCACTCACAGTTCACAGTGTGTCGTCCTATGTCAGTGGGGACAAACCTATCGTTATTTACCGGGCACTATTCCAAACTGCGAGAGTGCTACTGAGAATTTCTTAAAATAAAAAATTGAACACCAGTTTCCGACCTGGATACAGAACTAAGTACCGCGCGATTGGCAGTTACACTTTTGAAAGCTGGGCCTATTAAGCTTATTCATATTAAGGGCTTTATGTGGAAAAAAATCTTCTAGAAATGTGTGGTTTACGGTTCTATGACAAAATTATTGTCACTGATTTTACAAGGACAGAAACCCAGAAAAATTGATACAGACAAAGACACGAGGAAGTAGAGAAAAATTACCAGCCCGCAGGGAGTAAATGTCTATGTTCGTTTCTTTTTACGGGAATTTTAGATTACCCAGGTCAATCTGGTGAAATGTTGAAGTTGTGATCAAGTAGTGGTAAAATTTTGAATTAGCTGGACAATACAATAAGTACATTTTAACAAACGTGTCATCAGTAAAAAGTACCTATGCCCATTTTCTATATAAAATCGGCCAAGTGCGAGTCGCACTCGCGTACGTTAAGTAGGTACATCTTTAAAAATGTCTAAAAATACAATTTTGCTGTGTAACATATTTGTGCCTAATAAACGGGTCCCCCGTTTTAGTTACGAAACTATTGAAAAAATCCAAGGATAACGACATTATAACGTACACAACAAATACTGGATTAGGTACAAATAGGTAGGTGTTGTTGGTCTAGTGATCACAAACGCCATTACTGAGCACGAGATCTCGGGTTCGATTCCTGGGTCGAGCCAAAAATTGTTACTGGTGTTTTCTTAGAATGATGTCCTCATCTGCTGCTGCTGCACCGAGTCAGAAGTGCGGTATTTGCAGGTGTGGTTTGTTAATTACCGGAAATGATGAGCATTGCTTGAAACTTAAAACCAATCCTCATATAGGTTGGGCAGACTGCTGTAAATACTTATGGTATACATTTTATATTTCAAAATATCTCTTTATCTCCAGTCCCCACTATCATATTGATAGAGGAAACCATTAAGAAATTCGGTTGAGAGGTCAGTATTCCACCTTTTCTTTCACTTACTGGGAGAATAATAAAAGTGAAAACAAATAAAACAAGCATTGCACTTAAAATATCTTAATTTATTTCTTACAACTACACAGACATCCTATTAAAAATATGATGAAGTGACAATATTAATAGAGAACTAAGCCTTAACCAGGCATTACAATGAATTGATTAAAAGACTAATTAATTTTATACAAACTTTTAACAGTGATAGGTATAATAAACTTTTACAACATAAACAAAAACGTTATTTTTACTGAAGTGTTCCAATTCCACCAAAACCAATCTCAATTCTACAATTCTAATGAATTCAATAAAACTTTACACAAAAATTGACTGAATAAAAAAAAATAACTTCTTGCTTAAATTTGAATAATTTTTTTGAACATTTTCTATAAACTTTTTACATTTGTGTCCTGATTAAGGCCTTAGTATTGACAAGTTGATGATGCATCAACTAAATTAAAAAACCATAGAGAATTTATTTAGCTAAATTAATCCTTAATGATCAATGATAATAAGTTCATCTATACTCCAGTCTTCATAGGAATGGTCTGGAAGGTATCGTCTGATTATGATGGGGATCTTGCCGTGTTTGAGCTCCTTCATAGCAATCTGTAGCGGATCTGTTTCACCTTCCAACTCAACCATCACAGGTGCACACATGGCTATTTGTAATGCTCTTGTACCTGAAACAAATTAACATTATGTTACATTATTCAATAAACAAGTTTTCTCAGAAAAATCACATTCTAATTTGTGTAAGCCAGGCAACGTAAGGTTTATCTACATTAATCTATAAAGTCACTGACTATACATGATTCATAAGAACAGCGGTGAAACAATTTATACTGTCTAACTTAGATAAGTTCTAAACAGGGTTACCAAACGCAGGTACCTTGATAATGTATACTAGACAATAATTCAGACGATACTCATTACTCGATTGTGTACTACAGGTTCACATTTTAAAACGTGTTACAAACAAAACAACAAGTTTATGATTATAACCTTACCTAAAACTCTAGCTCGTTCGTATTTCGTCATATACCGCGTAGTGATGCGCTTGGACTTCTCGACTCCGCCACCGGCCTGTCCAGGCGCGAGGCACTGAACATTGTACCCGTCTTCCTCCTGTTCTTCCGTCTCCTCAATATTGTCATCATCCTCTGCGATATCATCGTAGTCTGCTCCCGCGTCTTCTGCTTCGTATTCCTCGTCAGCCATATTTGATATGGGAGTTTAAATTGAATAGATTCAAGATTTAATAAAAGCGCTTCACAAGATACCTGATATAATTATTAACTTTATGTATTTCACAATGTACTTTTTAGGTTGTTTTAGGTCAAACAACACAAAATTGATAATTTGACACTGACACAACTATGTTTGACACTAGTGCTAGGTAGCCGAAACCAGTCTTCGGCTGTGCAGTTTCGTTTATTTCCAAACCAGCGTGGTCTTTAATAAAAGTACTGCGTAAAGAATCTAATTCTCATATTTTTTTTAAGATGATTGTGATAAGCAATAGTAATAATATTTTTTAGTAAAAGAGGGATAAGAGTCTGCTCTCAAGTTTTTTAAAGTGGCAATACAGTAATCATTGTGTAAAAGATTTTCAACTTTTCAATTTTCATTGCAATTTATCCCACAATTACTTTCATTGCGAAATATTTTGCGTCACCAATAATTTCAAGTATTTAAGTAATCAATTTAGGAGTAAGATATTGCCAGTCGTCGTTTATATGTGAACGCAACTACATCTTTTTGTCTGTGGAGTCTACTCCTTGTCTTTGATTCATTGGCGGCCTTCCTTTTCCGGTTCTGCATCAAAGCTGTAACCATGCCGGTGTGTATTTTTATTTATCTGAGTTAAATATTTCGTTGTGTTCAATTATATCGCAAGTTTTCTGTGCTCGTAATAATCGCCTGTTGTTTCTGATAGTTTGCGAGAAGTGCCTTTGTTCACATAAGTGGATACTCGATCTCGTCTAAACAAGCGGATACACATGGCAGTGCCTGACATGTCAGATGAAATAACTTAACAAAAAACTTGAACATTTCGCTTTAGTTTTTGTTATTTTGAAACAATATTCTGTATTCTAGTTAAATCTATTATGCGTGCTTTAATTCTATAGTTCAGTAACATTTTATTACTACAAAGTGACCAAATAACCTAAATGTGCGTCTTCGGGTTTCAGCTCGCAATTGATTTACTGCATCCTTCTCCCGCGTCGGAGAAAAGGAAACACAAGTTGAAGAGGCTGGTGCCACATCCAAACTCATACTTCATGGATGTCAAGTGCCCTGGCTGCTACAAAATCACAACTGTATTCAGTCACGCGCAAAGGGTGGTCGTATGCGCAGGTTGCTCAACGATCCTTTGCCAGCCCACCGGTGGTCGCGCTAGATTAACGGAGGGTAAGATACTCTTTACTTTCTATCAACCAGATAGGTGATGGGCTCATAAAGTCCTAACGGTTTTGATACCTTTTAGCTTCAACACACCTGCAAAACGTGTTTGTAAAAGTTGTATGATAATGAATTACTTACCAGAAGCTAGCCTCCAGTAATCTAAATTTCTTTTTTAGTTCAATTTACCACATGCCATTGTTTTTATTGTGTAAAATGCTTGTAAATAACTGCACCAAAGTACTTACACGTATTTTTTGATTGTTACTAATTCTTGCTCAACATTTTGCATCTGAATGTGATGCAAACACATACTGGAATTTTGCATGCCCTTTACTCAGCATATTTTGAATTGATTCATTTGTTTTCTTTATCAACAATATTTAGAGGTTATGTTAAGTGGACAAACACTGAACAGTTATTGTTTGATACTCTATGCCTATCAATGTAAGTCACATTGATATAAAACCACACAGTTGTTAAGATCTACAAATAAATGCAAAGCTCTGAACAAGGTTTTAATATTTTCTTATCATTGGATAAATATTGTTGTTCCAAATAAGCCTATGGAAATGAGTCTGCCAATTCCACTAAAAATGTTTGTATGTGTTATCAAAGTAGTGTCTATTGTAACAATATAATTTTGTTTGGATTGCACAACTAATGCAATTAATACAACATGTACTCATTGTAGCTACTTTGTTGCACTAGTTGTGCAACATGTAAATACTATTTATCTAAATAAATATATTTTATGTACTAAGATGTATAAGTCATTGAACTTAGTTAATTGCATTGAATGAACCGAGTAATATTGACTTGTGAAATTAATAAAAATAATTTATCGAGACTTGTGAAACAATAGTAAATGAGAATCATAATTATTGTCTCTAATCAAATTGTTTTGTTTCAGGATGTTCATTTAGAAGAAAACAACATTAAGTTTACCTTGAGAGAGAGCCCTATTAATTTAAGATTCTTTTATTTCCAATGTGAGAAGGAGAGATATTTTAACAAGTTTGTTAAAATGGATCCAGATAAGCACTACCAATAAAAGGCTTTTTCGAAAGGGAATATTGTGGTTTGATTGTCTAGAATTAACATTTCATTATTATATTTAAAATATATTTTATTGATAACACTAACATCATTGCACATTTGTTTAAATATCACATAGTTAAGGAATAGCCCTTATATACTTCAAAATATATATTTATTTATAGCAAAGCCACTTCCTTTACCCATTCAATATCATGATTTTTAAATAAAAATTGGCTAATAATATGACATGTCATAGTGAACACTTGGTATTATCTTAAGAGTATAACAGAAACAAGAAAACAATCCATATGGAACTACAACAATGTAGAAATAATCAACAGAGCTAACATCATGTAACATCAAACATTTTGAGACTTAGTAAAAAAACTATTTTCCTTAACAGTTTGTGCTTCAGGCAGTTCTAACATATTTTTAGCGTTAATTATATCATTCTTGATTGCCT
This sequence comes from Chrysodeixis includens, assembly GCA_941860345.1. Lineage (NCBI taxonomy): Eukaryota > Metazoa > Arthropoda > Insecta > Lepidoptera > Noctuidae > Chrysodeixis > Chrysodeixis includens. The sequence continues at coordinate 4,490,909 of OW796113.1, read as the reverse complement.
CTATTAGGTCGTCCAATGATCCAAAGTTCTTCTCGCCTCTCAAATAACCGACCAGACTCACTTTCAAGAGTGATCCATAGAAGTCTTTGTCCAAACTTGTGTATTATGTGGGTTTCCTGCAATAAGCACAAAATAATTGCAATAAACAATTTGATATTCACAATACTGGTTCGAAAGGGGCTCGAACATACGCAAGTACACAAACATTACAAATTCTATAAATGAACAGTGAATCAAGTCATCGGTGACTTACGAAGTTGCAGGTTCGATTCCCGCTTTAAAATGTCAAATACACCACGCAGCTACGGTACGTGCAAGAATTTTGGAGAGATATATTCTACTGCGATGGAGCTTTTTTCTACATTATTACGCCAACAGAAAATATATGAAAATGACAAGAGCCCATAAATATTTTCGTAACTATCAATAACTAGCTTTTGCCCGCGGCTTCGCACGCGTTAAAAAGATTGTTTAGCAAGTTAGTATAAAAAATCAGGGCCTACAAAACTTCTTTGTACACAATATTCTTAACTAATTTGTCATTTGGCGCTAAAACTATCAAGCTACTGGGACAACTTACTCGTGAGCAAGCAACATAAAACTGCCCATGAGAGAAGCAATGTTCTCTCAAGTTTGAGACCCGCAAATTTAAGAGTTTGTCCCTGAGACTTGTCATGGCAAGTCAAAAATCTAAGAAGATTTATATAAACTATAGCTGTCCGCTCGCGGCTTTGCCCGCGTGTATATTTGGTTACTTTGGTTGATTTTTTTCAGTTTGTGTCCGAAAAATCCAAATATCTTACGGAACCCTATTTTTTTCAAAATAAAATACAGTCTATGTTACTCGTGGATAATGTAGTTTTCGAATGGTGAAAGATTTTTTAAAATCGGTCCAGTAGTTTTTGAGCCTATTCATTACAAACAAACAAAGTTTTCCTCTTTATAATATTATAAGTGTAGACAACGAACAATTTAAACAACAAATACAATGAAAACAACGAAAATTTCCTTGTGCAACGAAAGCACAAAGTGAAAAATCAAGCTATTTTATTGCGGGGTATAATAACACCTCGGTACGCGCGATCGCAAGTCCCGTCGTGGTACCTCGTCCCGCGCCCCTCACTGCAACTCGCCTCGAGAGCCGCGTGCCGTGTGCAAAAATATTCGTGCGTACTTTTTAATTTCACGATATATCAGAAACTATTCATCCGATTTATAAACTGTAAAAGACAAATATTATCTCCATGATATGACCTTTTTTTTAAAGTAAGTTTTAGACGTAAGAATTAATATGGTAGTACTAAAATCATGCTCAGAAAACATGTCTTATTTTTCTTTATCTGTTTAGCCTCATCATGGATTTCCCCTAAAAGAGAGATATAGGACATTGCGGACTTTTTTGTAGGTCTATTGGAGCCCTACATTTTCGTAGTACATAGTATTCATATATACTTGAGTATTTCGGCAGCGTACGTGACAGAAGTGATTTAGCGGTATTTTTTTTCCGACTTACTTGACTAATATCCTTATTTGAAGATAACCGAGAGAAGTAGGGTGATTTCATATATCCCATGGCAATTCGGAATGATGTAGCTTTCTAACGGTGAAAGAATTTTTAAAATCGGTTCAGTAGTTTTGAAGATTAGCGCCGACAAACATACAAACTTACAAACTCACAAACGCTTACCTCTTTATAATATTAGTATAGATAACCGGCCAAGTGCGAGTTGGACTCGCGCACGAAAGGTTCCGTACTAACATCTATACACAGCGAAAATTTGAAATTACCGTTTTTAATATTGAGCAAAATTATAGGAATAAACACATTTATTGTTTTTAAACCCCCTTATTTTTTTTTTAATATTTGGTATTTGTCATAGCGGCATCGGAAAGACATCATTTTTGAAAATTTCAGCTTTCTAGCTATTATGGTTCACGAGATACAGCCTGGAGGCTTAGTAATAGGGTTCCAATTCACCCTTTGGGTACGGAACCCTAAACACGAATCCTGCCACTTGACCTTAGAAATAATGGTCTAGATAACAAAAGTTATTAAGATAATGATCATCAGTTCGGAATTTTGTCATAAAAACCTGTTTCGCAAATAATCTCGACGAATCTTAATTCGCAGAGACAAATGTAGGTAATGTTGACAAATTCAACTGCTTTTGTGTACCTACTCAAGCAAATACTTCAGTCTAGTCATTTTATCTCTACTTCTATACTAATATCAATTTTAAAGAGATAAAGTTTGTGACCTTGTACTGTAGAAGGCAGGGAATCTATTTTGGAGTTTCTTTTTCTTATAGAAAGCTACAAAACTTGTGATGCAAAGGCTAACCCGAAAAATAACGCCCAATTAAGCGTGGGCATGTAAGAGCTAGTTAGATACAAAATCGTCGTTGGTCTTGTGGTTTTAAAATATAATTAATGGGAAAACCAAGAATGACGTTAACAAATTGCATGAGTTATAGGTGTAGTTTGCTATAGCGAGTAGTTACCATTTATTTTATGGTTACCTAGGCAAAAACCCCGTAAATATTTAAGAGCACCGTGAAATTTCGGACTTGATTATCAACATTATTCTAGCAGCCGTAAGTTATGTACATGATTTCCCTGCATATGAAAAAATGAAAAGGCAACAAGCATGCATATAGCAAGCAATGTCGAGTAAATGATATATTTGATAAATAATATCGTCCAATCAATAAATAATTACAGAAACGAAAATATATGCTGATATAATACAAACACCGAACGTTCGTTACAACAGAATACACTTGGAACACTAAACTACTGATATAGTCAAGTAGGCCAAGCATTTCCGTTACGTAGTCACGAATTAGCGATATCAAGTAATCAAGACAATTTGTTAATCTTGCGCATCACGAGAAATCAACTATGTACTTCCAAGTTATCAGCTAATCTTTGTCGGATTATGAGGTAACGCAATAAAACAAGACTTTCACGCCTTTTTTATAGCTACAATTACATGAATCTAAATACATATTAGTTAGGCCTAGCGTTTTATTCACCATTATATTAGTCTCAACTAAGTTTTTTGTATTGATATTTTGGATCTCAGCCAGTACTGTGAAGTAGACTACTATATACTCATGTTATAGTAAGTTGCTAGGTACTATATTCTGTCATAACAAAGTGACCAAAATTTTGCAGTTTGTAATTTAATTTTAACATTTTTAAGCTGAATAAATATAAAGTTATAAATATGTAATAAGTGGTCTTGGTATCAAGGACAGTAGTACCTTACAGTAATTTTCCATTAATGGGTTTATCTTAAGAGTTATCATATTTTAATAAGTTGATACTTCAGTATACTACTTTGAATGTACATAATATTTTAATACTTGTAAGTATTAATAGAATACAATATAATAAGACATACAATACTAGTAACTCAGTTTTTTTTACCATAAAAATATATACTTACTACAGACATTTGCTGATTCTGGTAGAATGGGCACCAACCAATGTTAGCCACCATTTTATAAACTGTGCCGGAGTCCAGCTGTGCCCAGCCATAGTACACTCCTGGCTCTAGGTCTTTGGGCAAGGACTGCACTACTTCCAATGGGTAGTTAGCTGCAAATCAACATATTAAATGTGTTAAATGAGGTCAAAGGGCATTAGAATTAAAAATAATTTATCTTGTTAATAGAAAATTCATCTTGCATGACTGAAAAAGGAAATTGAATCACATAAGAGTATTTTTACGAGCTGAACAAAGAACTATAAAAAGATTTGAATGAATTATAGGTATTAACTTATCTCAATGACAAATAATAAAGAGTCTCAAAGTTATCTATTTGTTTTTTTCTCACAAACTGGCTTTATCCTTGTCTGTGCACAGTCATGATTATGTATACAGCCAGACAATCAGACACACACCAAATTATTATAATAGCAATGATGACCTTTGAATAAAGAGATAACTGGCAAATTTAGTGAACATTTAAGAAATAATAATTTAATTTGTAAATAGGTATGTTATTTTATACCTATATAAGTTTAGTTTTAAATGTAGATATTTTTTGTTTGGTATAGTTTCTGTTACATTAATATCATTTAATTTAAACAAACTCTGCCCCTAAGATGACCCACTGACCAAAAATGTTGTTCAATTATTTATAAAAGTGTAATGAAAAAAAATATAATATATTATAAATATGAATTTAAATTACCTGTGGGGCATCCAAGGTCCTTGGAGCCTCTGCCGAAACCTTTCACTACTTCTCCTTCAAGAAATAGAGGCAAGTGTTTGTTGGACATATTTCTACGAGTCGTCGGAAAAAACACTAATAAAAAATTTTGAGCGCAAAATTAACATTCAATTTAAACGACAACTATTTACTCAATGTAAATTGTCATAACTTTTATTTGAACTACACTTAGGACTGTTGCGAAACCTAAGATAATAAAATATTCTTGTGGTTTCAAGACACTTTTTGGACACCTTTAATACAGTAAGATAGAAACAAGCCCTTTATATACAGTCACTACGGAATATCTACTCCGTCAAAATTCCACACATAACCCAAGCGAAAACAATTGTTTATCGTCCTATCAAATCGAATTGACTGGCTTGATCATAAAAATGACGTTACCAATATTATCACTACTGATAGGCGTAGAGCCCAATTGGTTCAGAGTTCTGTTTATGACAGATACACTACAGTCACAATCTGGATATAATATAGTTGAAATGTAGTTTTGTCAAACGTGTGTTTTTGTTTTCGTTTCAGAAATGACATTGACGTTTCCATGATATGACATTTACGGGGATACCAATTAGGCATTGTTAAAACACACTTGTTTTGCCTAAACCTTACTATTGATTTTTTTCCAAAACACAAAATATATACCGTCGATAAAAAGGTTGAGATGCTAAGTTCAAGTTGTAATACATATATAGATAGCGTGTAAAAAAAAACTATCGTGGCGTGAATAATAAAAGAACAAGCACAATCAATGACCTACGGATCGTTACTATTTTCGATTGCATAGCATGAACTTTAAAAGTTGAAAATCGACTAAAGTGTTTATACGACGAAATAAGAAATGATTACCGAATGAGTGAAACTTGTACTTGTCACTCGCTCGCATTAAAAAAATAATCGTACATATTGATAGGTATACAGAGAATTCAAGACAAGTTTTATTTCTGTTTTTATATTAGATTTTACCCTCAGCATTCATGTAGTCGTGACGATTATATTCTTGTGTTCATATTATAAAATTATAAAACATAAATATGGTTAAAATTAAGTGAATAGGACTTCCTTCATGTCGGATGTTGAGTGTTGACAATAGCAATAGTTACGAATATACATAAATGTACGTTCGATCATAAAAACATGATGGAACCACATCATTTCTAATAAAATGACTGAAAAGGGCTACGAGGGCGAGCAATCATCGTCCTCCTGGGATATTGCTGGTCCATCATCTTTGGCAGCCATCCTGGATACTGTGTTTACATCTACATCGTCTGATAATCAACAGAGGAATGGTAATTATATAGCTGTTGTGATCCTGAATAATATATCAAATGGTGGTCAATCACATATTGAATGACTGAAAATGCAACTGCACAACTAATTTCATGGTACTTCTACCAACATATATGCATATTACTATAGTGTATGTATCTTTGTGTGCCACTATTGTGTGTGCACTAAAATTGCAACCTTAGGTAAATGTAATATTTTTTCAGTGATGGTCAAGTTGTTTCAATGTACAAATCAGTGCTAATAGTGTTGATCTAGAATAAATTTTGGTTCACAATTATTAGAAGAATAATGTAAACTATAACAAAGTTTTTTAGTTTTTATTAGCTTAAAGGGTTCTGTATCACAGAAGGTAATAATAAGTTGTCTGAGGATCACTTTGATCTCTATCCATTCATCTGTCAGTCTGTAAATCCCTGCAAAGAATCTCAGGCCAGTTCCCACATAGGGAAGGTTTTAACATTCAGAATTTAGT